>BPTQ01000006.1:60675318-61275318 GCA_019973895.1 Chrysanthemum seticuspe | reverse complement strand
AACAAGTTCCATAAATTCATTGACTTCCAAATCATCACATACCTCTACAATATCATTATCCGAATTGTAAGTTACCATAAAACCACTAATAGCATCGATTTCTAGCCTCTCGGATACCGCTTCTAGTAAACATGAATATGATGACAACAATGGTAATATTAGTGTACGTTTTACACAATTTAACGGCATATACTCCAACACACCATCCACTCTTTCCCATGTACCTCCTTTACATACACGTATTTTGACGGTTTCTTTGACGGAATTCATGGAAAAATTGAGTTTTTTCGTGAGAATTTGAGTTTTTTAGTGAAGGGAGCTAAAATGAGGAAGAAATAACAATAAACACGTTTTATCAGCAAAATCTCGCAAACTGACAAAAATCTCGCAAGTTTTATCCATAAGTTTGCGAATTTTTTAAGAAATATCGAAACATTTGCGAAATTTTTTAGAAATATCGCAAATTTTTTATATTTCTTTAAAATATCGCAAATTTTTGATATTTCTTAAAAATATCGAAAATTTTCGATATTTTTTAGAAATTTCGCAAAATCTTGCGATTTTTCTTAAAAATATCAAAAATTTTCGATATTTTTTCCAATTTCGCAAAACTCACAAATGTTGCGGATTTTTTTGGGTATTTTGGGTTTTTGAGTATAAAATGGGGTATTTTGTGAAGTAGGTTTGAAAATTTTGGTATTTTTGTCACTATCCCTATATTTAATATGTTGGCCTTAATGACTTTGGGTTGCTGATTAACAATGGCTTGGAGATGTTTGATTGCTGATGAACAATGGGTTGTTGGTGCTTATGAAAATTATCCTTGGGTTGCTAATAGGGATGGCAAAAAAACCCGAACCCGATGGGGAAACCCGAAACCCGAACTTTTTGGGGCGGGACGGGGCATGCTTATCGGGTTTTGGGGCGGGCCTTAATGGGGATTATTATCGGGTTTGGGCCTTAATGGTTATATGAAATCCTTAGAAGTTCCTGTTAGTATTTGCGTATTAAAAATGTAATTCTCTAATTTTTTTTAGTTTTTATCTTTGTAATATTTCAAAATTTTGATGATAGAAGCTTGTTTTGTGTCATAATATTCTAAAAATGTTTCGAATTATTTCAATACTTAATCTATTATTAATAGGATCTCGATTCTTTAAGTTATTTCATAAAATTATATTGTTAATAGTGTAAAAATAATAGTAAACGGGGAACGACACGAGTATGATGGAGCATCACGCTCAATAAAACAACCCGATAAGGGGGAGCATCTCGCCCCAACGGGGCGCCCCAATAGGGATTGGGGGGGTTTGGGGATGGCTTTTGTTATCGGGTTTTGGGATGGGGATAGCCGCCCCGCCCCAAACCTGCTCCATTGCCATTCCTAGTTGCTAATAAATAATGTGTCGCTGATGTTTATGGACATTAGCTTTGGTTGCAGATGGCTTTAGGTTGTTGATGAAAAATGGTTTGTTGATGCTTATGTAAATTGGCTTTGGATTACTGACAAAAAATGGCTTTGGGTTGCTGAGCCTGTTATTTTACTTCAAATGTAATAAGAAAACTTTTAAGGAATTTATATACGCACTTATGTTACTTAATAAGACCCGATAATTACAATATCAATCAAATATTACATATCTTTACTAATATATAAAGCATTTGGGACTATTCCTTTAATAGCAAAGCTTAAAATTCAGACATACTCACTTGCTTTTAATGGAAATATATTTGACTTTGCTAACAATTCAATACCTTGCACACATAAATAAAATTTATTACATCTTGTAACAACTCCAATATTTATTCCGTCCATTAAAGATGTAACAACCCATTTAAGATATGTTAGAGCCTATTTCAAAACTGTGTCATCATAAAAAAAATGTACTTCGAAAAAAATTATCTTCAGAAAATATAATCATACGGGTACCCGCCGCGGCAATGCGCGGGTACCCAGCTAGTATACATAATAAAGTCACACTAATTTTTTTCTAGATATATTATAAAACAATTAATAAGGTTCACTCAGGTCGACCCACCTTGACCCAATTTGATCAATGGTGTAGTTTTGGGTAAAGGGTTTATAACTCGGTAAATATATTAACCAAAAAACAATGAGGTTAAGGCAACATGGTAGATAAAATCACCATATTGACTTACAAAAGAACGCACCATTTGTGCTTCCAACCTCTACAATTCACATGAAAGACATTCCAATCCAGTGAATAAAGCTAACTACCTAGACGACTTTGCCAAAGTAACAAAAATATAAATGCGACGACTACATACATAGCCATACATCATCTTGAACACCTCACATTTTGACGAGGCAAATTCCAAACATCACCCTATCCACACGACAAGTCGAATGCTAGACAAAATAAGAGTTAATTGCATTTTTGGTCACTGTGGTATGGCCAAATTGCATGTTTGGTCCCTAAAATTTTGAAAGTGCAATGATAGTCCCCATTTTGAAGTTTGGATTGCATATTTGGTCCCTAATCGGTGTGAAATGACCAAATTACCCTTGTCTTCTCTGAATAAGACAAAGGGTATTTTAGACCTCTTTGTCTTCTTGAAAATTCTCACGTTACGCTCTTGCCAAATCAAATAAGAGGAAGCTGCAAATACGAGTTTGCCAAGAATACTACAAACCGAATTCTTTTAAGCTATCGGGATCAACCATTGCGTAATTCCTTCCAACGTAGACGGAACATTTGAAAACTCACTTTTCATTCGAACAGAAGGCCAAACATAAATGGGCAATCAAAAATTTAATGCTCATGAGAATCAGGAACTAGGTCGCATAACAGGCACTGAAGCAAGTTTAAGTTAGTAGTGTCTCCAACATCCCATTGTCTTAAAAGATCTTGCGTCTTAATTTTCCTATGCATTACAAGCTAAATATGAAAATCGTGTCTAAATGTCTTACAATAATAATGGATCATCTTTTTGGAGCAATTGGATGTTTTAATTCTGCAATTGGGGCTTCGTATTGGCCATTTCCTCTAAAAATGGATTATTTGACCGAAAAATTTGGAAGTGCAAACATGCATGTGTCAAATTTAGAAGAAACACCCCATATCATCGATCACATGATCATATGACAAAACAACACACGTGAATATAAATTATATGAGAATAATGAGAGCAAAGCAACCATGTATTCAATATGCTGCCTATGCAAAAGGCCACCAAAATAAGATATTACTAACCATAAAAAATGATAAACCTTTCATATTATTAATTACACTGTTGGCTTAATCTCGTCCCAAAGTGAAGTAAAAGGGCCTACATGTACATTGCGATAGACTCAAGGACCAAACAGGTTTATATTAAACCTAAAAAACCATAAAACGGTTATTTGTGTGAAACGACACATCACTACGTTTGGCAGAAGGCTGCAGGAAGAGACACGATGCTTCAGTGATACCGTTTCACACTAGTATAAATAGGATTGATAGTTTCGGTTAGAGATCATCCGTATTGTACAAATATAGTGTAAACCAAATACATTGTTTATAATACAAATCGTTTAGTTTATTTGTTTTTCGCTTTACTTAATTTGTTCAAGTGTTTAAAACCCCTCTGGGCAACAAATTGGCATCAGAGCCTGTTTTGTTTTGCGACACAAGATCTAAGAGAGTTGGGGTCGAGGTTTCTGCAATCGTTGGAACTAAAGAAACACAGCAGCCTTGCTGTTTGGTTCAGGCAGAAACGAGGAAGGAACAAGTGTTCCTTGGCGAAGAGATTAAGGGCGAAAAAAAAGGTGCTGGTGTTTTTGTTTCTGTGCTGGTGCGAAGACAGAAGAAACAAGATACATTTGGTTTGGTGTTTTTGCTTGTTCGAAAAAGAAAAAAGGAAAAGGAGCATCTTTGTTTACTGCTTCAAAAAAAACAACGGAGAACATATTTTTCTGGTTCGGAAAAACAAAAGAAGACACCAAGGGGAGTGTTTGGTTGATTGTACAAGGAAGGAAGTGGACACATTCGGGTGTTCCTACCGGTTCGAAAATCATATCGCAAAGGAATCATCAAATTCGGGTTTTAAATTCTAGACTAAAATCTGAATTTTTTAATTTTTAGTCTTATTATACATAGATAAGATTAGAAATTCGATTTTGATTCCTAATTGAATTATAGGATTTCCCAGATTCCTACTATATATTCCCTATTAGAGTTAGGAATAGTTTCTAGACATAATGACTGGAGACACAAACAAGGAAATTGTAATTCACAAAGAGGTTACATCATTTTCCCAATTTCAATGTCCCGTTTTAAAACCTACAAATTATACAGTATGGACTCTTCATATAAAAACCATACTAAAAGCAAACGGGCTGTGGGAATTAATAGAACCTAAGGGTAATGAAGAACTGGATACAAAGAAAGATATGACTACAACTGCATATATGTACCAGGCATTACCAGAGGATATGATTTTACAAGTAGCTAGTTGTAAAAGTGCGAAAGAAATTTGGGAAGCACTACAAACTAGGCACATAGGTGTAGATAGAGTGCAAAAGGCACGGCTACAAACTCTCAAAACTGAATTTGAGATGTTGAAAATGAAAGAAGATGATAATATTGACGTTTTCTCAGCAAAACTCAATAGTATTGTCACAAGGGCTAGTGGCTTAGGATCAACCTTTGATCAACAAACCTTAGTACGAAAACTATTAAGTTCTGTACCCAAAAGGTTTATACAAATCGTGGCAGCCATAGAACAATTTTCTGATCTAGAGAACACAACCCTAGATGAGACAATTGGAAGGCTAAAACCTTTGAGGAAAGAGTAAAACTCTTTGATGGAAACCCTAGTGACAATCAGGACAAACTTCTGTTCACAAATTATGACAGTAGTACAAGATGGAAAACCCAAGCAATACAACAATGATAGGAAAACTTCACATAAGTTCAAGAAAAATAATTTTCAGAAAAGGGACTTAAGTAAAGTAAAGTGTTACAACTGTAACAAGCTTGGACATTTTAAAAGAAACTGCAAAGAAAAGAATAGGAGACAAGAGCAATCCAATTTGGTTCAAGAAGATGTGGAACCAACGCTCTTGATGGCAGTTGAAGGAAAAGGAGATGAGGGAGGGAAAATCTTCTTAAATGAAAAGGAGATTGAACCCAAGAAGTACATAAGTTCATATAAAAGCTTATGGTACTTAGATAATGGTGCTAGCAACCATATGACCGGAGTTAGGACACACTTTAAAGAAATAAATGAGAAAATTTCAGGAAGAGTCCGTTTTGGTGATGGGTCATATGTAGAGATTAAGGGTAAAGGCTCCATATTGCTGGAATGTAAAAACAAGGAACAAAAGGTGATTCCTAGTGTTTATTACATTCCCAGTCTAAAAAGCAATATTTTGAGCCTAGGACAATTAACAGAGAATGGCTGTAAGATCATTATGCACAATAACATACTATTGCTATATGGTCAGGACCAAAAACTCCTTATGAGAGTTGAGAGATCAATAAACCGACTTTACAAGATCAACTTGAATGTTGGTATGCCTATGTGTTTATTGGCTAATTTAGAAAACCATGCATGGCTCTGGCATGCTAGGTTGGGTCATTTGAATTTCGATTCTATCAAACAAACGACTCGGAAGAAATTAGTGGAAGGGATACCCAAGATTAATCACAAGAGTCAAGTATGCAATGCATGCTTACTAGGAAAGCACAGTAGAGCTCCGTTTCCAAACCAAACAAATACTAAGTCTTTAGAACCTTTAAACTTAGTATTTGGAGATTTATGTGGACCTATTTCCCCAGAAACTGAATCATGAAAGAAGTACATGTTTTTGCTAGTAGACGATTGTACTAGATACATGTGGGTATACTTCTTAAAGTCAAAGGATGAGGCGTTTGAGACCTTTAAGGAATTTAAGTTAAAGGTGGAAAATGAGGTCGGGAAAAAGTTAAAGGCATTTAGAACAGATAGAGGAGGTGAATTCACATCAAAAGAATTCACAAGCTACTGTAAGGAGAATGGCATACTTAGGCAACTTACAGCACCATACTCTCCACAACAAAATGGTATTGTAGAGAGAAGGAATAGGTCTGTAATGAGCACAACAAGAATTATGTTAAAGGCTATGCATATGCCACAAAATTTTTGGGCTGAAGCAATTAGGCATGCTATATATATATCTTAAATAGAGTGCCTACAAAAGCTCTGAAGGATTCTACTCCTTATGAAACATTGAAGGGTAGAAAACCAAACCTGAAACACCTTAGAGTGTTTGGATGCAAAGCATATGCAAAGGTAACCAAACCACATCTAAAGAAATTAGATGATAGAAGCAAGGAATTGGTTTACCTAGGAAGTGAACCAGGATCAAAGGCTTATCGATTATTTGATCCTGTAAGTAAGGTTATGATTGTAAGTAGAGATGTAAAGTTCAAAGAGAATGAAGGATGGGACTTGGAAAGGTTATTTGGATAATCCCAATCCAACTAAACCAGAATGGACGGATTTCATTATAAATGAAAACCAAACATCAAGTATCATTGATGTAGAGAGCACACAAAATTCGGGAGAAAATGATGAAGATAGTGCTCCAAGTCCTATACAGAATACTACTCATAGTGTATCTGATGATGAGATTGAACAAATGGACAATCCATCAACACCTTCACCATATATCTACGAGCCAAACTCAGAAGAATCTACTAGACACACATCATCTATAGCAAGACCATACGATCATACTCCAGTTCAGGGATACAGAAACTTATCTAACATATATGATCGTGCACGAAGAGTGCAAACTGATGAATTAATGCTATTAGAGGAAGAACCTAGAAATTATAAGGAAGCCGCACAAGATAAGAAGTGGATTGAGGCAATGCAGTTAGAAATTGACTCAATCAACAAAAACAAGACATGGAAGCTAGCCACCCTACCAGACAATCAGAAAGCTATTGGTCTAAAATGGGTATTTAAGACTAAACGAGATGCAGATGGAAGAATTATAAAACACAAGGCTCGTTTAGTGGCAAAAGGATACGTAAAAGAGCATGGAATAGACTACGACGAAATCTTTGCTCCTGTAGCAAGAATGGAAACAATTAGGTTAATTCTTGCATTAGCAGCTTATCATGGATGGGAAGTTCACCACTTAGATGTAAAATCAGCATTTTTACATGGCGAACTTAAAGAAGAAGTATATGTTGCACAACCAGAAGGTTTCAAGAAACCAGGAAATGAAAATAAAGTGTATAAACTTGATAAGGCACTTTATGGATTGAAGCAAGCACCACGAGCTTGGAACTCAAAGTTAGATCAAACCTTGAAATCACTAGGTTTCAAGAAATGCACATTAGAACAAGCAATCTACACGAGAGTAAGCAACGACTCTATGCTTGTTGTTGGAGTTTATGTGGCTGATCTAATAGTTACTGGAAGTAACAAGAAAGACCTTCAAGAGTTTAAGTCACAAATGGAAGAAAAATTTGAGATGAGTGACTTAGGCTTATTAGCTTACTACTTGGGAATAGAGGTCATCCAAACAGAGGATGAAATTTCAATAAAGCAATCATAATATGCCAACAAGATTCTTAAAGATACAAGAATGGAAGATTGCAATGAAACCAAGATTCCCATGGACCCAGGAACAAAGCTAGTAAAAACTGAAGGAGGAGAACTAGTTGATGCTACAGAATATAGAAGTCTAATTGGATGTTTGAGGTACTTACTTCATACAAGGCCAGACCTCAGTTACTCAGTTGGCTTATTAAGCCGGTTCATGCAAGAACCAAGGGAGCAACACATGAAGGCAATTAGACAAGTGTTACGTTATATCAAAGGCACTTCAAACTTTGGTATAACTTACCACAAGACAGGAGGATGCAAGTTACTTGGATATAGTGACAGCAGTTATGGTATCAACATAGAAGAAGGCAAAGGAACAACAGGGATCGTATTTTACTTTGGGAACTCACCTATAAGCTGGGTTTCTAAAAAACAACCTACTGCTGCATTATCATCATGCGAGTCAGAGTTTATGGCAGCAACAGCAGCAGCTTGTCAAGCAGTATGGCGACAAAGACTATTAAATGCATTAACAGGCTGGGAAGAAGAGAAGATTACGATCAAAGTCGACAACAAATCGGCTATAGCACTTATGAAGAACCCCGTGTTTCATGGCAGAAGAAAACACATGGATATACGCTACCACTTTATCAGAGAATGTGTTGAAAAGAATCAGATTGAAGTCGAGCACGTAAGTGGAGACTTACAAAAGGCGGACATACTTACCAAGGCATTGGCAAGGACCAAGTTCGCAGAAATGAGAGAGCTATTAGGCGTAAAAGATCTGAAAGGATTAGGTACGAGATTAGGGGGTGAATGTTGGTTTAATCTCGTCCCAAAGTGAAGTAAAAGGGCCTACATGTACATTGCGATAGACTCAAGGACCAAACAGGTTTATATTAAACCTAAAAAACCATAAAACGGTTATTTGTGTGAAACGACACATCACAACGTTTGGCAGAAGGCTGCAGGAAGAGACACGATGCTTCAGTGATACCGTTTCACACTAGTATAAATAGGATTGATAGTTTCGGTTAGAGATCATCAGTATTGTACAAATATAGTGTAAACCAAATACATTGTTTATAATACAAATCGTTTAGTTTATTTGTTTTTCGCTTTACTTCATTTGTTCAAGTGTTTAAAACCCCTCTGGGCAACATACACATGCCACATAATTGTAAACCAACCTGTGAAAGTTCACTTCAAATATTATAGAGTAACAAATAAGATCAGGTATAAAACCGACTTTTAGCTCGAATAATTTGCAGAACTTTATTCAGTCATCACACTAAAAGTTACAAAAAGACCTTAACAAACATAATACTTGGTCAAAACATAAAGCCAATATGATGAATGAAAATTGCACATATTCTCATCTCTAGTCACTAATTTATAACATGCCTTATCATGTGATTTAATTTACACCATGTACATTGAACCATCACTGTTAACACCATGTACTGAAGCTAGCTTAATCTTAAATCTTTTAGCCATATAATAACCATGCTATACACCTGCAAAACCTCTTATTTATATCCATGAAATTACGGTTGAGGACTATGTAAATGAGCCCTAATGAAAACTATATGATTCTTTTGGGTAACTTACTTAACAAAGGTTCGAAAACAGTTTTTAGGTTTGAGAAAAATTTGTTACATGTAAATAATTAGATCTTGATAGTTATAAGTTCCTATGTAAAAAAGTAAAAGAGTAAATTTCAATTTTGGTCCTGTGATTTGGACAAATTGCATGTTTGATCCCTATCCTTTCAAAAGTGCAGCGGTAGTCCCAATTCAAACTTTCAATTGCAAATTCGGTCCCTAAGTCGATGTGACATGACCAAATTACCTTTGTCTTCTTCCTTGTCTCTCGGAGGTAATTTGATCATTTTACATCGACTTAGGGACCGAATTTTCAATCCAAAGTTTAAAATAGGGACTACCGCTACACTTTCGAAATGATAGGGACCAAACATGCAATTTGGCAAAACCAAAGGGACCAAAAATGCAATGTACTCTTTGAAGTGTGACTTATTTCGCGAATCAAGGCGGAAAAACGAGTTACTATTTTCACGAGCTCATTTGGAAAGCAAAATCATATTAGATATATGGTTAACGTGCATTTTATTCATCCATTAACATACCTTTAGTACCACAAAACTTAGATATTTGAGGAAAGATAAAAGAATGCTTCATGACTATTACTAACCAATATCTGAAAGAAATGAATCTAATTACACATAAAGGGAGTATAGACAAGTTAAAACATACTAAAAAGTATATTCAACTACCGAAAATGCACAATAACCAGAAGTAGCACGCCTAGTAGTAGGGAAACCAACCCAATCAGCATCAGAATATACAACAAGAGAGCCCGTGGCGGAGGCATAAATTTGGAGTCCAACGTGCCACAAACTTATCTGAGAATGCACTTGAGAGCTGCATATTGGGGCATTCGGAGATCATGCATATGAAGACTGAATTGTTTCCATGCATAAGATATATGTGGACGAGTAAAACTTAGGTATTGCAAGCCACCTGCAAGACTACAATATAAAGTAGGATCAGAAAAAAGATCTCCATCATAACCAAGCTTGGATTCTGTGTCAACCGAAGTTCGAGTAGAATTACAAGTAGCCACATGTGCCTTGTCTAAAAGCTCAAAAGCATATTTATTTTGTGATAGAAACATTCCTGTAGAATCTCGTCAAACAGAAATCCCCAAGAAATAATTAAGAACCCTTAAATTAGTCATATCAAACTCCTATTAAAGGACGAGATAATACGCTAAAGTAAATATGTAGATGAAGTCGTTAGTATATATCATCAACATATATCAACATATAAGCAACCTCGGTACCATGTCTATATATAAACAGGGACGAGTCACAACGACTTGAGGAAAAACCACCCTGCAGAGCATATTCTGCAAAATGTTGAAACCAAGCACAAGGTGCATGTTTCAACCCATATATAGACCTTTACAACCGGCAAACATGATGAGGAAATCTAGCATCCGCAAATCCCGGTAGCCGATACATATAGACTGTCTCAGAAAGTTTTTCGTTAAGAAAATCACTTTTAACGTCAAGCTGATGAATAGGCTAGTTCCGAGATAATGCAAGACTCAGTACAGTATGAACAGTTACCGGTTTAACTATCAGACTAAAAGTATCATCACAATCAATACCAATCTACTGAGTACGCCCATTAGCCACAAGGCGGGCCTTGTACATGCTTAATGAACCATCAGCATGATATTTATGCCGAAACAAGACCACATTAATGTTTTGTGGTTTCAGAACAAGAATCCAAGTATTGTTTCTAATTAAAGTATTATATTCATCATACATAGTATCTCGCAAATTAGGATCTGATAACGCAACAGAGGTAGACTTATATATATGAGAAATATGAGAAATGTGACCATGAAAACAAGAATATACCTAATCCTTTTTATTTATAATTAGTTATAAGTGTATCATTTATATTGGACTTTCATCATATGGAAAAAGCATTATAACCAGTATGTTAATGCTTGACCCATTAATACTCATGCTGTTAAAAGTTGTTGTTTGAAAAATCTGGAATTATGAACGTTTAATCAGTCTTAAGTTGCCAATTTAATGTTAGTATCATGTAATATTGTTAGGCCCTTTTCCCTTCAATCAATCAGTAATAATCTCTATGTATGGGACTTTGTAAATACTTACATGATACTAACATTTAAAGGTTCTTTATAAGTAGCACATTTAGATAATTTTACATATTTATTAGTAGCATAAATAAATAGTCTCCGGTATTAGAATTTAAATTACTTGCTAAAACGCCATCATTCTTAAATATTTTATGTATGTGTAGGTGCAGGTGGTGAGGGCGGTCATCTGTTGTTGTTGTTGTTGGATACTTGGAGATGTATAATGGGACGATATGGTGGAAGAGCAAAAAAAATGTTTAACATCTTTCTGTTTTTAGTGTGGGGGCTTTGTGCATTGCAGTTTATTTTGACTGTTTTTCTTATTTTGTTGTATGTTTGCTTCTCCCTTTGTTTAATGAGCTGTTTCATTATGCAACTGTGGATATGGTTTGCTTTGTGAAGTAAGTTTTTATGGCACTTTACATTTACAGTTTCTAATATGTCAATGACTAGATATGACCAAAAGGAACAAGGACTACATGCAGACCGGCCCATGTTGGACAAAGGCTTGACCAAGCCAGGATCTAAGAGATTAGGTTTTTTTTTTTTTTTTTACCACAGCTTGGGTCCTTTGGACTAAATATATCTAGCTAAGATATAGAAGAAATTCAGAGCTATGGAGCAAACATGGTTAGCCATGGTTAGTCTCGGCTAAAAGGTAAAGCGTTAGCTATAAGATTAGACTTTTATTTCATATAATCGGAAGGTATACATATACGAGGAAAAGGATGAAGTTCATCAACTTCCATTTCTCATTACTAAGTTTGTCTAGTTGCCCGGTTTCTCAATCTTCTTCTTGTAGGCACCGCCATTATTCCACCACGGCCACCCGCCTCCAGGCCAATACCCACCGCCGGGCCAGTATCCACCACCACCTTGCCAATATGGAAACGGGTATGGTCTCCCACCATAACCGCCTCTACCATACCCTCCATGTCCACCATCCCTGCCATAACCTCCTTCACCACCATGGTCTTTTCCAGGTCCATGTCCGCCCTCATCTCTACCATGATCTTTTCCATCTCCGCCTTCTCCATGATCTTTTCCATCCCGACCTTCACTGTGGTCTTTTCTGTCCCCACCTTCTCCACCATGGTCTTTTCCATCTCCACCTTCTCCATGATCTTTTCCGTCTCCACCATGGTCTTTTCCATCTCCACCTTCTCCATGATCTTTTCCGTCTCCACCTTCACCATGGTCTTTTCCGTCCCCACCTTCTTCACCACGGTCTTTTCCATCTCCACCTTCACCATGGTCTTTTCCGTCCCCACCTTCTCCGCCGTGGTCTTTTCCGTCCCCACCTTCACCGTGGTCTTTTCTGTCCCCACCTTTACCGTGATCTTTTCCATCCCAACCTTCTCCACCATGATCTTTTCCATCCCCATCTTCTCTGCCGTGGTCTTTTCCATCCCCACCTTCACTGTGGTCTTTTCCATCCCAACCTTCTCCACCATGATCTTTTCCATGCCCATCCTCTCCGTCGTGGTCTTTCTCGTCCCCACCTTTTCCATCATGATCTTTTCCATCCCCACCTTCTCCGTCGTGGTCTTTTCCATCCCCACCTTCTCCGCCGTGGTCTTTTCGATCTCCACCTTCTCCACCATGATCTTTTCTGTCCCCGGATCCTCCATGATCTTTTCCGTCCCTGCTTCCTCCATGACTACTATCGTCTCCACCTTTGCCACCATGATCCTTTCCGGGTACACTCTCCCCTCCACCGCCATAACCACCTCCGCCTCCACCACCATAACCACCGCCGCTACCAGAACCACCACCATAACCACCTCCCCCTCCCCCTCCACCACCAGAACCACCTCCCCATCCACCGCCAGAACCGCCACCATAACCAGGACCTTTTCCACCTCCACTTCCCGAGCCGCCACCATATCCAGAACCCCCATTATCTTTTCCTACCGACCCAACTACACCTTTTTGGTCTTTAACAGCTACTGTCTTCCGATCATCATGGTCCTCTTTCTTTTCCACAAGTTGTCTTGAACCTTGTATTAATGTTGTTGTACTTATGAACACAACTAAAAAGATTGCTAGGATTAGAGGAAAATGCTTACTAACACTCGCCATTTGTGTTTGTGCATGTTCTAAAACAACGTAGGGACTCCATTTATATAGTACTAGATGAGTGAGCTAACAATCAATTCTTTTCACATATTAACTTTACATATCAATCCAATGGGTAACTTATTTACTTCTATTAGAAATAATTCAACTACTTTTAGATTATTATTATACCAACACGAATCTTGTAAGCATTAAACCATTTTGTGTTACGTATTCTTATATCTAAGACGTTTTTCAGTACAAAGATTTTCATCAAGAATATACTAACAAAATCTGAGATTTAGTATGTTTGTAGCAACACACTTTTTTAAATTATGAAACACTTTATGATATGGTTTTGCCTCGACGTTTTACACATGAAATATGATTTGGGAAAGTTATCGATCGATGCATAGTTGATGTGTGATACTTTGCGGCATACTCTATATATGATTATATATCTCCAAGTTAATTTACAATATATCATTCAAAAAAATTACTTACAAATAATTCGACTCAGTGTAAAAAGTTATCGAAAAGCATTAGATGCTTAAGAAGATCATGAAAATTTAAAGAGTCCCTTTGATCAAAATATAAAAGGGTTTTCATGTCGTGAAGAATTATACCTGATTATTCTTTAATAACTGCAACCCACCTTTCATGCATTTGTTATTATCTTGAATTTGATTTTTTTTCCAAGACCCGCCTTTTAGATTCCCGCCTAACACTTTAGTTTACCGCTTAAATATGCACAAAGTTCTTTTGGGATGAAACATAAAAGGGGTAATTCTCGTACTAGTTCGGTCGCTCAAAGTGGCGGGCTTTTTTAGACTCACTTCTTGAAATATACCGAGCGACTTGTGACTTTTTAAGTTTTAATATCAAGGCGACATGTGTCACCCAAAAAAGTCGCGTCCAATCATTGTTGTAATGCTTTTGTAATGGCTAACTACGTGTACTTTTTGAGCGAAATATATCCAGCGACTTTTTCATACTTTGAGCGACCTTCTATTTTGTCATTTTCTACTAAAAAAGTCAAACTTCAAAAAATATTATTTTATTATTTTTTGCCCCTACCCAATGTTGAGCAACCTAAGCGACTTACGGTTTGATACTTTGAGCGATTTTTTTTTTACTTTTTTACCTTTTTGTACTTGCCCCTTCCCAATGTCGGTACTTTTTTAAAAAGTATTATTTTTAAAATGCTTTTTAAAAGACTTTATAAACACTTTTTTATTTCAAATTCTTGAGCGACGAGACAAAATATTGGGCGACTTTATATTCTTTAAGCGACTTTTCTACTTTACCTATTTGGGCGCCCTTTGTTTTTCACACTTTTTTACATAAAAAACCGCTATACTCTCACAAACCAAGACCCATCTTCTCCGAGTGTAATCTTGTAACCTGAAAAGAACCCTAATAATGTTTTATATTAAGGTATGTATACTCTTATGTTGACTATTCTACTATAAATTTTGTAAATTATATTTGTATTTGTACATTAAAAATGCTTAATATTGTCATATACTGTTATATATGATATGTTTTTATCTTTGTTTTCTCTAATGTTGTTTTTTATGTTTTTAGTTTAAATTTAATCATATCAATGTTTATGGTTTGCTGCATAAAATACACATATTGGGGTATGGACAAGGAAAATATCATAAATGGTCACGAACACTGATTAGCTTTCGTAGAGGGGTTTGAACCTCAAACCACTTGTGAAGAATTTAGGGTGTCGAACCACCATGACACCTTGACGGCAACAATGTTTACGAGGTGGTTCACTTCAGTCAATTAGGAATTTATAACTATTCATTACTGGGAGCGGGTAGTTCATTTCACTACCCAAAACCAAATCGTACTAAATGGGTAACGATTAGCCATTTAAGATCTTTAATCCGAGTATTACTTTTACAAAATATGTAAGAACCATCATATTTGTACAAGGCTATCTCTACTATTTATAAAAAGTGTATATTCAGTTTTGAAAAAATAAAATTGAGTAAAGTGTTTTGTCTAAATTATCCGTTTAATTACACTAATAACAAGTTTTAAATACATATGATTAAAAATGGTAATAACATCAACCACAAAATTAATATCTTAGATATTATTTAATTCTTAAACTTTTAGCATTTTTCATTTATAACTCATAGACTTCTTTTCTCTTCAACTTTAACTCGTAAGTGTTGCATAAAATGTCACACCAAAATACAAGTTCACAAATATAATTATTTGTCGTTATACATAGTCGCTTTGCGCAAACATTCTTCTAGATATATCAATATGAAAATACGAGTTAGAAATTACTAGAATATCTATTAACTAAAATAGATACTTCAATTGAAATTAAACTATCTAGCATGCATATTTCGTTCAACAAAAAAATATAGCTTCAATAGGGGTATTAGTCGTGTCAGGCTGGTCGGTTTGAGTTAATTCGGGTCGGGTCAAACTCAGGGTTGAGGCTAAAAAACATACACGAATCCGACCATATTAAGAACTTGGGTTAGTCGGGTTCGGGTCTATTCAGGTCGGGTCCAATAGGATCGGGTGTATTCGGGTTAAGGTCAACACAAATATGAGTAAAATGATTAAAAAAGTTGCGTAATTCAATAGATGTACATATATAATTCTTAAAAAATATATTTTAGAACTTTTTAAAAAAAAGACTTTACTCGGGTCAATTCTAACCCGAGTTAGTCAAATGTTTTCAACCCGACCCAATTTAGTATTCAGGTTTACCAAAATAACCGAATTAAAAACTAACCCGTATAACTCGACTTAAATAAGCTTAATTGAGTTCGAGTCCTAGTGCAGCTTAAGTCGAGTCGGTTTTTTTAACACCCTTACTTTCCTGGTCACACTTTAGATCATCAATATTTTATTAACCCCTTTTTATAATTTTAATATTAAATAATGATCTTATTCCTAGTTTAATAAAGATATACTCCGTATGAAAGAATGCAAATGACCAACTAATATAAGTTTCATTTGTTTTATACATTGCTCCAATCAAACTCTGCCGAGCCGTAGTCTTCGATCCATTGAACCTTTGACTATTCGCCATCCTAAATGATCTCATTGAGGTTTATTTTTTACATTGTTTCATAAATTATTTGCATTGTTGTTGTATAATGAACAATGCTATTCGTCTTCTCATCATACTGGCTTTCCAAAATTATTTATCACTTAACAATTGTTCAATGTGTTTCAATTGAAGATGTTTGGTTCAGGTTTAATTTATTGTATATTTACGTATTTTGTTTCTATTTTTTTGTTTTTATCTTTTTTTAAGTTGTTCATTTGGTTTGACATCTACTACAACTTGAGTATAAAATGAGAACTGGTCGAGAATGGATGTATAAGAGGTTTTCACAGAGACGTAGATACATTAATCGCGAATTCATTGATGGGGTTGTAGCATTTGTTGAATATGCTTGCGAACAATGATAAAATACGGTGTTCATGTCAAGCAGACCGTTTAACCACGTAAAAATGAGCAAAATAATTTAAGCACAAAAGTTAACCATCGCCGTAATTATGGGCATATTTTTACCCACAAATTACACACACCAAATTACCAACGAGCACAAAGGTTGAGTCTAATAAATGTGTAATGTAAATTTAGCCACGTAAATTACACTCGAGATGTTAAATGGGAAACTGGGTATGTGAAAAACTACCCACAAATATTACCAACGAATACAAAAGATGTGTGTAGTATGCGGGCAAAAAACATTTACCCACAAAATTAGCCATGACTTTACCCGTGATAACTAAATTGTGTGTAATATGTGGGAAATATTTTGGCGGGAATCATTTAGCCACAAACTACACACTACATATTATTTAGTGGGTAAATTTATGGGTAAAACTATGGGAACATCGAGGGAAATTTATTCTAGACTTTGGTTTCGCTAGTCGTGGGTAACTAATGGGTAATATGAGGGGAAATACTCACGTATCAATGTCCGTGGGTAATTTCCATGGGTAAAGCCCTCTTTTCTTGTAGTGAATTGGGATTAACGGTGCCAACTTTGGCAGTGTGACCATAGGGTGAGTTCGGGGTGGGAGGATTAGGTATCGTAGGTGTAGTTGCTGAAGTAGGGGTTGTATGTGCAAAATTAGGTTAGGTCATGGATTGTGTAGTGGACTGTGATGTGGTGTGGTGGAGCGGAGTGCCTAGTTGGGCCGAGGGTGTTGTAGGACTAAACGTTGGGCTAGATGTTGGGCTAGATTGGACCGTAGGGGTAATAGGTGTAGATGGTGTTATAGGATGTTGGGTCGTATTATGAATGACATGTCGAAGTATTGGATATGGAGTAGGGTCGAGAAAATTGTAAGACCTAGGTTGTAATAGAGTGATAGAACCATACGAAAATTGAAAATCATCAAATGTTACATGGTGAGAAAGGATGATTTCATTAGTGGAGAGGTTAAGGTATCAATACACATGATGATAATCGGGGAATCCGAGGAAAATACAAGGGGTGGGTCGAGGTGAAAGTTTATGAAGGGAATGAAGGTGTGGGTAACAAAGACAACCGAAGATACATAATCATGAGTAATCGGTTTTTTGTTAAATACATAATGCAAGGTATTTTATTTTGAATGCCGGATGAGGGTAGGAGATTGAGTAGGTAGGCGGCCATATATAATGCCTTGACCCAAAAGGTAGGTGGAAGGTGAGCTTGAAAAAGAAGGGTGTGAATAACATTATTAATAGTGTGGATCATTCACTTCGACTTTCCATTTTGTTGTGAGGTTTTTGGGCAAGAAAAACGTACTTGAATGTCATTGTGAGCAAATAGGTTATGGAGATTTGTGATGTGTGTTTGTCGTGTGGTACATATTTTAGTATTTTATCGAGTTTTAAATTTATATTTAACCGGACTATACCTAATAGACATACCTTCACGGGCAGTGTACCCGGTCAGTAACTTGTAGCTAGTGGGCTAAGTAGTGGGCTAAGTATGAGATCGTTCTCTGGAATAGTACGTTTAAACTAACCTAGTGAATTTTACAGATTAACAAGGGCGTGTTGATTTGATTTTAGTTATAACTATTGAACAACAAAATAAAATTAAAGTAATTATACTACGTTGTTGTGATCAATAAGAGAAAGTAGTGCTAGTCATGTTACTCCTACTACACATTTTTATTTATCCGTTTATTAGTGCAATGATTTTATTATGGGAAAATTAGTCAAATAGACCGCGCGCCCTGAGGCTTATCACTTTCCGGACCACGCTTTTTTGCCTTATGAAAATGGACCAGTTGCCCAGCTATTTTCTTGTAGCCAACCATGGAGTGCCACGTGTCCGACAAAGGTATGACAGAAGTACGTATTTGGAGAGTATATGTCATGTATTGTAAGGTAGTGTTTTTTGGGCAACCAAAATGTATTTTCGGGCAACTATATGATATTTGGCAACTTGTATTTATACACGAGGATAATATGGTCATTTTACACTGGTTGTATTATAAAACTAATAATAATAACTCAACACGTAGTCACACAACATCGCGCGCGCGCACACACAATCAAACATCTTCTTGTACAATTTGTAACAGCTTCTACAATTAAACGTCTTCCTCACAAACCACCTCTTATTCACATAACCCTCTAAACCCTAATTAATTTTACTGTATAATTCCATATGACAAAATTAAAGTTGTACAATTGTAAAATAGCAGTTCGTTCTACATTGAAGTTGCTGCCAGATATTAAACTCTGTTTGTCAAAGAATGAAAACCGCGAAAGGTTGTTCAGGCAAACAATTTTTGGTCCATGGTTAGATATAAAGTCATGCGATAATGATTGCCTTCTGATGCATTATGTTTTGAAACACCAGGTATATGTTTCTAACATCTCCTTTGATTCCCCTCCAATAAAATTCCAAATTGGGGATCATTCGTTAAGGTTTGGCCGGAAAGAATTTTGTCTGATAACAGGGTTTCGATTTGGCAAAGTTTCAAAACCGATTAAACGATCTAGCGCATTTTTCGATCGTGTATTTCCTGAAAAAAAGAGTAATGATATAACAAATGTACATGCAATTGATCTTTTGGACCTTGTTAATGACGGAAAAAAGGATGGGAAAAGGTGGTTATCTCTTTCTGATGAGGATGCTGTTAGGGTGTGTCTGCTGGTAGCTGCAGACCTGGTGTTTATGGGAAAAGAAGACAGGAATTGCATCCATAAACACTTATTGACCTTGGTTGACGATTTTGAAGCCTGGAATGTATTTCCTTGGGGTGAATATATGTGGCATAAATTTTATCAAAGGACTGTCAATATTGTTCATATACACAGAAAAGATCATTTGTTAAAATTGAAAAAGAACCCAAAGTTCAGTGCCACATACAATCTATACGGGTTCGCTTGGGCTTTTAAGGTTAGAATTCTCAGTAGTTTGTACTAATGTATGAATGTCTAGCTTTGATAACATATTTCTTTACAAAAATAGGTTATTAAAAGCTTTTGATTCAATTTTGTTGTGCTATTACTTTTTCATTTCAAAAGTACCTAAAATTAATGTTGTTGTTTTATTGTTATGAAATGCTGGTGTTTTGTTCTGTATACAAGTAATATAAAAGTTACCCGTAATTTAGTTTGTGATTTGTTTTTAAAACTGTAACCATAAAGGTATTGTTTCATCCTAAACAGGTGACCTTTACTTTGGTAAACCTTGAAACATTTACAAAAACGATAGCTGCATAAGTACACGTTTTAAAGATGACAGTTTTGGCTATTACAGATTTGGATTTTGGAGACTTATCCTAAAAGCTCACTTTCGTGGGTGAAAGACAATAAGGTCATTCCACGTGGTCTTGCTTGGTCAGGACTTTCAAAGTTTCGGAAAGCGAACTGTTGTAACCTCTTTGGACCGGTATGCATCACACCGTCATACATTGTTGACCCCATTAACTTGTACCTGAATTTGTTCACACTATATCAGTAATTTTAAATTTTTTTGTTGTTAGGATTCAACTCCCATTGCTGAACTTTCTGCAACACAAGCTGAAATGAAGCAACCGTGGTGTATTGCCAGCGCCCAATTTATAGATGGTTTGTCTGTTCCAAAGACAGACGATGGTGACAAGACTGCAGAGCATTCGAATGAATTCGCGGACGATTTCAATTTAAATGTTACACAAACGTGAACTACTCATTCGACAGGGGGTCTATTTCGTGAGTTACTGGATTTGGAAAAAAAAAGTTTTGATGATAGAAAACGGCATTCATTCGGTCAGAAACACACCGTTTGTACTTGATGTGTTTAGGACTGTGAAAAGCGGACTTTCAAAAGTACAACAACTATTAGGTCTTAATAATGATGCTGTTGTTGATCCTGAACAATCTAAAAGTTGTGCCACCACAAACGACTCTGACGTTACTCCCGATGATCCGAATGTTTGTATTTACTTTTCAGTTTACCTCCAATGTTTATGCTAAACTCAAATAATCGTTCGTGTCTACACTTATATCAAACATTGGTCGATACAGACCACGTCGTGTCATATTGTAGGCCCTAACGGGGATAAGGTTGTCCATGCTGACCATGCAACGGACATTGACAATGATGATGGGCTTAAAGAAACGCAACCATGTAACCTTGGTATTCTTGTTGAAGCTTGTGCCATGACCCAAAAATGTCCTGTTATGGAATATGGAGGTCAAAGTAGTACTCAACTTCAACCAGTTGCACCTAACGAGGAAAATAAGATACCCGGTGACCCCATTGATGTACGTTATATTTCACTTACAGTTTAAATATCAGCTATAGCATACGTCCCTACTTATGTATATATATTTAAAATTTAGCAGGAACCGGACTGTGGTAATGATTGGTCGTCTTACATAAACGATGAAAACGTTTCGGGTGATAATTCTGTAGATGCAATGGATTGTGATAATGAACAGCAAGATGTGGTTCAGAAACAATTGGCTTGCCAACCTGAACCCGTTAACAATATTGTTTGTGTGCAGACAGAAGTAGGAACACCCACCAACAAAGCTCATGAGGTATCTACATTATCAGTACAACATCGCCGATAAATAAAATATTTTAATGTGCTATTTTGTAACATACTATATTCTCAAATCTCAGTTTAAAGACAACAACCTGCCATATGTAAATGTGGTTGGCCAAAATGACACACCTATGTTGGGACCTGTTTCCTCCCAAGATAATGTCAACAAAAGCGTCGATAAAAAATTGTGTGTTCCTTCTTTAGATTTAATGGATTGTGATGATCAACAAGGGGATGTGGTTGACAAAAATTTGATTGTTGGCCTTGAATCCAGTAACAATGATGTTGCTGAGTTTAGCCTAGAAGATACACCAACAAAGAAAGACACTGAAGCCCCTGAATCTCAGGTTAAACCCAACAAAGTGTCATTTGCAAATGTGTAGGTCCTAATGACAAACCTCTGTTGGAAGATCTTTTCTCCGATATGAATACGAACAAAAGAAAGAGAGTAAAATTGAACGACAACCTCAGTAAAAGAAGGCCCATTGTACAAACTTACGCGAAGTTGCTTGGGTCTATCAATTCGGCAAATGGGGTATCAAAAACATCAGCTACTCCTTGCCGCCGTCTTACAAGATTGCAGGGTGTCATTAACGAGGCTATTATCCCGGCTGCCGGTTCAGATGTACAGCACCTTATTAAATTGTAACTGAAACAAATATTTTTTGTTTTTCTTCTTATTTTTCAACTTTGTTTTCAGGAAACATCTGGAAACCCCAGAACGTGTCCAATTAGTCGCTTCTATTCGCCCACAATTGAACCGTTTGTAGAGGTAGGTTCTGTTTGTTAATCCATTAACATCATTATCATTGGGTGTATGTTATTGAATATATTTATTTTTTAGGAACTTTTACGACACCCGAAATGCAACACGAAGAAGGTTACTGTTCCTGATTACCTTCGCAACTATTTGAAGCTTAAAGAACCATTTTATAGGTTTCCTTGGGGCTCCGGTGCGGTTATTGCTTATAGGGATTTTTGGGTAGCCTTGACATGTGTTGAAGATTGCACCGGCGGGTGGCTTAATGAGTTAGTGAGTAAACCTGATGCCTAGCTGGTCTACTACACTTGTTTATTATTTTGTTTTGTTATTGATGAACCGAATGTTTACAGATTTGATTTGCTTTACATGTCCTCAGCACTTGGATGCATGGGTTAAATTGATGTGGTTGTTTAGACCAGCTGATGCAGATTGGGCTTTGGCAGGGTGTACTTTCTGCAATCAAATCCTAGGTGGCAACATGCCTACCACCTATTCAGATGGCACAACATACCCTGTGGCTTGGCGAGATGTTGCAAAGGTCATTTTGGCAGACTGTTACCGTACATATACCACTACTGTTATAAACAGCTTATAATATTCTGGATTTGTTTTATATATCAGGTGTATTTTCCCATGAATAAAAATACAAAACACCGGGTACTCTATGAGCTCCATATCCGCACTGGAGTTGTTTACATTTATGACTCTCTCGGGTCAGCCTCAGGAGGTGAACGGTGGTTGTGAGGTTCCAAGAGAAAGTTACAAACACAGCTTAAATCGTACCTAACAAAAGCTGGGGTACTGCATGGTAAGGGCATATCACCGGGGGATTATAAAATCACATACAAGTGTCCAAAAGTACCAGAACAATCGGACTTGTATGGTGACTGAGGAGTATGGGTGTGCATTATTTTGTACAGATTGCTCCGTAACCAGCCTCTGGAAGTAGACGACTCTCTTCAAACAGCTTTAGCTTACCGTGAACGGATGCTTGAATACTTCTGAAAGCACAAGGTTGAATACATAAATTGATAGCGGTCTTTCAAGGTAGGATCCTTAATGTCCGTTTGACCCATAATTATTGTCTAATGTTGACTTGTGAAGTATTTTTCTTTCAACGTATACTGTAGGTATTTTTACTTCTATTATATATTAGTTGATTATTATAATATTTTTTTAACTCAACGGCATTTCTTTAGTTAATACCCGTGCACATATACAAAAAGGCCTATGGTTTGCAAACCACTTCTATATGGGTTATGTATACTTTATTAATTATTGGTATATAGCAGAATTTAATATTTGGTTGCCCTATAGTACATCACGGTACATGTCCTTAAATGTCTTCTGTTCCTAATCTCTTTCTTCAATACAAATATTTCTTAATTTGTTTAACAAAATCTTTCTTTCTTCTTTTGGTCTATTAACTTCATATCTTTATCCCAATCTTTCTGCTTTTGTTTAACAAAATGTTCGACTATATCCCACTGGATGTTCAACTAGATATCATTCGCATGATACCTCCTAAGTCTATACTCCAGCTACGTAGTGTTTGCAAGTTATGGAAGGCTAGTATAGATTGTGGATTCTTCATCTTTAATTACGGTGTTTGTCGTAACGATGAGTGTTTTTTTACGCTAACATTTGATCAGGGTCACAAAGGTTTTATGTTAGCTTTTGATGAATAGCTGACCACTACGGTACTTCATACAGATTTAATGCTTTCATCTATGATTGCAGTTAGCAATTCTAATGGTCTTTCGTGTTTTGTTTATGGCTCTAATCTAATGTCTGTTATTTAGAACCCGGCAATCCAAAAATCACTTGCAGTACATGTCCCGTTTTACACGCATCAAATTGAATGTAAAAAGATTTGTTTTGGTTTTGCCGTCCGTCCGGACACTCTTGACCCGACGATCATGAAGGTCTCCTATCCTGTTTTCCAAAGTGGTTTATGGTATGTGTCTGTCTTTTCTTTCAACTCGTTAAGGTGGACATGCCTTGAAAATTTCCACCCCCCCCCTCGTGAAACTATCAAATTGAAACGTCAAAGTCAGGCAGTTGTAGGTCGTTTTATCTATTGGACTGGGAGTGAAAAGTTAACTAATGAGGACGGTGTTACGTACAAGATTTATATGTTGATTTCGTTTGATTTGGTAACCAACCAATTTAAAGTTATAGACCTACCACAGATTTTAAAAAATGAACTCCCAGTTCCATTCTATGTTTTCGATCTTGGAACCTCTCTAGTTATTTCTGGTATGATCATTGATGAAGATATGCCATTGTTTTGTGGATGGTTGTTGGACGTGAATGGTTTTTCCATAAGATCATTTAGAAGCCTCTTTGCCATCCCCACCCTATTATATGTTCGTTTTCTTGGGTTTACAAAGGATCAGGCTCCAATAGTGGAAGCGTACACAGGCAACCATTTGGGTCACTCGCTATTCGTGTACAACAAAGAACTTGAATTATTTGTCAGCATGGGAATGTTAGGAGATACGGGATCTTTCTACATCGCCCCATACAAAGAATCTCTTCTTTTGTTAAATCATACAGACCGTGTTGTCTATAGTATGTTTTATTTATAACTTACCATTCTATTCATGTTCTTTTTAAACATTATCACTTGATTTGGTTAATGATATATCAATGCCATTTTCAACAGGTTTGTTCGGCTGAAGTTACGGATCAGGCTAAATGGGAATGAAGGTTTGTGGTTTTAGTACGCTGTCTGTGTGGGAAGGAAGCATTGGACTGTTTAGATTTTTCGTAGTCGCTGAATGTTATCAATCAAGTGGTTATATAATATGTAACAATTAAGGTTATAACCATGTAGTAATCGTAATATGTAGTTGGTTGTCTGTATCAAACGTTGTATGTCAACGTATTTACTATTTCATCTGTTCTGTTATCCCATTATCCATGTTTATTTAATCTGGGCACCAAGCAGTTGTTACCCAAAATAAATTTGGCAACTAACTTTTGTACTTAGGGCAACTTGTTTTCCCTACGGACTACTTTTATAACCCCACGACTACTTCTAGACGTACATTTTGTATTCTACAAGCTACTAATAACTACCAACTAGGGACAATGCACACTTCCAAAATAACAGGTTTAACATTCAACACTAGTACAAATTAACTAGCAGTTGTAAGTTTACTACAAGCAGTGGTAAACAACTATGTCCCTGTTCAGCCCCACAATAGCAGTAGTAAAAAACAACTAGCAGTTGTAAGTATACAACCAATTCATTTATTAATTTGAGATATTTAATTTAAGTAATCGAGCATAAAAGCAGTGTATCATTTTTTTTACGTTTACAAATGTCGCATAAAGCTCAAAATAATCCACTCAAACAAATGTAACTCTACACATCTGATAACCTGATACCGTTATGTGCTTCTGTCCAAGTGAAGATGTTGATGTTTTTAGAATAAGTGATGGTCTATAAAATTGTTTCGTCCATTGACATAAAAATCTATTTTAGATACCAGTTTAGCAAAGGATCTACTATAGAAGCTGACTAAACGAACACAACCTATTAAACACTATGAGGAATCTAGTGCTTCACCTTAAGAAGAATAATAATTAACGAACAGTTATTCTCACTAAACACCTCGATATGTTGTTAATACACGAATACTCTGAATAGTATTGGGGTTTACAACCTTGAAGTGTATCGACTCTAGCTATCACCAAAACTTATATCTAACTTGTAGAAAACTAGAAGGGGGGTTGAATAGTTTACCGATTAAAAACTTTGTTTTGAAACTTATTGAAAGATCAATTGATATTGATCTTGAGTATGTTAATGAAATATGCAAGCAATATGTAATAAGTAAATAAGGAAAGAAATGATCAAACCACAACAAGTTGTTTATAGTGGTTCGGCCTACAAGGACTCTTTTTCCTTGCCCTACTCCACTCCTCGAGTCTCACACTCGAGAGTTTAACTTCACTAGTCAACAAGCTCCTTTCACTGGCGGAGAAAACCTTTACACTTCGCTTACTCTATTTCCGACACTAAGCTAGATGTCGAGTTCTTTCCAAGGGTACAACTACTCCCACACACAATGTACTTTGAGGACTAAAATACTAACCACTCACACTCACAAGATTATGATGGTTTGATACAATAATGAAGTATGGATCAACACTAGATCATACAACACTAAGCAAACAAGACTTCCAACTTCTCGTTGAAGCTTGAATATGACTTGATCTTCTTTGCTACAAAAGAGATCACTAATATGATATGAAACTGAGTTAGAAAGGTTAGAGAGAAGATATGTATGAGAGTATGTTAGAAAGGGATGAGAAACTACTTGGCTTGGCATTGCTATTTATAGCCAAAATGGACAGGAGCGTCCACGGACGGCGGACCCCTTAAAGGGTTCCGCCCGTGTACCATTTTGGTACCGCCGGTCTGACAGTCAAGATATCAAATCTTGCCTAAAGTCAACTCTATCTAAGTGAGATTGTGCAAGATATGAAGAGTACAAATCTTCACAAAATATCTAATGGAATCTTCCAATGATTCCCATGATGTAATACATGATGTCAAATGTTGTATTACTATTTATAGAAATATGCAAATGCTTAAGTAGTGTTTGGTTTTAAGAACCTAACACATTCTACAAACTACTATCATACATAATGATTAGAGTCATATCAAGATGTTACTAATCATAAATGTAAATGCTTGAATGATGAATATATTGTTTGAGAAAGATTGTTTTAATATCTAATAAACTTGACAAGCTTTAAGCTTTTATAAATTAAATTTACTTTTGTCGTTAACAAAACTTAGGCAAAGATCAAAAATATAAATAACTTTTAATGACGATATTTGTATTAACATAACTCAAACCTAGGACCTCCTTTAATAGGCTAAGGAGTCCTTTACAAAATACACAAAGTACTGTACAAGATAAATATACTTACCATACTTATCTAATACAAAACATCCTACCGAAGACATTCTAGAATATTACATATTAATCCCACACAATCATACTAGGAGTGACAAGTACATTAGCAGTGGTACGCGACTTATACTACCACTGGTTTGTCTATTGCTGACACTCTTTTTTCCGCTGGCTTTCCCGGTGCGGGTCTTTTACCTTTATCCTTTTCTTGAAGGAGTTCTGGTGGCTTGCTTCCTCCTGGCCCCGCCGATTCACCCCATGGGATTCCCTGAGGAGTTAGATAGGACTTTCAACTTCGATGGGCCTTTCAGGGGGTTTCCTGTCTAAATACGCCCCTCTACGCGGTACAGGAAGGGCTTTTGGTAATGTAGTTTTCCACCCGCGTAGCTTTTATTTTATTCCGGCTCCCGCAAGCTGGTCATTTTTTCCTTAGACCCAGTCTATCCAACCAGATATGCCTGAATTAGTAGACGCATACTTGAATGGGGGCCGGGCTGCACCAACAGAGGAAGAAGGCATAGTTTTCATCCTCTGTTGTTTGACTTTGTTAGGGAAGTTTCATGTTAGTTAGGGGATGGTTTATGTATTTCGTTGCCCCTAACTTCCCTTTGTCGCCCTTCCCTACGGGACCCAACTCCCGGACATATATTATCACTCCCATGACCCAATTCCCATGATTTATTTCCTTCTTCCGCTCTCGAACGCCGAGGTTAAGAAGGAAATGCCTGCACTTTCAAGATCCCATATTGCTAATGAGAGTCTAATAGGTTTAAACTCCCACCTTTGGTATGCATATGGTCCTGGCAAACTACCACAACTTGAATGGACATGGGTTTTGGGTGAAGGTGTGTTGTCAATGGTCGCGGATATGGGTTATTAGTCGTCATTTTAGAACGACTAATTGTTATTAGTAGTCATTTAAGAACATGTTACAGTTGTCACAGCATCAGGTTTGCGCTTTTTGGGGGGGGGGGGGTAAAGGTTTAGGCTATGTATGGGCTTTTTGGAAACGGCCGTGCGTGGGCAAAGCGTTGTTGTTGACGTCCATATGTATTCTTTTTGTACTGTGTACCATCGTGTTCTTTTTCTGAATAACATCTTCAACTTCTCTTCGGTGTTTCTAAAAAATTTTTGTTTCCTGATTTGCAGGTCGAAATCTTTTTGTAGGTGAAGGAATGGTTACTTTTTTGCTTTTTCTGAACTTTCCCCTTGATTTACCTCGCGTATTTATAGCGAGGATTTTACTGTTCATGCACGCGTTATCATTAATTTTCATTAAGTGTTTTGTGGGTAGGCACGTGCCTAGGCTCCTAGACTGACCATCTATTTTTCCTACTATAGTTGACATAAAATTACTTGGGAAGGAACGTGAATCTTTACATGCAGATTTTCTCTCCTTTTTGGTATTTGGATAATCCCTATTCATAATTACAAACAGTTTGAATTTATCGGTTTATTCACATAGTGTTTGTAGTTTTATGTATCGGTTGAATGGCCTATGTAAATTAATTTTTTGTTCATAAAGTTTGCTATGTCTGTATATACATTATTTTGGTAAAATACAGCTTCCACATATGTTTTTTGCTTTTGGAAATGTTGCTTATGCACGTTTGACAAACTGTAGTCAAACATTCATATGGGCGTTTTAAATTTAAAACTTTTAAAATTTAAACTGCAACTAGTCCACCTTTTAATTCGCCCATACCCTTTTGTACATTATTGACTTTTTGAATATAAATGATTACGTAAACACAAACAAATATGATTTTTGCGTCGAAACTAGCGGTGGTTTTTGCGACACTAGCAGTGGTTACATCGACGTTAGCAGTGGTTAGATCGACGTTAGCAGTGGTTGGGGATTTACGTATGAACATACTTAAGAATTTGTTCTAACCCTGTAGCCTCCTTTGGTTTTTCCAAAAAAGCAACCATGTTGTGAGTTAGGGGTTGCGAATTATGCTGTGTGTGGGGTCTAAACTATGTTTCGCGGCAGCAGTTGTAACTCTTAATCGAGTTTGTATCCCCAATTGAATCCAAATTAATTTGTACTAAAAACTAACTTTTTTAACCCTTGTAGCAGTTGTTACTAATTTTTGGTGCATATATCCCCAACTGTGCTGTTCAAATTATGTCTTTTTTTTAATTTATTTATTTATTTAATTTTTTTTAATGATATAATAAGGGTTATTATTCTAATACATAAATAAGCATGTAACTCAACACGTCATCATCTTCTATTATCGAGACACAAAAATTCTTACTACCATTATTAGAATCGTCTCATTGGCATGCATTCCCCAAACAAGTACCCACCCACATCATGACTTTTTTTTAACTAAATAAAAATTCATCTTCATATTACTACTTTATTAGTAAGTTTTTTTATTTTTGTAACGTGACTTACTATCTCGCACACAGTTGAATAACTACGCAAAAAAAATATATACTAGTAACATTCCACAAATATATACTAGTAACATAAAAGGGATCACATCCATAGGTTAACATGACATACACAGACTATACAAAGATGAGATAAGTGACTCCAAAATGTAACAACGATCCCCTAATAAATAAAAGGCAGCATCTCCCATGTAATTAATACATAGCACATCAAATCTCCATTGACTCCAACTTTTCAATTAAACCATTCAGCTCTTTAACACGGTCATGTTTTCTAAACCAAGAAAACATAAGTTTGGAACTCTCTGCCAGATCCTCATTTTGCATCCTTAACAGGTGATTAATAGTTGGCAACCAACAATCCGACCCGCATAAAAGCTCCACTTCCACTATCATTTGTTGTCTACGGTTCACACGGCCCCTAATTTCAACAGCTCTCCTCCTATGATCTGCTTCATCACGTAAAGCAACTTCCAATTCACCTCTGTAGTACGCGATCGTAATATCTTTTAACAACTTTGAACCACCAACCATTGGTAATTCATCACATAAAACCATGCCAGCAGACATCGTTATGTTTGCTTTTCTAAGACTATCACTAATAGAGATACCAAAAACTGTTTTTTGTTACATAGCGTCATATATAGACACGAAATTTCTGACAAACTAGTTATGACAATTGTCTGTTTCCAATAGACAAGTGGATCACAACCCTAAATAATTACCCACCCACACTTTGTTTTTTATAGTATCTTCCTATTTTTTTGGTGATTGTGGAAACTATAGGGGCTGTTTTGTAACTTTTTGGTGATAACATATTTATTCCCCAAATCACTGCTGAGGCAGGGCAGTGGAAACGTAAGAACGACCCAACCAATGGCAACTCCTAATGTGGAGATTCTTTGCAATTCAACACAGGTGGAGGAATCCCTAGACAACTGGCTAATTTGGGGGACATGGATGTTCAGGCTAGGTCTGATGCAATGTTAGACACATCCTATGATTCACCTGTAGGAGCAGGTAACACAGCTCGAATAGATAAGCGTAGTTTGGAACACCAACATGATTTGACGGCTAATGGCTTTCTACATGATGACAATTCCAATGATCCACTTCTCGGAACAGGTTACACAGGTCAAGGTGGTGAGGATACTATGAAACTCAATCTTGAATTGACGGATATATTCACAACTATGGAGTCAAAGATCACTGGTCTTCAAAATTCGACAACTACTTGGGCTGAAACAATCAGGAGGTTGAAGCACAGGGTAAGTGTTTTGGAGAGACTAAGAAGGCCAAGGTTCAATGCATTCAGGAAAGTGAAGAAAATGGGAAAGAAAGCAAGCTGCGCTTGGATTCAAAGTTTAGAGGATGCATCCAAACAGGGGAGGAGTGAGAGTACAAATTCAGGCGAGGCATGGAAGGTAAAGAAGCAGTACTGGATGATTCTTTAAAGGATGTAGTTGAAGAAAAGGAGAAGGAAGTGGTGCAGGCAATCAGTGCCAGTGTTGCTGCATCCGCTGATAGTATTGAAGTAACCACTGCTGGAACAACTGCTGTTATTATTATAGCCACTGCCAATTCAGACATTTCAAGCCCAGAGGCAACCTCTGCTACAATTATAAGCACCAAAATAACACCAGCACCAAAACAAAAAAAGGCTGAGAATGAGGTTGCCATACAATTTCTCAACCTAAAGCAGTCTGACCCTATCCCTGCACCCAAACCTATTGCTAAGAGTCTAAAGATTGGTGAAGTTGTGCAGAAAGGTGTAGTTACTGAACCTGATATTGGAAAGGGTAAAGGGATTGCAGAGCCAACATTGAAGTTTAAAAGTAGAGAGGAGCAGATAGCTTATGATGGAGAATTTTATAAAAGATTATATATGGAACTAAATGCTAAAGAAAAGGAAAGGGCAGCGCAAGAAGTAGCCTCTGAAGAAGCTGTAGAAGAGTGGAAAAAGCAACAGATGTATTTTCAACCGTCTGAAAAAATTAAGACAGAGATACCTATGAAGTGCATGTTTGAGCCCAATCCAGAAGATAAATGTTGGGAAACTTGCATGGTTGAAGAATGGATGTTGTATGCTTATACAAGAGTACATGCTGTTAAGACTTCAGAAGAGAAAATCTACATGTTGGTTGACAGAGATTACCCTTTAATGAAGACTGTAGCCAGACAGATGTTGGAAGTTAACCTTAATTTGCAGTGTACAAAATCAACTCATCCAATTGTTCATCCACTGCTGAGAAAGATTGAGAATATTGCTGATTATGAAATTCCTTTGGCCATCAAAGGCAAGCCTCAAGGTAGAATGAAAAGAAAGGCAGACAGATCAAAAGCATTTGATGAAGAATCTGAGTCTGATAAGATATTGTGGGCTTAGATAGGTGGAAATGGAACATCTAATTTTGTGTATAGGTTTACTTTTTTTACCTATAAACAATAAATAAATAACAACAAAGTTTAACTGGCTTACGTTTGAAAAAAAATTCGAACGATCAGTTCTTTTAAAGATGGACTTCCTAGACAAGGTAAGTGCTCTTGGTATCCCATTTGGATGTTTAATCCACCAAGCATGAGATTTTTCAAACGACTCAAGGATCCACACCTATGAGGAAAAAAAAACTTTTAAATATACAAATCCGTAAAAATGTTAAGTTGGAAAATGGATACCTGAAACCCAAACACAAACAGTGTGTATGTCGGACAATGCTTTGGATCTTTCTTCAATCTTAAAAGGTGGTCATCCGCGTGCTTATCAAATACATTATGAAGTTGGTCGTATAAATGAGTCCAAATATGCTCACCCCATGGAAAAGCATTCCAATCATCTAGATTATCAACTAACCTCATCAGTGTATCATCCACCTCGCATGTCAACAAACGACCCATAAAGATCACCTCTAAGGCTAACAAAAGACAAAGACATACAACATCTTCATCAGATATCTGTCGAAACCGCTCTTCATCCTCGATAACACCAATAACATCTAAGTTGGTTAGAATATACCCTTGCTTGTCAGGAAATACCTTGTTACAAAAATTTAGAGAACCAGATGTATACAACCCAAAGCTTACAGATCCAAACCGCAGCCCGGTCATTAGACAAAACTCACGACGACCAAAATGTAAAGCATGCCCTTCAATGTAAAAAATGAAAGGCATATCATAGTGACAATCGTCGACTTTATGTTGTTTCCTTAGCATATAATCTATGATGTGCGTTTCATGTTCAAAAAACAATAGATCAATCCATCTTCCAAAGCAGGCATTCCTAAACAAGATGCGGCGTTTTGCGTCTAACTTTTGCTTTATCAACCAAAAGTAGTTCAGTTTACTGGTAATGATTAACTTAGCTTCATAGTCCTAAAAAGGGTCAACAAAAACAACAATTTAAATCAGACCATGGATGGAATCTATACCAACGTCGTAAACAATTGCGTAGACGATGATATAAACCACTCCTTATTAGTCTACAGAGTGCCACTAAAAATTTTAATGAACCTGGTTATGTTACATACCTAACAAACGACATCTACCGTATTATACCCTACATAATTACGAATCAGACAAACATAAAAAAGGAGAAATGGATTATAGAATGGAATTAACACCTATATAACAAAGGTATTAATCGAATAACAACAACGATTTGTTAAAGCATAGAACCAATTGGAAATAAATAATATGTAATAAACAACGAGCAAAATATTTACGTACCATATTTGGCCACATTTTTTAAACAAACTTGATCAATCCAATGTGGTTTGCACTCAACACTGTATCTTTCTAGCTGGTGACATAACTGATGATACAAGGAAGAGAGGGACTGACGTAGAAGACGGTCTCATTTGTGAAAACAAGTAACTAAGAATGTTTTTATGCGAGAAGCAAAAACAGAGAAAAACGGTAACTATGAATGTTTTTGTGCGAGTGGGTAATTGATTTTGAATACATATGTACTGTACTTTCACCATTCAAAAGTGTACTTTCTATGTAATATGAAATGACGAAACAACCCTTATCAAAATATACGGTTGCCCAGCGCTTTTTAGTTGCCCAAAAAATAATACCTTACACATACGGGACACTTGTCACAATGTCGATGAGTTGCCCAATGACAGCGGTTGCCCTCGGTCCATTTTCAAATAAAAAATAAAAGTGGTCCGTAAAGTGACTAGCCTCAGGGCGTGCGGTCTATTTGCATCATTTTCCCTTTTATTATAAGGTGATGGTGACATCAGGGTGCATGTACAGAAAGTATCCCTTTGGTCTAGGAAATATCCTCGTACTCCTATCTATCATAAACTATACCACTTCGTCCATGTATCTAGTCATTACACGTGTAATCTATATCCCTGAAGCAAATTATCGATCTACTTAATTAACAACATGCATTAAGTTGTGTCAACTAGTCTATGTGATTCATCTAATGATACCCCTTTGGTCAGGGCGCTATCATCTAATCAAATGGCCACTATCAAAGAGCATGTATACTAACATAAGTGCTTTAACATTATACATCTAAAGACCCCTTTGGTCCAGGCAGTTTATAGACTTAAAATGCTAAACAAGTAAACGAGTATTTGTTGATTGATAAACACCTAAAACTATCCAAAACCAAACATAAAAGCATAACAAACGGAATAACATTAATGTAGTATTCATAACATGGCTAACACCCAAGGGTATTAGCCCATAATGTATGTAGAAGCACAAGAAGTGATATCAAGCGAAATACAAACGGAAATCATAGTGTAAACAATGTGTAAATCGAATTATTAAACCTTATGTGATGATACGAGACATTCTCTTCTTGATTTCCTAGCTCTTGGTACTGATCTTGGGGCCTTGGAGTGGTGAAATTCGGCCGTGGTGGTGAGTAAATAATTTGTTACAAACCCATATTAGGGCTTGTATTTTAGTTGCTAGCTGGGACACGATACAACATATTGAATGGCTCAATGCGACGTTTCCTGTATTTTTTGGGTGTTGGCGAAGAATGCATATTACAACCCCATATTATGAAAATATTCTTCAATCCAGCATACGGTTGAGATAGATACGCCGTATAAGTCCAAATGTCCGACATACTTGGACTGGGGATAAGATATTCAATACGGCGTATGGCTAGAGTTTCATATGTTGTATACCTTCATTTGTTGACTTGGACTTTGACCGCAGAGCTTTCAATAAGGCGTATTGCCAGAGTTAAATACGTCGTATGCCTTCAATATTCACCAATACTTAGTGAATTCTTCGTGTCTTCAATACGGTGTATGGCTAGAGTTACATACGTCGTATACTCTTCACAGTTTGCATAAAGACTCTTAAAATAAGCTCCAAATCACGTCTTTTTCGTGTCTTTTTCAATATTGTTCTATAAATACTGAAAACAACAAACTTAGGCAATTAAGTACCAATTCAATTATAAACGCAATAATTGAGCAATAATTATGAGATAAATGATGCATAAATATAGTTTACATTTGATTTTATCAATTGGTATTGTCAAACTCACCACCATGGTCACACTTAAAAGCCGAAATATCACACTTAAACTTATTATTAACATAAGAATGAAAATGTAGCAATTTTTGGAAAACTTAATGAGAATTACATGATCAAGAAATAACACATATTGTTGTATTTAAAACCACCGAAACTAACAACGGCAGACATCCAAATATCCGAGTAAATAATCTCAAAACGACGAGTAACAATGGAAACTGAACTAGCAAACAGAAGTCTCACATGTTTGCAAAGCTGGCAAACGTGGCAAATATGAGAAGACTTCTCTTTATTACAAGAAATAAAATTATGAGAAACAAGAGAACGTAACACTTCTTCCCCAAGATGCCCGAGGCGTTGGTGCCATGTAGAAGGACTAATAGAAAGCAAAACATGAGGACTAGGAGAAGGTGTGGTGACTAGGTAGAGATCTCCTAAGCGATCACATATAAGGAGGATATGACGGTTCAAGAAATCCTTCACAGAGAAACCAAATCCACCAAATACAACAGTAAAATTATTATTTCTAGTAAATTAGCGAACTAAAATGAGATTATTGATATATTAGGAGTGACAATGACATTATGTAAGTATAAAAGGCGATTAAGCGTAGGAAGCATGTTATGACCAGTATTAGTTACAGGTATAGATTTACCATCACAAACAAAAAGAGATGGATATAAGTATTTATTAAAAACAATACTTAGATTACTTTAATGTGAATTGAGATGAGAAGATGCACATGTATCCATATTTCATGTCGGTGTCTGTATCCATATTTTATGTTGGTGCCTGTAATGTCATGGTGTTAAAGGAACTTGGGAGCAATGTTGCTTGTATCAAGAGCAGAGATGGAGCCGCACCTAAAATACCCGTTGATGGGCGGGTGTGATCCGGTTTCCAAATTTGTAACATAAGATGTGATTTTGTTAACAAGATGCGGCAACTAACAATCGGATACACACCTTCAAACAATATTTATAACCAAAATCCAAAAACCAAACCCTATCAACAACTTCAAGAAGCGAAACCAAGATCAAGAACCACAAACCAAAGCAAATTAAATTCTCAAACGAATACTTCCTTATTACTATTAAACCTACTCCAAACAGTGAGCAGATTCTATTTAATTTGGTAGTATACACAAATACATCATATATTCACATACGCAACAAAATCAATTTAATATTCACCGTCCCAGTAATTTCTATATCCAATCAGAATATCTTTACCTCATGCAATTCCACTAGTACAATCGCCACTTCTCCCACCTTTTCCTTCCCTTACATTCTTTTGCTTAATGAAATGTTCAAACAAAGCTTCAAGATTTGTTATTCTCATTCCCAGTTCATCGAATTTTGCTAACCTTTCTTCACTATCAGCATCGGCCAACATCTGTCAGTAGTATTGCTTTTTCCTCATCCATTTCAGAATGACATCTCTCATCCACGGGCTAATTTTCTTATAAGAACCATATTCCTCAATAATTTCATCGCCATATGTATTAAGAACTTCATCAAAGAGTGGTATGTTCGATAAAACCTTTTACCACTCCTCTTCCGGCGTGTAACCAACCATTGTTATATGTGTTTTGTGAGAATTGACGATTGGGTTATGTGTGTTTTTTGCTGAATTGAGGATGATTGGTTATATATAAGTAAAAAATTGGCAGGATAAAGTTGCAATGAGGCGGGAAAAAATCCCGTCGACATGTCGTCGGTAACATACTAGCGGGAAAAAATCCCGCTCAATTATTCTCTATTATTTACAAGCGGGGGAAGACCAAATTTGACATAAATACATTCCGACGACATGTCGTCGGGATCTAAACACTAATTACAACGATTAATGCTAATCAAACGCTAGGAGGGTTAATTTTTGTATTATATATGGTCCCGACGACATGTCGTCGGTACCAAGTTGGAGGGTGTAATTCCCGCCCAACTATTCGCAATTATTGAGAGGCGGGGGAAAAGTCAAATTTGACCATCTTGGTACCGAAGACATGTCGTCGGGATTGTATTAACATAAAAATTCAAGGCTCGCTTGTCTCGGTCAAGCGTTTTTTTGTCGTTTAGCGTATATTATCGACGACAATATGTCGTTGGCAATATCATCGTAGCCTGTTCTACTTATTCTTGCAGTGTCCGGAATGGGGACGAAAAGAAACGAATATCTTTATTTTCTCTATCCAATCAGAATACCTTTAATTCATACAATTCGGCAACAGAGACGAAACGAAAGCACCCATTCAAATTAAGGAACCAACGTTTTTTTTAATTGACTGGTTAGGAGATAGAGGGGGATAGGAGAAAAAAATTACAAGATGATGAATTTTGCTCATGATGCTATATTAGATGATGAATTTTGCTCATGATGCTATATTAGAATTGTAGAACCCAAATCATAAAGTGAGCTAACCATATAAATATCAAAAGCTCAAAGGCTTATACAAATTATACGTTTAACAAACACATGCATAATGAAATTTCCTCCTAAATATTGTTACTCGTAATCATCATAGGAAAAGAAAAAGACATATACTTCATGTTTTGTTGCCAAACAGTCGCAAAATTACTAACACCGTCAATCCGAATTGGAATACCTATAATTGAATAGTATTTCTGCATCAGCCAGTATTTGCCGTGCCATGTCCTCCTCATCCTCCTCATCATCGTCCTCATACTCATCCTCATCATCATAGTCAGGACCATCATCATAAATCACATCATCATCATCATCATCATCATCATCATCATCATCGTCATCGTCATCGTCGTCGTCATCATCATCTTCATCATAGTCGAGTGAAGTGAAACTTCTTTTATGTTTATGCGTTTTCGTCGAAGGAAAGATGGTTGTCCCGCAAGGAATCCCTTTGTCTAACAATTCAAGGGTTTCAACATACGTTTCCATCCCAACACCACAACAGTCATGTTTAAATTCCAAAATTTTAGTGTAAATAAAATCAACATCATTAAAAATACTGCGCTCCCCCTGAGCATATAACAATAAATCACCATTGGTGGTAGGTTGGAAAACATGCATATAGTCATCCTCCTGGTTGACCATTTCAGAAAACTTATACCAAGATTTAGCATTGCCATACTTTCTCATCAACCAAATCTTGGTATGACTATCAAAGGAAGAAATCACTGCTAGGGAGCCATTGATGATTGTTAGTTGATGGCCATGCCGCCCATTCTTTGGCAATTGAATCGTACCAAAAACACGGGTAGTCAAACTGAATGTCATTATAAATTTAGACTCGGTTGCACCAAATACCACCCAATGCAAATTTCCGTTAAGAAAGCAAGCATTTGACCTCACATCAAAAAACAAATTAGTTGGAGGAGCAATCATACTCCACGAGTTCGTTTTCATGGAGTAAATAAACGAACTGACATTTTGGGCAACTCCTTCATCGTTGGAATACGATATACCCACAATGTTATAATCATGAGTGACTCCGTCATAACCAAACCCAAATACTACATTAGGAACTTCTTTAGAGGCTCCGATAGAAGGATGAGCAGGCACTACTAGTTTGCGCCTAACTGAAAAGTTCCATAGATTAATTAATCCGTTATGTTTTCTTAAACACAATATTCCATTGCATGAACCAACGATCTTAGCACCACTAATATCATAAGGGAGCTCGACTCCTGTTACGCCTGTGTACCCACGTTTTGGTTTTAATGGCAAATTGCCTCGCGAGTGTAGTGTAAAGATGTTTGCATCCTTCTTAAACGAGTGTCTGAGGAGGACTTTCTGATGTGAAGTTTTTTTCTTAAGAGATCGAAGAGTGTGCATGCGTACGAAATCAGGACTAGCAAGACGAGAAAACCAATATTTTGAGAGAGTTCTAAATCTAACTACGGATTTGTATGGTAGTCTTTCAAATATATTAGCCATTAAATCTTCACATATATAACTAGACATTGTTATAAGAGATCGAAGAGTGTGAGAGACTTGTCGCCAACTATATGACCTAGGAATCTAGGAATTCGATTATTTATAGGGGTTCTAGCTAGTCGGTTATGTTCTAGCTAGTCGGTTATGACACACACATATTATTGACTTGTGGGATTTGTTGTCTAAATTTAGTTAAAAGTTGAGTAACGATTATTAATGAAAAAAATAAGTATTCTAAACTCAGAAGCTTACCAAAAATTGTTTCGCTTTTAGATAATGAAATGCATGAACTTTAGATTTGTAGTGTCTCTTATATGGTGTTATGCACATAGCCACTTCAACTTCTAACTTATACTAGTAACAATTTGTTAATTATACAATTAAAATATACTTTTTCTAACTATAACATATTATGTTGTCCAAGTTTTTATTCCTTTTCAGGTTTTAACAACAAATACATTTTAAACTAAAATCCAAATACAATTATACTAGAAGTACAAGCTAATGAAGTACGATATAAAAAGTGTATAAAACTAAAACAATCTAAACTAGGAATATATTTTACCCTAATCTCTTTGTTCAAAGGCATGCATCTTCCTCCGACATCTTCACGGTGTTAGTAGCAAGAAACCTCACTTCTTCGGAAAAAATTGGTTGCGATGAAGTCTTCTTTATAAGATATTGTCGCAATTCCTCTTGGACCATATCCTAATTGAAAGCTTCTCTACTTGACGAGGAACCGAGGTATATATTGGTCAATCTTTATACTTGTCTGTTTATATGGACTAAGCGTCCTAACCTCGTTGACGCGATATAAGAAATAATAAAAATAAGACTAAAATACACCGTTGATCCCTAAACTTGGCAAAAAAAAGTTTTCTTGCACCGTAACTCGGATTTTTCGTCGCCAATAGTCCAAAGTATGGGTTTTAGAGGCTAAACTGATCCTTTGACCCGTAATGCCCAGGTCAACGTCTGATTTCTGTTATTTAGTCGAGGGTATAATAATTCATACACATTTATATCATACCTTAGTTAAATTTAACCCAACAGTCAACTTTAGGGACCAAATGTGATTATGACCATGCAACTAGACCGTTTCTTTCTTGATACGCTTGTGTTTTTTGCGGCGCGAACCAATAAACCCATCCAACAAACACATTTACTAATCATAATAACACACCCTTATACAGACCATCACTTGAAAATCAAAAACCAAAATCTAAATCCTCATTTCGAGAACTCAAAAAACTAACCCAAATTCCAATAATACCATGTCGTTTGGAGCTTATGTTATCACTAATGTGACAGATTATATTAGCAACATGTCACATATAGTGATCACTAACATTTTGAATCGTTTGCAGATAAAATAAGCGGTGATAACCGATAGTTTAGCGAGAAGCTGGAGGTTTAAGTAGACTTTGCTCACCGATGTCATAGTTGATGAGGAGTTCTTTTATTATTTAACAAATAATTTTGATGGGAGGCATGTTACTAGACTCTTACTTTAGCTTAAAGGTCCCATAAGAAGGTTTTTCTTCTCCATAGAGCCCAAAACTCTGTTTGTACAAGTTGACTTGAATTATGAAGAGATTCATGATTGGTTTTTGTTTTTCCCAACCCAACTTTACTCTCGTATGGAGTTGAAACATTTGAAACTTCATCATTGTACATTTTCTACTTTGGTAATTTTTTAGTAGTTTTCCAAATTTATTGAGCTTAGAATTATGTTCTGTCAATTTTCAAAATAGTACAATTTGGGAGTTTATTGATGGTTGTCCTTTAGTTGAGTCTCTTAAAATGAATCGGGCTACTACAAATGAGATGAGACTATTGGATATTGCAAAACTTAGGAATATGAAGAAGTTATATTTGTCATTCGGTGTTTGGAACCATGTGACGACAATCACAACATCCAATATCTTTCACCTGACAAGTCTTCCAAAACTTGAGACCCTTACATTGGATTTTCAAGATTGCACGGTAAGATCAATTTGAGTTTTACACTTCAAATTATAGAATGTTAAAGTAATCTCTAACACTAATGAAATTTAATCTTTAAAACTTACGAAAAGTCAACCTGTTGTAGTTGATGCCAAAAGCTAATTGCATGATGAATGTCCCTGTGCCCTTTGTATCCCTCAAGAATCTTAAGCTAGCTGGAGTGGATTTTGGGAATAGTGTTATGGTATCATTCATCATTAAAATGATTCGTGGATCTCTAAATTTGCAAATACTAGAAACCAGAGTAAGTGTAATACTGTAATACATATGTATCAAATAAACATTCGTAAATTCCCATGTTTGTGTATCACAATACTATTTTCATTTTGCAAGCTGCATACACGCTTAGTGTTCTACCTTTGGAAAAAAAATTGTTAGATTTAGACAGAAACACAATGAGGCATGGGCAGATTGAGAGTGTGGTGTTTCGATCTTTTCTTAGATCAGAGAATGATCTAACTATAATAAATTTTATACTTGCGTGTTCCCCGTTGCTAAAGATAATCTATATCAGGGTTAGCGATTTGAGTGATAATGGGTATGAAAATATCAAGATGAATTGGGAGTTGGCTAGGAAGCTGTTGAAACTCCACCGAGCTTCCCTCACAACCGTAGTAGACTTCTTTTAGTGGTTGTAGTTTATGTATGGGTTGAATATCCTATGACAATTAATCTTGTATAAAGTATTTTGGTATTTCTGTATATGGTTTGGTTAAATTTAGTTTCTACATATGTTGTTGGTTATAGATATGTTGGTGATGCAAGTTTGACATTAGAAAGTCAAACTTTCATTTATCATTTAAATTTGACTTTGGAAAGTAAAAATGCAATTTGTGAGTCAAAAATTTTAGCATTTTCATTTTGCTTTAGCTAGTCAACCATCAAAGTGGTAAATGTCATTTTCTGTTTGCATTTTGACTCTCTAAAGTCAAAATTGCAAAACCATTAGTCAAATGTGCCCTAAAAAAATCTACATATAAATAACTTAAAATACACATAATGAATTAGACAATATCTATTAGGGAGTTTTTGGATCGTTTTGCAAGTTTGACTTTACAAAGTCAAACTTTCAATGGTTTTGTGTTGTTTAATCATCAACTAAATAGTAAACATAAATTTGTCAAATTGAGGGACCAATTATGAACAGTCAAGTAATTATTTGACGGGAGTTTTAAGTATGACAACGGCAATCCAGACAAATTCAGGGACCAAGTGAGAAAACAAAAGTCACTACTAGACCACTTGACCGTCTTTTCCCTGAGACGCTATTTACTTGTGCGCGTGAACCAATAAACCCATCCACAACCTTTTCCTTACACATTTTCCAATGGAAGATTTCCCTATTTAGAACAAACCCATAGAGGTTGCTGGTTCATCCAACTTACATGATCGTATGGCAGTGTGGTTTGGGCAAGAGGCTGCAGAAGAAGGGTTTTTGAAAAAGCTAATTCGTGACTGCGTTGATCATCTCAAGAGGATGATCATCAAGCGTATGAAGCTGATTCAGGAGAACGAAGCTTTGGGACCACGTAGTGTGGCGCTTGGCATTTTGGATGCGCTGAGAAAAACCCAGGCCAGGCACATCGGCCTACTTGTTCGATTGATAAAGATTTTTGGTGGAACTAATGATGGTATTCGTATACAGGAAGGTTATATAGCAAAAATGGCTGAATATAATGACTGGATTTTTGGATTTGATGGAGGTAGGTAGATGGGGTCTTTTGGGTGCTTGTTTTGGATTAATAGGTTATTAACAAGGGTATGTAAAATGGTTCTTTTGTTCTGTTGTTGATCATGGTTTGATCTACTTATTGTTGTTCTGTTGTTGATCATGGTTTGATCTACTTATTGTTGTTCTTGTAATCGACTATAATTATGATGAAATATTATCTAAGTTATAGTATTCAATCTCTTTGGTATTATGCTATTGAGTGTATATTTTGTATCACCAAAACCAAACACCCCCTTGTATCAGAAAAAACAAAGCCAGTGGTTTATAATGTTCTATGTGTTGAAAATGCAAATGTTTTAGCACTAAATCTTATTGTATTGACAATGGTGTATTGTTTAGGAAGAAAATGGTATGGTGTTAGTGTTGACAGTGAGACTGAACAACCCCAATGCCACAAATTGTAACATCTTGATTTTTGACTTCCCCAAGTCAAACCAATTTAGAAAATGCCACAAATTGTAACCTCTTGTTTTTTGACTTCGCTAAGTCAAACCTATTTACAAATGCACAACGAAAAATCTATCAGTTACAATGCCTAATACAATTTTATATTCAGAGTATGCCATTGTTAAAAGCAAGAGTTGGTTTTTTTATCGATTTCACTTATAATATCTTTGACTTCCCTAAGTCAAACACTATCACTTAAAATATTCTTGACTTCTCTAAGTCAAACATAATTACCAACGCACAACTAAACACTGTCAGTTAAAATAACAACTCATATTTTTATTGCTCGATTTTATGTTGACGATCATTACAAACTTTTCTATCATCTAAACATAGACTTAGCTAGACTCACAACTTTCCCTATCATCCATTTCCTTCATTTCCTTAAAATATTTAAACAAAGCTTCTAGATTTTTAATTCTTTTTTCCAAATCATTAACCTTTGATAACCCGATGTCAGCCTCTTTCTTCTCCTTCTTAACACCCAAACCCTTTTTATTTGAACAATCTTCTTTCCTAACGCACTCAACAAAGCCTTCCCCTTATCATTTTGTGCTATTCTTGTTTATTGCTTTGGGTTGAATGTGTGTTGCTTGTATTTAGGGTTATGTATGTTCATGTTAATTACACTAAATGTGTGTTGCTGGTACTAATAGGGTATTCTGTTGGGTTAGATTTAACTATGGTATAGTATAAATGTGTATGGTCTATTATACCCTCGATAAAATAACAAAAAAATGACGTTGACTTCGGCATTACGGGTCAAGGAACCAGTTTGGCTTCAAAAACCCATACTTTGGACTACTGACGATGAAAAACGATGTTACGGTTCCAGGCGATATTGTTTGCCAAGTTTAAGGACCAACAGTGTATTTTAGTCTAAAAATAACTAGATCTCAATGTGTTTGATGGTAGCTAGATCAATATTGGTGTATGGCTTAATTACTAGTGTCACTATTGGCGTGTAATATATGATATAATTATGACTTGGAAAATTGTACTTAATGCGTCGTTAAAATTTTGGTAAATTCACTGTTGGCATAGGATTTTTCATTGGTTATAACTATTAGAGTTAAATATTAGCTTACGCGTGAATCGTCTTATTTGGTAACACAATATCGGTAAGCATTCTTAATGTCGCTCCTAAACGTGTGGTTAATAGGACGGGTAATAAAGGCAAAGGTCCGGTTTCGGGAGCTACTAAGGAGGTGACGAATTATGGGTTTACTATTGTCAAACGAAAAGGGCCCATTTAGAAGCGGGTTTTGGGGGTTTCTAAGACCAAGAAAATGAAGTATCGGCAGGTTGCTCCTAAGAATAGAAAGGCTTCTCCTCCTAAAGACTATAATAAGGAGGCGTCTACGTCTAAACAACCAAGTAAATATGCTAAAATAGTTAACACGTCTAATGCTTTTGATGTTCTTAGTGTTTTGGATGAAGATCCTCATTTTCATGTAGAACCTAGTGCTAACATTTCTTTAAGCAACGAGAATACTACCACTGTTGATGGAGGACATGTTAATAAAGATTCGGATTTTGGTAATGGAATTGAGAACATGGATGAGGCAAGTGCAACTATTGATTCACTTGGGAGTCCAAGTACTACATCTCTCGTTAAAAAAATTAATAAGCTAGAAAGTCAAATAACTTAGGGGAAGCTTGTGCTTTTGGGTAATAATGAAAAGCCGCTTCCTATGCAAAAAGAGGCTAATGTGGGACACGTGGGAAACAATGAAAGCATCCCTAGCTCATCTACGTTGCTTCCTCTTTTGTTTCAAATATCACACCTGACATGGTCAATGATGGGAAAAAGGTAGGTAATCCGTTTTATAAAGTTAAGAATTTGGTTATTTCGGATAGTGATAGTGATGATGAAGCCGAAGATGTTTATGATGAGACTTCTCGTTTCATGACCAGTGGAGGTGCATATGATGCTAGTCTACATGAGGATGAAGATTATGATCTATATGACACTTATAACCTTCAAGGTTTAACTCCGGTGATGCGATGGATATAAATCTTTGTGGTCATTTTAAACATTAGATTTATTTCTTGTCCTTATAGTAGTTGTTCATAAGATTGGTTTGTCTTTCTTATATTAGTTTTGGTTTAAGCACATTTGGTGCGTCCGTTTCCCGTCTTTGTAACGGGTTTAGATGTGAGATTCACCCGCATCTTATGTACTTAAATGTTTTTATCATATGTATCCTCTTTACCAAATATCGATAAGCATCTATAATCATTCAACAATTAGTAGCGAAAACAAACGAGTATAATTTTAACTCTTCTGGATTACAAATAAAATCAAAACCACTTTTTTTTTAGTTTAATTTAATTTTTTAGAAAACCCTTGAAAGGCTTTAATATTACTAACATGGATATTTTTTTTTTTACCCACGCTCCGCTGCGATGCGTGGAGTTTTACGTTAATTTTGGTTACACAAATGGTCTCTAGAGACGAATTACGTAATTTCAGATAAAAAGTAAGGACTGGTTATGCAAATTTTCGTTTTCTCTAAAAAAATTATGGATAATTTTTGTAAAGTTAGGTAACATACAGGGACTATTATGTAAATTTTCATTTATACAAAAAGAAAAGGTTTGGGGATGACTTTTGCAATGACGGTTCACGACAGAGACTGTTTATGTAAAGCAATGACATGGACTATTCTTTTAAATATGCATAAAGACAAAAGTTTGGGGTGATCAAGCTAACAGTAATGACAATTTTCCAGGGACGGAACTAGGGGTTCCCGCGGGACCGGGACTCCTATGAATTTTTTCGATATAATGTTAATTTTTTTTAAAAACATCAATTTTTTCTTATTACATCTTTAATACATCCGGTTCATCAAAATGTGTTTCTATATTATGGTTCCAAAAAATTTGTGCACCCGGTCATATTTGATCCTGGTTCCGTCCCTGCTATTTCCTCAAGTTTATGTTGAATTGTCAGTTGTCAGGGACGAAAATTGCAATAGGACTAAAGCTGTCAAAAGTACAGTTTCTGAGAACTATATATCTTTGAAATTACTTTTAATATTCTGTTCATGTGTTCGCTCTTTTACTTACCTAAGTTGTAGTTGCGTAGGTTGATATTCTTTACAATCATGTCGATGTTTTACATTATCGTAGCATGAGCCGGTTTATTAACCATCGTTACTAACCGCTTATACGCTCAAAACGTGCTTTATGATAAGAAAGACAAACCATTTTCGGGTTCGCAAACTTTTTCACTAATTAAAACAAAAAATTATGATTTTCGACGGCACAATAATGACCAGAGTAAGGATGAGCTCGTTAACTATTAGAAATAGCATGCTACATACTTAAATGCAATTTGAATAAGAGATAGAAAGTAAATAAAAGGGTAAAAAAAGTCCGACCTGCCGGATTCGAACCAGCGACCTAAGGATAGCTATGTTCACACTACAGTCCTCCGCTCTACCAACTGAGCTAAGGTCGGTTGTTGTTTCATTTCTGTTCATACTTTATTTAGCTACAATACAATTAGATATCTGATTTAATATGCTTCTTTGTAATGACATGTTAAAATATAGTTTCACATATTTGTTGTTTTGTTTATCATAATTCCTAAGTTACTGAAATTTTAACATGTGTTAATCTTGGTCATATCCATTTGTCTTAATGTATACTATGTTATATTCAAATTTTAGTAGGTGAAACATATGGCAAAATTTAATGGTTCGAGTGAGAAAAATAAAACAAAACGATATACATGGAGTCAGGGCTGTTTTTGAGAATTCGGAATCCTTGAGCGAAACTAAAAGTGAGAACCTCAGTAGTTAGCGGTGAAAACTTGCTTGTGAGTTGTGACATTCCAGCTGCGTAAAAGCAAAACTGGTTGTGTACGAAATTAAAGGCAAAACTACTTGCGTACAAAATGTCATACTTGGTCGCATTTGGCAGATTTATGTTATATTCAAAAGAGTAAAGTCCTAAAAACATCCCTGTGGTTTGCCCTGTGGTGTGGTTTTCATCCCTATAATTTTTTTTGGAACAATTACATCCCTCCGTTAGTAAAGTTGGCACAAAATCATCCCTAAGGACGAACGCTGCAAAGAAGTCCCCGTTAAATCCCCCACGTGCTAGTCACGTGAGGGGTATTTTTGTCCATTTCTCACTCATAGCCCATGTGTTTGGTGATTTGGGGAGGAATTTTTGTTGCAACACTTTTCTTTGTCTGGTGTTTATTCTACTTTTGGACGACACAGTAAGAACTATATAATCTAGCTCCACAATATCCATACATGCCTTTCCATCCTTCACATGTTAAGTACACAAGGATACAACTAAGGACATCACAAGTAAGAACGACACGAAACAATAAACAATTAACAGATGTCGAAGGCATAGATAGCCTGAAAAAACTAAAGCCAAAAGCCTTTCTTCATATGCACATCAAATTACAGCATAAAAGGTTCTCTTTTCCCCGTTTACAAGTACATGGGATCATGAGCTAAAGACGAAAAAAAAAATCAAATAAAAGTAATAACCGTACGAAAAACGACTTTATCAAAAGGTAACATAGCCTCCATCTCAAACAGTGTACGCTTGTTGAATAGTTTCTATATCAAGACCCTTGAGTCTGACCACCGATTCAACATGACCCTTCAACGTGTGCAATTCTCTCAACCTAATGAAACCCGAACACAATCAAGATCCAAGGAAACAAAAGGGAAAACAGGAACCTTAAAAAGACTAAAAAAACTATTAAAAGCATATTCAAAGTACTGTTTTCATGTTAGTTTGAGAGCTAGTGTCAAAGTATGAGTGTTGTAAAGGTCGATAACAGATCAAATGAAGAAAGAAAGTCAACTCGTCAAACGGGGCAAATGGGTCGAGCATAAATCACAGACAAGATAGATCATATAACTCATCCACATTCCTCTTATCACAAATAGAGACTGGTGGTGGTGATAGGGTGGTGGTTAGGTGGCGCGTGGGTGAACGACGAGAGAGTGGGAGGGTTTCTGCGCGCGTGATGTTGTGGATCGGGAAGGAAATGATGTGGGGAGTCTTTTGAGGTGGGTGGTGTGTGGTGGAGGCCGACGGTGTGGTGGTGGCGGCGTCCTTTTTCCGGCGGAGAAGGAGAGGGAGAGAGAAGGAGATAAGTGTGTGAGGTTGGTGATGATAATGATGGGTTGGTGGGTGGATATACCCGTTTTTTGGACAAAAATACCCCTCACGTGACTAGCACGTGGGGGACTTAACGGGCACTTCTTTGCAGCGTTCGTCCTTAGGGATGATTTTGTGCCAACTTTACTAACGGAGGGATGTAATTGTTCCAAAAAAAATTATAGGGATGAAAACCACACCACAGGGCAAACCACAGGGATGTTTTTAGGATTTTACTCTATTCAAAATTTTCAAATTCGTCCAATTTTGTTCGATTTGGCCAATTATGCTTTATTTGACTGATTTTTATCCAATTAATTAGTATGTTGACCGATTTTTTACCAATTCGATTAATAAGACCGACTAAGCTAAAATTAGATGGTTAATCCTCACCGAGCACTTAGGCGCCGATTAATCAACCACCTAGACCGATTTTTATAACATTGCTTAAACGCATAATTAGTTTTGTGACTATATAGGTTATAGAAGGTTTAGTTACTAATACCCCTCCTCCTTGTTACATAAACTTTTTAATATTTTCTTTACCCTTATTGTCTTTTTAACCCTTACCACAGCCTAAAACTCCCTCGGTATAATGGTTTAAAGATCATCAACGCTTTACAAACACAGTTGCATTGGCTAACAGTAAGCTTAGATGAGCAAGCATTGCCAATATGCAGGATCCAAAAGTTTTTCATGGAGATACAGATACTGGCTTATGCAGGATCCAATAATGCTTCATAGAGATATCGGTTTGTTGTTGTCCCAGACCATTTCTTAATCAAACTAAGCGGTTTTGGTTTCTACTTGTTTTTCAGGTTGATACTTTCTTCTGGTTCCAAACCAACCATCTTTTAACCAAACCAATAAACAGTGTGACAAAGGACAAGAATTGAACCAATTCCTAGGTAGATTATAAGGAGCATGATGAACAGCTGCTCTGACTAGTTAGCATGAAAACACACATAATATTTACAGATATATGCATGTATTCTTAGAGGGCAAGGTGTGGGTGGTTGAAAGGTCTCACACCATCTCATAACGCCAGTGAATAAGCTTGACACCCCTCTGCGTACCATAGGGGTTGGCGCTCTTTTTTTTGTGTGTGTGTGTTGTATTTGTGTTTTATTGGGTTATGTGTGGGCCAGGGAGTGTCCTATAACGCGAGTGATGGAGGGAGGGTCTGTTTTTTGTTTAAGTTATAGGTTCCGAGTTATAGGTAAAAAGTGCTGAGGTGGAAGCACTTTTTGCTATAACGAGAGCCAGATAACTAAGGCACCTGGTGCTCTTAAGACTATCAGGAAGAATTTCCCCTAACTCGAATCTGTAGGCCTACTGATTGAAAAAAGTCAGCATCACCACAAGGAAAGTAAATCACTTATGTGACTTGAACAGCTAACCTTATAGACCTAATAGTAATCTTGTAGATTGTTCCAAGGGGACAAACACAATGGTACTGTTATCGAATTAGGTAAGACTAAATACGGCATATATCCAGTTTTCCTCGCCAACGCACATAAACAAGCGACTACGACTAAACTATGTTTTGATAAAGCAACACTTATGGAAAATCAATTAGCATGCAACAATTAAACTATCTAATCATCATACCCAATTTTACATATGAACATCTATTGTCTGATTAGTCGCCTTTGAGTCCAGCCCATAACAGTTAAATTCAGAACGTGAATCATTTAAAACACATAAGATCCCAAAGCGAGTTTTTAAACACTTCGCCAAAATCAGCTTTGTAAACCAGGTTCGGTTTTCGGGGCCTCTGGTTCAGTTTTGAGGGCCTCTGGTTCAGTTTTCGGGGCCTGTGAATGACCTGTTGTGTCGTTTGACTTTGACTTCCTCCTGTTGTCGATTCTCAACATATTTGCAGCCTCTCTCAACCCACTAAGAAACGCACCATGCATCGTTGCTGGATACTGTTTATTCGTTGCTTCACCAGCAAAGAAAACTCTCCCATTTCCGATACTTTCTGCAAGTATATCATAATCATTACCCGATGCACCAATTCCAACATAAGAATAAGACCCGTGAGAGAACTGATCTTGGCCCCACCGAGTACAAATCGCCTGAAGCGGTTCAGGCACAGCAATACCTTTTGGATTAAAAATCCCCTTCAAAATCTCCATAACTCTCTGCACCGATTCCACAGGCGACTTTTTCTCAAACTCAATTGCAGCTTCACCCGCCACTAAAGCCACAAGAAGGGGCCCACCTGATACAGATGAGTAACTATAGAACAAAAAGAATTCGCCTCTCATACTCGATTGATCTGATAAATGCCCAAATGTGTCGATTTCACCTCCCCAAAAATCATAAGGAAACAATATTGCAACTTTGTTTAATAACCCAAAACCTAATCTTTCTATCGCGTCTTTCTTCCTTTGAGGAAGATCGGGTATGAATTCAATCGATTTCTTCTTAAGAACACCTAAAGGAACCGTACAAAGAACCATATCTGCACGATACTCTTGCCCATTAGCATACACCAAAACCCCATCCGACCCATACTTAATACTTTCCACCGTTTGGTTATAAAAAATAGGAAGATTTTCAGCTAACGCTCTAATAAAAGTATCATTCCCTCCAGGTATAAAACAATGATCACCACCCATCTCAAACGGATCATCTTGATCCCAAAACACCATAGACAAATTCGACATCAAAGTAGCATTCGCATACTCCAAATTCGCCAAATGCCAATCCAACAACATCTTCTCCTGAGGATCTTCGGCTACTTTATAAACATATCTAAACGCCTCTAAAGCCGTACCTAACGGCACATCAATCGACTTCGCTTCCTCCATCATCGTTTGCCTAAGCTTACAAACCCTATCAAGCAACTTATTAAACGCCACTTCAACTTTCGAATCAATCTCCGGATTCACACTACTCCCATCCGGCAAATAAAGCGGACACACATCCCTAACCTTATGTAACGGACACCCTAACTGCCTAGCCAACACACCCAACGGATTCCCATTAATCCCCGTCAACACACTCCCACCTAAATCCGCAGCAGCCACACACTCCCCGCCCGTCATTTTCTTAGTCCTTACACGCCCACCCGCACGCGCCCTCCCTTCCAACACAACAACCTTAAACCCTAGATAAATCAACTGTCTCGCCGCAACCAATCCCGCTAAACCCGCCCCTATCACAACAACATCCCCTCTAGTCCCACTACCCCCACCACCCTCATTCCCTTTCATTTTAACAGACTTAACCGCCTCGGATAACCCAAAATTAATATACCCATGTACTAACAAAAAGCTATAAGCCGAATCAACTAAGTCCTTATACTCGGGCTTAATCGTCTCTAACGCGTGTTCCTTAGTCAACCAAACATCAACATTTAACCTCCACCTAGCTAAAATATGGTTCCTAATAACTACATAGTTAGCTTGTTCAGTGTCACCTATTTTCTTAACTACATTAGCTTCTACTTCTTCCTCAGTTAATGAGTCAGATGGGAACCCTACTGATATCGCGATAAGGGTCTCGATATCGAGATCGGAGGAGACTCTGCGGCGGCGATGGGTTGAGAAAGTGGTGGCTGTGGGGTCATGTGGGGGGGAGTTGTGGTTGCCGGATTTGTGACGGATGATGCGGACGGCGGCGGTGGAGATCATTTCCGGGAACTGTTTTTTGCGGCGGCGGCGTTTCTTGGGTGGTGGTGGTGGGAGGTTGTCAAGTGGGGTGGTTGAGTCTAGTAAAGTGTCGTCGGAGTTTTCGGAAGATGGGTTGTTGGGGTTTTCGGAGGGGGTTTGTGGTGGTGGTTCTGTGGTGGTCGGGTTAGGGTTTGGTTGCGGTGGTTCCATGGTGGTGGGTGGTGGTTGGTAGGGTTAGGGGAAAGTGTAAAAAGTTGAAATCTAAGTACAAAGTTTATTTTAGTCCTTTGAAGTTTGAACAAATCTAGGTGATAACGATTTTTACCAATATTCGCTTCGAGTGGCGGACTTAAGACCGAAACTAAGGTGGTTCCTAGGTTGACGCTAAATTTTAGCTCGTGATAAGTGTTGAATCGGGTCGGGTCAAGTGTAACATTCTGGATCGGGTCATATCAGACATAATATAATACAAATATATCATTAATAAAAACATCAAACATATTAAAAAATAGAAAAATGTATGTACATTAATAATAAACCAACGAGTGTGGAAACCCGCGCGATGCAGCGGGATTGGCTTCAAAAGACTTACTTTGCAGCGACACTTAAACTTTAGGGACTATTTTTGCCAAGTTGTGAAACTTTGCATGTAATGTTTGGACTTACTTTGCAACAACGTTTAAACCTCATGGACTGTTTTTGCCAAGTTGTGAAACTTTGCATTTAATGTTTGGACTTACTTTGCAGCGCCACTTGAACTTTAGGGACTATTTCTGTCAAGTTGAGAAAGTTTGCATTTAATGCTTGTGTTTGCAAAAGAGGCATGTACGCCTTTTAGTATTATAAGAAGAATTACCCTATAACTACTCCCAACTGACTTAATGTAACACAACTTTTACATTTTCAAAACTTTTAAATATGGGTAAATTACACCGTTCGTCCCTCAACTACACCCTGTTTTCACGTTTGGTCCCCCGTTTCGTTTTGGTGACAAACAGGGTACCTGAACTTCATCAACGGTGGCCAGTTGGTCCCTGAAGCCCCGTTATGGCCTAACAAGAGTTAACTTGCATGTAGAGGTGGCAAAACGGGCGGGTTGGGCGGGCACGGGCTACGGGTTAAACGGGCTATGAGCCAAACGGGCGCGGGCGGCATGGGCCAAACGGGCTCATATTATACAAATCGCTTTTAAAAATACCCAAAACGACGAAATAAATTCCTCAAATGTAACACCTCATTTATATTTAAAAAATTAAAGATAAGTTTTTCTTAAAAAACAATCTAATGTTTGAGAAAAACATGTGCCCATTATGCCCATTTCAAAAAAAGAAGGGGGCCCAAATGTGCCCAAATCTTTTAAAAGTGTGCCCATTTAGCCCATTTTTTTGGTTTTGAGCACAAATTGCCACCTCTACTTGCATGGTTAGATGATGTGACATGTTTGGTTTTTTTTGTATTTTCACCACTTTTCTACTTTCCCTACCCAAGTACATAAACACTTCTCAAGTACTGACATTTTATACTTCCGATTACTTCCTTTCCTACTTTCCCGCCCTCTCACATCACCCATCAAATCTCAACACTCTTGAGTTTCGTCCCTAAATTTGCAATTTGAGTAAAAGGTGCAAACAGATCTGTGTCTACAATGTCGTTACCAACATGAAAGATGCGGAAAAAATGAGCAAAACTTACATCGGAACAGTTTCAAATGGAGTGTGAAAAGGAATACGGTAATGACTTGAAATGTTGTTGCTTTGAGATAAAGTTTGTTATGAACTTGTGTTAATGTATGTTGATTTACTAAGTAACTAACTTTTATTGGAGAAAATGCACCACATTTATGCAGCATACGGATACACCATGGTGGGTCATTCAGGAGCTTTCCTGCTAGACAATACGTTGGTGGTGATGAAGATATCTTTAATCGGGTTGATGCTAAAGTTTTCGCAGTGTTTGACCAAGACAAAATGGTTACACAATTAGGCTACACAAGTATCAATCAACCTCTGTTTTATCACTATTTAAGACCAATGAGTAGTCTAGATGATGAATTGTATGCATTGTCACGTGATGAGGATGTTCGTTGTTTGAGTTCCCTATTGGTGAGTTTGAAGTTTATAGAGGTGTACATAGAGCATGGTTGTACTAGGGTAAATTGTACTAGGGCAAGAATAGAAGATGTGTCAAGTGAACCTTGTAAAATGACATGGCATGAGAATACTGATCTTTGTGCACCTTCAGCTAAGTCACCTCAAGGTCTGACATTTACACAAATGACTGACAATGAATATGGTGAAAACGAAAACAATGACCTTCCACATTTAGATTCACAGTTTGGCAGTTTAAACCTGAGTTTCACCCTAGTGGAACCAACTGGTAATGATGTGGTACGTGAAAAAATAGCTGATGTCGTTAGGTTAATGGAGTTTGAGGATAATGAATTGGATATGGGTCCAGAGTTTAGTTATTTGGATGCTATGAATGTTGACACTACTTATGGTTTAAGTCATGACGAATATTTTGGAGTTGATGACTTGGACTTAAATGTAGGCTTGAATGTTGACCTAAATGTTCCCCAAACTGAATTGCAAGAAGTTGGTAGAATTGAGGAACATGTTCATGTACAAGCTGCATTTGTATAGCGTAGAGGTGAGAAAGTTGGTGTGCAGGGTAATCATGAGCATGTACAACATGATGTGCAGGATGGCATGATTGATAGTGTTCATGATACTGCATATGAAGGAGACTCCAGTGATAATACATAAACATATAAGGAAGAAGAGGTTGTTATGGATGATGAAGGATACCGTGCAGCCGAGCCTGAGGTTCAAGTTAATCTGTTTCATCTAACAGGGAATAAAGCTTTTGACAGGATTGACAACTGCAGTTAAATTGGAGATGTTGTAGAAGGAATATAAGCGGTAAGTGTAGAAACTTTTGATAGTCCACTATGTTTGGAGGTTGGTTCTGAGGATGAATCAGGTTATAGTCAAAGCAAGGAGTTACAAGAAATAAGAAGAGGTATGGAAAATAACTTGTCAAATAAGCCTGTTGGGGAGCAGTACTCATTTTTCACTAGACAAAAAATTTCTACTCCAGAAGAGGTGAAGGGAAGAGTACATTTGCATGCCATTGAGACCAGGAGAAATTTGAAGTTGATAAAGAATTATGGTGTTAGGACAAGAGTTATATGTGATAACCAAATACCAATCTTTATAGAGTCGGAGTGTAGTGGACCAACTGGCCCAAGTGAAGCAAGAGGTGTTGGGCCTAGTGGATCAAATGGCCCAGTTGATAGAGGTACTAAAAGGAAGAGGAAGAGTGTAGGAACTGGTGATGAAATTGAAAGCAATCAATGCCCATGGGTCATGTATGCTAGTGATAACGCTACACGCGTCGTTCGGGGTCAAGGAAACTTCCTTTTCTTCGAGCAAGTTTTATAACACCCTAGGCAGTGAACCTAATCGTTGTAGTGTAGTAATTAGGGTAAGCCACGGGTATTGATATCGTTCTCTAGGGGAATAGGAATGCTAGTAGGGAGTTACTACGCTAAGGTTAAGGTTGAGGAAGATTATTTTTTTATCTTTTTATATTTTATGAAAATGGAAAGGTACGAATCTCGGGTATTGGATTTGGGGGGTTGGTATTTCTACCGATTACTCTACTATTATCTAATTATCTAAACTAAGGTTGTGGGAGTCTATGTCTAATTAATGTGTGCTCGTATGATAGTTTAAAGATGTGTTTACTTAGTTTGTATTACTCCTTAATTATCTCCTATTGATGGTTGAGTGTCACGTCTTATTCCTAGTTGCGTTGTGTTTCTAAAGTTGTAGGGTATGCGTTTCTCCCTAACTCTTTGAACTTACCAAAGGGTCTTGTCTACAAATCCACTTAGAGATTATAGACTCCTACTCTAAGGCGCTCTTCGGATGGTTTAGCCTACAATCACTCAGGTAATCATACTCTAAGGTTCACAAAGATGAATCAAGCATTAAGTACACAACGAATGACCTATCGCATTACTAGATCATTAATCAACTAAGATAAGAAACAACCAATCAATATTCAATAATTAAGTTTCATACTTCCTAAGCAAACACACAAATAAATTAGCCGGACATGGAGAACATGCAAGCATACACACAAATAATCAAAGACATAATTGAATTAATGAAGCAAAGACTTATCTTGGTGTAAGATAGGGTTAAAAACCCTAAAATACTGTACAAGACACCTTAGGTTCAGTTTTAGGTTTTTACTCCAAAGACTCTCCCCACAAAGACTGAAAAATTCGGATTCTATATATAAGATTACAATTGCGACGGCGTCACCTTATGTTTAGTGACGCCGTCGTGTCGCCGCCATTAGGGTTTCGTCTTGGCCACGTTAACCTTGCGACGGCGTCACCTTGTGTCCGTGACGCCGTCCTCTTCAGCTTCTGACGTCGTCTGGATTGCATCTAGGCCGTCTGAGTAGCGACGGCCTACTCTTTCACAACTAGACGCCGTCTCTTGAAAACACGAGTTTTGTGTTCTGACCCGTCACAATAATTCTCCGACGGCGTCGCACATAGAACCTGACGCCGTCGCCTTCTACATTCAGCGACTGTGAGTGTCTGATTTCGACTTTGGCCATTTTCTTCATATATTCGCGCCTTTTCGTCCAAATAAGTGCCATTCCAGCATTTTGCCTTCACGAGACCTAAAAAGTGAAAAGGAACGATATTAAGCAATAACGGATACAAAAGTGATCAAATAAGGACTTAAACGACCCCTCAAAATGGTACCTTTTAAAACCTTATCAAATATCCCTACACTTGTTATTTGCTTGTCCTCAAGCAAATGTGCTTTTAGCCAATTAATTTATAAGTTAGGGGTCATTCAGCATTAATTCAAAACGGTCCACAACACATATAAGCCCCGCAAAAGTCATAACAAGCACGGAAATTACATACTAGCACCTCACATGGGGTGTTTGGATACTCACATCTCTCTCAGGTGTATAAATGAAATATAACAATATAGGAAATGGAAGATAAACACTCATTAACCGGTCCTAGTACATAGATTACCATAGGCTTGAGAATAGATCAAACCTCCATCGCTTTGGCGTAAGCACCTAGGAAAGACTATCAAAGAGGTCTTTTAAAGGGTTGTAATGTTAGGCTTACGGTAGGGAAATAAGGGTTTGGTGGGATAGGCTATTTAGTGGTGGTAAGTCAAAAATCTTTATGTTAACTGCATATGAAGAATGACGTTGCTAAGCCAAGACTCGACACTCTAAACTCTAGATAACTGAAATAAACAAACATAAATTTAAAGGATAGATGTAGGATGGTAGCCCGTATTTTTTTTTTTTTTTTTTTTTTTTTTTTTTTTTTTCATACACTTTTACTCTACCATCCTCTAAGATAACATCAAAATACTAGGGATTTATAAGCATATCCCTACACTTGAGTTTTTATTACTCTAACACTAATTTGACCCGATTTGAAAAGATCAAAACACTTGGGGTACATTATTACGTAAACAAAGGGAATTTGAATTTAACGTTCCCTTCCCGTCATTTCATAAACTTTAACTTTTCCCATGAATCCCAATCGTCCCAAAACTGTATACAAAGGATATGACTCGACTTAGCAACTAATGCAAGCAACTAGATAATTGAACTAAGGGTTTAGGGTGATAACAAACATTTGCACTAAAAGTGAGTGCATAAGGGGTAGGCTAAGGCGATTTGGGTGTATATTTGGGGGTGGGGTGTAAACAATGCTCTTCATTGATATTCCGGAAAAACCGAAACATCACGAGAACCGCTAAAAGGATAGGCTCTGAGGGGTTAACTAGGGGTATCGTGTACTAAAAATGAGTACAACGCAAAGGGTGTGGGAGAATTACTCAACCGATGTGGAAGAAGTAATTATATTACAGGTATTAAACAAGGGTTATCCTAATGCCTTTTATCATTTAGTTATTCCTAACTACACAAGTGTAGCCTCACTTGCGATCTCGGAATGCATCACAAAACAAGTTCTAGAATCTAATATACTACCGGTTCACACTCTAAGCATTAAAGATGAATGCTTTAATTCCTACTAATCTAAGGGCGATCCTCACATTTTGGGTAGAATTTGGGTGGTAAGGGTTTTTGTGCTAGTCATATAACTTCCTATCCATGAGACGCTTTTGTTAAGACTAATGGCCCACTCCTATATGTCATGAAAAATTTTAAATTTGGTGCCAAAATTACCCTAACCGACATTTCTCATGGTTTATTACACAATCACAATTGGACAAAGCAAATAGTCAAGGATAAGCATAGTTTCAAAGTTCCCGTTTTATTTTCCCTCCCTACACTTAAACTGAACATTGTCCCCAATGTTCCCCGAAAGTATCAAAGTTATGATAAAAGAAGGTAATTAAAAACGAAAGAAACTAATACTCCCCTGATTAGCTCGGTAGGATCCGTGTAAAGTGGTGGTTAAATTCTTTTCAAGAAGAATTATTGCGTGAAAAGCTCCTTCCAATCTTATGTAACTTCTTCTTGACAAAATAAACCTGCACACTTGAAGAAAACAAACGAAACCTTCGCGTAAAATCGGCGGTAATAATATATATAAGACTCGATTTAAACTAGGATATAATGCTTGTGGAATGAATGTTTACAGAATTTCTAAGAAAATTAAGACCTGGAAAATTCCAAAAATTTATAAGTAGCTCAGAAAACGAGAAAAAGTAATCTGATGTTTTTACTCCTTCCTGACGCCGTCAGGTTGCAATCCTGACGCCGTCAGGTTATCCTGACAAAAACTGGTCTGCGATTTTCTGGAAAAATTTCTGGAAAATTTACATCTTTAGAATCTGAAAAAATTTCTGCAAAACATTCATTATGACTTGATACAAGCATTTGACTCGAACAAACAAACATATATATCTTTTAGTTAATTGTTATTCTCATGTTTACGTTTCTTTTGAAAACGTGTGTAATCCTCCCTACACTTATCCCTTATGTAAAATACCTTTATATGTAATTAAGACGAAGTTAAAAACAAAATAAAGCATTTTTACAAATTTAAACATGAGGATAAACAATTAATAAAAGATATATGACACTAACAAGCAAACAATTAAGCATGGGTTGCCTCCCACGAAGCGCTTTTCTTTATTAAAGAGTCTTGTAGCTAGACTCGTAGTCGTGCTCCTACGTTTTCTTAATCTTAGAGGCCCATTCGATCTCCTTAACCCTTCTTTCATCACGAATATATTCAGGCCCTAGTTCAAGACAAGCAGTGTAGTAAACTTTGTTCTTCCAGTCTACTTCGAATGCCGGAATGTTATCTACATCTAAATTATCCATGCCCTCAAAATTCTTATTCTTGTTTGGCATTACATATTTAACATTCTCGGTTTCGTTTGAGAACTCGATTATCCCTTTCTCTTTATCATAAACCATCTTAGACTCTTCTATAAATGGTTTCCCAAGTATCACATCTCCTAAAAACCCATCAATGATTCCTTTGACATTTTCCAGAATCATGAAATCACACTTATATGTGAAATTACCTATGAACACGTGCAATCCCTTAACCCTCCCCACATAGTTACTTGCTTTCATAGGGCGAAAGGGGTCCCTCATAGGCTCTAGCTTTTTGCTCATGATCCAATTGTAATAGAGCCTAGACATTATATTCATGGGTGCCTTATAATCAATGTAGGTGTGATCCCTGTATAAGTATCCAATCATACAAGGTATTTTGATGTTTTTAGGGTTTCCCCTCCTTACACGAGGTTCGAAAGGTGGTCTTGGAAAATTAACCACATTATGGTGATAAGCGGTTTCTTTCCTTTTAGGGTATGAATCAAAGTACTCCCTAAGTTCTCCCTTCTCCTTACTACCCTCCATAATTTTTAACATCTTATAATTTCCTTCTTCTAGATCATCATCCGAATCACTTGTAGTTGAATCACTATCTAGAGGTTGATCAGATTCCTTCAGGGCTTCCTCAAGTGTGTTCTCAATTATCATATTTAATTTCCTAAGCTCTCCAATCTCACTCATGATACGGGCTCGAAGTTGGTTAGCAGAGGCTGGGTCAAGCAGTGGGTATTTGTTTGGTGGTGAAGCGTTGTTTGGTTGTTGGTTATCGAGTGGTGGTTGGTTATCATTCTCCATGATGAAGAGTGATGGGGTTACGAACAAAGGTTACGAAGAAGGGGGATAGACTAAGAGAAATCTAAAAATGAAAAAAAAAAAAAAAAAGTTTACTTGATAGGAATCAAGCAAAGAAACCTAAACGAGGTGGACTACTAACTAGCTATTCTATTCCCCGGCAGCGGCGCCAAAAACTTGATAACGCTACACGCGTCGTTCGGGGTCAAGGAAACTTCCTTTTCTTCGAGCAAGTTTTATAACACCCTGGGCAGTGAACCTAATCGTTGTAGTGTAGTAATTAGGGTAAGCCACGGGTATTGATATCGTTATCTAGGGGAATAGGAATGCTAGTAGGGAGTTACTACGCTAAGGTTAAGGTTGAGGAAGATTATTTTTTTATCTTTTTATATTTTATGAAAATGGAAATGTACGAATCTCGGGTATTGGATTTGGGGGGTTGGTATTTCTACCGATTACTCTACTATTATCTAATTATCTAAACTAAGGTTGTGGGAGTCTATGTCTAATTAATGTGTGCTCGTATGATAGTTTAAAGATGTGTTTACTTAGTTTGTATTACTCCTTAATTATCTCCTATTGATGGTTGAGTGTCACGTCTTATTCCTAGTTGCGTTGTGTTTCTAAAGTTGTAGGGTATGCGTTTCTCCCTAACTCTTTGAACTTACCAAAGGGTCTTGTCTACAAATCCACTTAGAGATTATAGACTCCTACTCTAAGGCGCTCTTCGGATGGTTTAGCCTACAATCACTCAGGTAATCATACTCTAAGGTTCACAAAGATGAATCAAGCATTAAGTACACAACGAATGACCTATCGCATTACTAGATCATTAATCAACTAAGATAAGAAACAACCAATCAATATTCAATAATTAAGTTTCATACTTCCTAAGCAAACACACAAATAAATTAGCCGGACATGGAGAACATGCAAGCATACACACAAATAATCAAAGACATAATTGAATTAATGAAGCAAAGACTTATCTTGGTGTAAGATAGGGTTAAAAACCCTAAAATACTGTACAAGACACCTTAGGTTCGGTTTTAGGTTTTTACTCCAAAGACTCTCCCCACAAAGACTGAAAAATTCGGATTCTATATATAAGATTACAATTGCGACGGCGTCACCTTATGTTTAGTGACGCCGTCGTGTCGCCGCCATTAGGGTTTCGTCTTGGCCACGTTAACCTTGCGACGGCGTCACCTTGTGTCCGTGACGCCGTCCTCTTCAGCTTCTGACGTCGTCTGGATTGCATCTAGGCCGTCTGAGTAGCGACGGCCTACTCTTTCACAACTAGACGCCGTCTCTTGAAAACACGAGTTTTGTGTTCTGACCCGTCACAATAATTCTCCGACGGCGTCGCACATAGAACCTGACGCCGTCGCCTTCTACATTCAGCGACTGTGAGTGTCTGATTTCGACTTTGGCCATTTTCTTCATATATTCGCGCCTTTTCGTCCAAATAAGTGCCATTCCAGCATTTTGCCTTCACGAGACCTAAAAAGTGAAAAGGAACGATATTAAGCAATAACGGATACAAAAGTGATCAAATAAGGACTTAAACGACCCCTCAAAATGGTACCTTTTAAAACCTTATCAGCTAGCAAAGACGGAGTAACAAAAAATTGGATTATAAGGACACATAGAACTACACACACTTGCCTTCAATAAAAGGATGTAAAACTGATAAGGTTTTAAAAGGTACCATTTTGAGGGGTCGTTTAAGTCCTTATTTGATCACTTTTGTATCCGTTATTGCTTAATATATTTCCTTTTCACTTTTTAGGTCTCTTGAAGGCAAAATGCTGGAATGACACTTATTTGGACGAAAAGGTGCGAATATATGAAGAAAATGGCCAAAGTCATAATCGAGACACTCAAAGCTGCTGAAAACAGAAGGCGACGGCGTCAGTTGTTAATTGTGACGCCGTCGGAGGATTTTTTGTGACGATACAGTAGCCAAATACCCTATTTTCAAGTGACGACGTCGGGCTTTAAAAGAGTAGGCCGTTGCTACTCAGACGGCCTAGATGCAACCCAGACGACGTCAGAAGCTGAAGAGGACGGCGTCACGGACATAAGGTGACGCCGTCACAAGGTTAACGTGGCCAAGACGAAACCCTAATGACGGCGACACGACGGCGTCACGAAACATAAGGTGACGCCGTCGCATATGTAATCTTATATATAGAATCCGAATTTTTCAGTTTTAGGGAGAGTCTTTTTGGAGTGAAAACCTAAAACCGAACCTAAGGTGTCTTGTACAGTATTTTAGGGTTTTAAACCCTATCTTACATCAAGATAAGTATTTACTTCATCAATTCAATTATGTCTTTGATTATTTGTGTGTATGCTTGCATGTTCTCCATGTCCGGCTAATTTATTTGTGTGTTTGCTTAAGAAGTATGAAACTTAATTATTGAATATTGATTGGTTGTTTCTTATCTTAGTTGATCAATGATCTAGTAATGCGATAGGTCATTCGTTGTGTATTTAATGCTTGATTCATCTTTGTGAACCTTAGAATATGATTACCTGAGTAGTTGTAGGCTAAATTATCCAAAGAGTGCCTTAGAGTAAGAGTTTATCATCCCTAGTGGGTTTTGTAGACGAGACCCTTTGGTAAGTTCAAAGAGTTAGGGAGAAACGCATACCCTACAACTTTAGACACACAACGCAACTAAGAATAAGGACGTGACAACTCAACCATCAATAGGAGATAATTAAGGAGTAGTACAACCTAAGTAAACACATCTTTAAACTATCATACGAGCACACATTAATTAGACATAGACTCCCACAACCTTAGTTTAGATAATTAGATAATAGTAGAGTAATCGGTAGAAATACCAACCCCCCCCCCCAAATCCAATACCCGAGATTCGTACCTTTCCATTTCATAAAACATAAAAATACAAAAAATAATCTTCCTCAACCTTAACCTTAGCGTAGTAACTTCTTACTAGCATTCCTATTCCCCTAGAGAACGATATCAATACCCATGGCTTACCCTAATTACTACACTACAACGATTAGGTTCACTGCCTAGGGTGTTATAAAACTTGCTCGAAGAAAAGGAAGTTTCCTTGACCCCGAACGACGCGTGTAGCGTTATCAAGTTTTTGGCGCCGCTGCCGGGGAATAGAATAGCTAGTTAGTAGTCAACCTCGTTTAGGTTCTTTGCTTGATTCCTATCAAGTAAATTTTTCTCATTTTTAGCTTTCTCTTAGTCTATCCCCCTTCTTCGTGATCTTTGTTCGTAACACCCATCACTTTTCATCATGGAGGATGATAACCAACCACCACCCCGCCAAGAGCCCGTACTCTTGGTGAATACTCAAGACCAAGCCACCTAGGCTATAGGAACACCATTGAGCTTCCCGACCAAGCCCAAACTACGTCCCTGCAATCCGACACCATCCGGTTGGTGCAAAACGGATGTGCATTCCATGGACTTCGTTCCGAAGATCCAAATCAGCATCTGAGGGATTTCCTCAAAATTGTCGATTCCATCGACCTTGATGCTATTACTCGGGAGACCACGCGCCTGCGTCTCTTCCAATTCTCTCTACGGGACCAAGCTAGTAATTGGCTTGAGCGACTTCCCGCCGGCTCCATCTCAAGTTGGGATGATCTTACCTCTCGCTTCCTTGCTCAATTTTTCCCACCAGGGAGAACCACTAAGCTTAGGAATGACATCTTGATGTTCCAACAACGTCAAGGTGAATCTCTCTACGAAGCATGGACTCAATTCAAGGACTTACTTCATAAAGTCCCTCATCACGGCATTGATCTTTGGCTTCAAATCCAAATTTTCTATGATCATGTCAGTCTCTCCCTCCAACAAACCATTGATTATGCCTCCGGTGGAAGGCTAAGTAACCTCGATGCTGAGGCATGCTGGGAGGTTATTGAGGACCTAGCTCAATATGAAGAGGAAGGTTGGGAAACTCCATTTGTTCACGAGAACGGGTCAACTTCCCGAGCACAAGCAATTATGAGTATGGAGGCCCAAGTGAAGACGTTAATGGGAGTAACCACGCGTGCTGATGAACATGTGAATGCGGTCAAGGAATTTTTGATCCCAAGAAAATCCCGGCACGATGAATTCGAGGACATTATGTTGACATTTGTCTACAAGCAAGAAGAGGAAATAAAACGCCTCGAAGCTCAAATGCGAACAACTCATGACACTTTCTTGGGCCTAGCTAACAACTTCATGTTGAGCATCCGTGGTGAAATCGCAATAAACAATATACCTAAAAAGCTAGAAAAGGTGTATGCGATACCAGGACATACCAGGGTGACTCCTGAACCTTCTCCCGTAGTAAACCTCGTCAAGGAATCATATTCTTGCTTAAAACCATGTCTCAATGTTTCCCACTCGCTCCCTCGAAACACATTCATTGGAATGGTGCACGTATCACTTCCCGATTTTCCCAATGCGAGGAAAAGATCTTTCGGTTTTAAACCTGGAAAAAAAGAACCTCACCCTCAAAACTTCGGAACTTCTGAGATCATAATTGAAAGACAATTTGACATATGCATTGCTCACCATAGTGGAGATTACTGGTGGAATAACCAAATTGATTTTAAAATAAAAACCAAGTTTCTTGTCAAAAATAGTAACCAGATTTTTGATCCGGGCGGATTGACAAAACTGTTTTCTTTTACGAAAATTTGGACGTGACGCCGTCACACTTTTACGGGTGACGCCGTCGCTAAGCCAGATCAGACGAATAAATACCTCACCATCCCTTTCATTCCTTACCCTACACAATTTTTATCCGCCCCACACCACACACCCACGTTTTCCCCACCTCTAATTCATCATTTTGCCACTTCAATCTCCACAAGGTAAGTAATTCACATTGACCTTTGTCTATTCAATTGTTCTAGTTCATGCTCAATTTTGTTTTTCCCTCTTTTTCGATCCGAAAACCCCAACTAATTTGATCGATACTAAGTGCCGCCTATGAATCTTGTTAACTTGGCTAAAGATTAGGCGAATAATAGTGTTATCATTTGAGGGTTAACCTTGCGAGAAGATTTGACGGCTTAAGAATCAAAACCACCTAGCCATTACATCATTGTCACTGACATGGGTGTTTGGGTTAAGGGCTGTGGTTAAAAACCTGGGTTTTTCCCTCGCAAAGGTCGGATTTGAATTCTGGTCGGGGTGACGGCGTCAGGTCTATGTTGCGACGCCGTCGTAACCATCTGACGCCATTCTGAGCATCAGTAAGGTTACTCATTTGTTCCCCATTTGTTTGATTTTCTGTTTCAGATGAGCAGAAGAACGAAGAGAACTAGGGGACAGTCTTCTAGTGCCTAGGAAAGTATAGTTGACACAATTGCTGGGTGGGGAGTATTTGTCGAGGAAGATTGCCAAGCTCGTTACAATGATTTGCTTCACCAAACCATTGACTCAGGGGCTGTTGTGGACTGGGGGTTTCTTGAGGAGCGTGATCTGGCTAGAGAGTTCTCAAATAGTTTTAGGAGGGACAAGTTCACTGATCCCCAGTGGGAAAGGCTGTTTAGGATGCGTGAGCCCGTATATGGCGAGTTGGTGCGTGAATTTCACGCATCTTATACAATGGATATTAATTCATGTCGAGATAACATTGAGTTTTTGGGGGTCCGATTTAGGTTAGGTGGAAATTGGAGGGCTATGTCTGTACTTGAGTTTGGATGGAGGTTGGGATTATATACTGCTGAAAATGCTGAGAGTGATGTTTTTAGGGCTAGCTTGGCAGCCAGGCTTACCCATAGGGATGAGATGTCGGGTATTCAGTTCTGGAACACAATAGCTAAAGGGGAGTACATTACTGGGAGTACTCTCGCATCTCAGATCCGGGATCCACGGATTAGGCTAGTGCACCGTTGTCTCACATTCTCTATCACAGGGCGCCGGAACACTAGTCATCGTGTCACTTTACCAGATCTATTCTATCTCTACTGCATGATGGCCGAGGGTGTGCACTGTAACATCCCATTCTGGATAGCCGAATACTTGAGGACTGCCAGTGGGATGAGGTTTGAGGATAAGGTGTATGGGGGTATGTTTATCACCCGGTTGGCTCGGTCTTTTGGCATTTTGGCAGGGGAGGTACCCGCATACCTTAATGAGGTGTCACCAAGGGTCGTCAAAGCCAAGTCCTTAAAAGTGATGAGTGTCTAAATACTCATCATTTTTGTACCATTTAAACTGCAAAAACATCTGAAAACACTCAGAAATACATCAAAATGACAAAAATATCACAAATAAGTGTTTTATGTGTTTTAAATGCAAAAATATCAAAATCTGGTGAAAAACGTATCAAATTTGCATAATTGGCAGTTTTAGTCCCCCAAGTTTCAAAAGTTGTCAAAAACAGTCCCTGGTAAATCTAAATAAAGAGAAATGTTATTCAAGGTCCCTGAAATATTCTAATTTGTCAAAAATGGTCCTTGAATAAATCTTTTGTAAAATGGCAGAAAAGGTCCCTGAACTTTCAAAATTGTCAAGTTTGGTCCCTGGAAAATTTGAAATTGTCAAAACTGGTCCTTATACTATTGAAGTTTGTCAGTTTTAGTCCTTGTATCAAGTTTGGAAAATTACAGGAATGGCCCCTCAAGTTTGAAGAATTACAAAGTTAGTCCTTGTCAATAACTAAACATAAGCCTTGTCAAAAATATTTTGACCCCTGCCATTATCTCATTTTGGCCCCTATCACTAGTCATTTTGAACCCCTGGTCAACAGAAGTCAAAACCAGAGGTTTCCCTCCTTTGTGGTTTTCTTCCCCAACTTGACTGCAAAGCCTGCAACCCTCCCCTGCCACATCTCCCATCAACCTCACCTTATCCCCTCACTCCACACTCATCATACCTACACTCCACCCCCCCCCCCTACCTGCAAATTCAGGGCTAGAAGTCAAATGGTGCCCTTCCCGCCAAAACACATAAAATGGTCAAATCCTTCAAAACTCTCCCATTGGCTAAGATGGGTGGTGGGAAACACTTAAGAGGACACGTGGAGACTTATTGATGTATAAAAAGGAAGAAAGACAGAGGAGAAGAGAGTAGTTAGTTTTGAAGATTTTTTTTTATGTCGTATTTTTATAAAATGTCTTAGTTTTAGTCTAAACTATGTAATGCTTTGTTTTAATAATTCAAACTTAAGTTAAAATAGCTTTGTAATCTGTTTTGAGAGTTAATTTCATGGTTTGGTTAAAGTTGTATGTTTCATGGCTACTGTTGAACATTTCCATTTCGAATTCTTACGTATAAGCTTTAGTTAGCTTATTTATAAGCTCAAACAATCTTAGTTAAGTTAGTTTGAGCTTTTGTTAAGCTTAAAAATCAGTTTTAAGAAAATTTCATGCAAAGTCAATAAAAGTCAAACCTACAAGTCATATCAGTTTTAGATGCATATCTGTTTTCAACTTGTTATAATGTTAAGCTTTTGAGTTTCTTTGAGCATTCACATCCAGTTTGATTCAGATTTCATAAGTTCTGATAGAAGAAATGCAATTCAGCTAGAAACAAGGAGTGTTTGGATTGAGTGCTTAAACTGTTTTAGAGGATACATTAATGGGTTAGATCAATTGCTTTAGTCTTGTTATAGTCTATTACTGCCATATCTGTCTTAGGACTGCTTTCATTTGAGCTTTTAGTCAAAATCACAACTTCACTGATTTTATATGCATATCTGTTAAAACCAATCTCTGAAATCACCACAGATAGGTTTGGAATCTGTTAGAGTTGCTTAATTTGATCTTATTTCATGTCATTACATTGAATTCAGTCCTTGAATTGCTTCTAAAACTCATAAAAGTCAACATTCTTAACTGCTTAAAAAGTCAAAACCAGGTCTTAAAGTCATTTTGTGCAGAACTTGCAGATGATGCACACTGTGCAATCCAGCTTTTCATGGTCTTATTTTTGGTCCAGAGTTAGTCAACTAGGTGGTCTACAAGTCCACAGTTTTAGTTTTTGTTTTAGCTTATTAAATAAGTAGTTGAAGCAGCTTAAAGTAGCCCCTTTAGGCCTGTTCTGTCCACAACTGCATCAGCAGCCCCTGCACCCATTTCTTTAGCTTATTTATAAGCTGTAACCAGCCCCTCATAAGCCAACCAAGGGGGCAAAAGGAATTCAGCCAGGTGTACTCCAAGTCCCCAGAAGCTCAAGGTCTAGCTCATCCTTTAGCTTATTCAGAATAAGCTCCAAAGTAGAGCTCTTGGTCTGTCCTGCTGCAACTCTTTTCAACAGCTTGATTTTGATTCTTAAAGTGCTTATCAGGTTTCTGTTTCAGCTTGGTGTTTGTCTGATTAAGCTCTTGTCATGTATTTGGATTAGGTTAGTTAATGATATTGCTTATTAGTGCTTATTGTTTGCTTATTTTGTCCTTTGTATGCTTAGTCTCCTTAACAGCCCTTAGTTTTAGTTTAGCCTTAATTATTCAAAACTGCTTATTTCCCTTTAGTTTAGCTCTATCTCTGTTGATCTTAGCTTATTTTAGTTATATCATATGCATCTTAGCTTATTCTTCTTTCTTTAAAATTGCTTTTCTATGCTTACTTTTGTGCTTAAAACAGTTAAAGGAATGTTTGGTTAACTTCTGTCCAAAACAGCAGTGAATAAGCTGTCTTATTGGCTTATCAAGTGGGTTTTAGAAGAAAAGTTTTTACAAAAACTTCTTATTTTAATTGCATCTTCAAGTTTCAAAAAGAAAAAAAAGAAAAAAAAATGTGTTGCAAAAAACTGGCATAGCTGGGACTCGAACCCACGCCATCCAGCTCACACTCAACACACTCACCAACGCGCCCTTGGGACTTTATCAGTCATCATTTGCTTTATTTAATATATAAGGTAGTAGTAGTAGTATAGCTTATTTAGCTTAATCGATTTTTAGTAGCTTATCCATAAAAGCTGTTGCACCCATTTTATTTTTCATAAGTCCATTAGATCATCTAGTATTTTTACAAAAAGTTTCAGAATTTTCTAAAATGTTTTAGTATTTTTTACTAATTAATTAGATTAATTTAGTTTTAAATTCGTAATAAATAAAATAAAAGTCGAAAAAATACCCGGCTTTTTCCTAAAATTTTCTTTTGTCATGTAGTACGTGAGAAAATTGTTTTTACACTTGTAGGACTTTTATTTCACAAATTTTACGTTTTTGCTTGCGCTCCAGCGCCATTTTCGTAAATAACGCTCGTTTCCGTTTTAAGTAACGTTTTAAGTTTATTTAGGTTTACGTTTTAGTTAATATAGTTTATTTAAGTTGTTTTATTTTATAAAATCACAAAAACATCATTGTAAAAATAGTGATAGCATTTATTTAATAGATTTTATCTTTTTAATTTCTTTAATTTGCATTTAAGCCCCTGTAGTTTATGGGCTTTTCCTTAGTTATAATCATATCTCAATCCCTTTTTCCCGTTCAAATCTCCCGATCACTACACGTTTGACTATTCTCGCACAGCTCGTTGGGACTTAACGACCTGGGGAAACACTATACTCTCCTGATCTTCATTGCATTCGTGTTTGAGCAGTTTTAAGCTGATTACGGTCCGCCATTCACAAGTGGCATGCTTGAGTAATTTAGCTTGACTGTTTGGCACCGATCAAATTTTGGCGCCGCTGCCGGGGAGCTGTGCTAATTATCTTACGTCTAGCAGATTAGTGATTTGGATATTCACTCTTTGTTCATACCATCCATCTGTATATGTTTATATTTTCTTATCCAAAAAAAAAAAACACAAAAATATTCTTCTCATTCCTCTTATTCGTTGATTCTATTTCTCTTACCCTCTGTTGCCGTTTAATTCTATTCTTCGTATCCTCTCAACCTTTTGATTCTCTTCTTAATCCTCTATATGTTTAATTCTTATGTCGACATTCGTCAACTTCATCGTCAGATATGTGTGTGAGCGGTGTGGAGGTCCTAGTTCAAGCGAATTTTGCAATTCGTGCGAATTATCCATCAAAAATGCTTTTCTAAGTTATTTCGACCACCCGCCACAACCTGAAATACATTCTAATCTTGACAAACCAGTTCAAACGTCGGAGCTACCCCAAGCACCCACCGAGGATTACGAGGACACTTTCTTTGAAGATAGAGCCCGTAATCTAATCGAACAAATTCAAGCCGACGAAAACAGGTCGAGAATTAGAATTGATTACGATGAACCCGTTCAAACACCGGTGACTAGCAAGAATGACTTGCCTAATCTTCACGTTTCTCAAGAACCAGAACCGGAGACCATAACGGAAGTGGTGGAAATTGCTAGCTCTCAGAGCACACCACTTGTCCCACCTCCTGATCTTTCTGAATGTTCTTCGAGACTCAATAGTCATTCGGATCATCATGTTGGTTTTGTTGATTCTTTGAATAAACCGATTCCTCTTCATAACTATCAAATGCAATCGTTTATTCCTTGTGTCGGTTGTGGTGAGCCTCTTTATGGTTCACCCTGTCGTTGGTGTACTTGTGTACAATGTGGTAATGATATCCATAACGGGAGTTGTTTGTTTTGTGGTTCGAGGAATTCATTTGATTATGATCCTAATCAAAACTCATTTAACGACTCCTCAAACTTTTCCAATTACCCACCACAGCCCGACTATTCTTCATATAATCAACATACCTGCTGTGAATTTTGTGGAGGTCCTCACCAAGGATTTGAGTGTCAATCCGGAAACACGTTTGTCTATGAACAGTTTTCCGGTGATGCTCAGAACTTTGGATATGATCAAAATCCATATGATTCACCAGTCCAGACTCAACAGTTTTACTGTTGTGAGTACTGTGGAGGTCCCCATTTCAGCTCTGATTGTCAAACAGGGAATCCAATTCCTTGTAACAATTACGACTATCCAGATCACGACCAACCTCCACAGCACCATACGGTTCAAACTCCACCTGAACCGTTGTCTCAAGAAATCTCCCAGGATCTTGAAACCGCAATGAAATCGCTTAATGATATGATGCAAAACTTCAAGGATCAAGTGAGTAATGAAAAGACCATGGGAGAATTGCTTGCCGAAGAGCGAGAAGAACGTGAGGCTCGCAAATCTAGGGAAGAATCATTAATCCTAGAGCAAGCAGCTCTAAGACGTTCCCAATTTCTCAAGGCGGCTCTATATGACGATGACGAGGAGAGTTTTTATCCTTTTAGAGATAATACTTCTCAACTCCCTCAGTCAGTTGATATTCCTGCAGTTGAGATTCCATCTCAAACAACTGCTATCACACCCGAGATTCACACTCACTCTCTTATTATGGGGGACGAGCATCTTAACACTGTTCCTGAAAAGGAATCGGACGAATTCATAAAGTCTAGTGTTGAGAACCTTGTCCCAATCCCAAGAGAGTCACAGGGAATTCTTGATCATGTGTGTGATATCCCTCCTCCTCTTGTCTTCCAAAATGATCATATTGAGATGTTCTCTGATTCTAATGATAATGATTCGTTATCTTGTGGAGACATCGTTTATGTGGAAGATTTACCTTCTGAGCTTGTTAGCTTAGAAGAAGAGAATGATGAAGTTACTGACACTGAAATCAAAGATGAAGCACTTCGTGCAACATTACTGAATGTCAGTCTTCTCATTTCTAAAATCGAGGCTTTCAGTAAAAAACCTATTTCATCTCCTATCCCCATTAAGGATAGTGACATTCTTTCCGATGATTCTATTCCGGAAATGGAAGCCTTCTGTTTTGATGATATGGGAGAGAAGATTAGTGGCAGTACCACTTTTCATTCTCATAATTCTCTCCCCGATTATGAATCATTTACATTGGATGAGTTCACCAGTGAACCCAATGATACCAATTCTGAATATGATTCATTTACCTTCGAGGAGTTCCCCTGTGAACTCACTCATATCATATCTCCGCCGGAGTATGATAATTTCTACTTTGATCTAGACACACCCATAATATGTCTTGATCAAGTGAGCTTAACTGAGGAGATTCATGAAACTATGAATTCTCCTATTGAGGATGAAGAGTTAGTCATAATTTGTATCATGATTTTCTTTCTTTTCTTCATATATCCCGTGGCTTCTCCTGTTCTTCACTCCTTCGGGAGTGAGGACACTATCTTTGACCCAGGCATTTTCATTTATCATCTGTGAACCGGGTCTGTCTCTCTATATCTCATCGGTCGTGGAACTTTCGCGTGCTTCAAATGTTTGTCCAAACATCTTGAATGAAAGTCCGATGGAGATTGTTTCTTCCACTTTGCTTCCCCATGAACCAATTAATTCGGGGTCGAGTCAAGCTAGCGACTCGGTAATCAAAAACAGTAGCTTAACATGGGTTTTCACCCGTGTGTACCACCCTAGTGTGGGGGAGATGCCCCACATGTTGTATATAGATCTAAAAAAATGAATGAAAATTGTAAATATTGAAAAAGAGAATAATTGTTGTGTTTCTACACTTAGCGAGTAATGTTATCTTTTTACGTTCTAAGTTTCGGCATTACAGCCGGTACTTTAAATATTGAGGACAATATTCATTTCTAAGTGTGGGGGGGAAATTCTGGCGAATTTTGATCGTAAATGTACCCTTTTAGTCCCTTTTTCCCCCAAAATGGCCAAATTTTAAAAATTTTTTTAGTGGAAGTACTATGTACTAAACACAACAAATGGTAATCAGTCCACCATGTCTAACCCACATAAGGATTGGCTAATCCAGGAGCAAACGGCTCTTGGTAAAGATATCTCAAATCCGTTTATATGGCTTGCAATTTGCCCAAAATTGTATGGTATTCAGCTCACCATATCCTTAAAAGTGAAGAGTTGGCTAGCCCGCAAGTTTATGGCTTGTGGTAAAGGCAGTGGAAAAACCATAATTGGTAATCAGCTCACCAAAGATAATATTGATAATTTATCTAAGAGTTGGCTAGTCCAGAAGGGTACGGCTTCTGGTAAAGACTAATCAAATCCGTTTACAGCTTATGATTTGCTCAAAATCATTTGGTTATCAGTGTACCATGGTTCTTACTTGAACTAAAACATTTGGCTACTCCAGAAGTAATGGCTTTTGGTAAAGAGATAAAATCCATTAATTTTTCTCAAAACATTGCTAGGGACTAGCAATATCTTAGTGTGGGGGATTGATGAGTGTCTAAATACTCATCATTTTTGTACCATTTAAACTGCAAAAACATCTGAAAACACTCAGAAATACATCAAAATGACAAAAATATCACAAATAAGTGTTTTATGTGTTTTAAATGCAAAAATATCAAAATCTGGTGAAAAACGTATCAAATTTGCATAATTGGCAGTTTTAGTCCCCCAAGTTTCAAAAGTTGTCAAAAACAGTCCCTGGTAAATCTAAATAAAGAGAAATGTTATTCAAGGTCCCTGAAATATTCTAATTTGTCAAAAATGGTCCTTGAATAAATCTTTTGTAAAATGGCAGAAAAGGTCCCTGAACTTTCAAAATTGTCAAGTTTGGTCCCTGGAAAATTTGAAATTGTCAAAACTGGTCCTTATACTATTGAATTTTGTCAGTTTTAGTCCTTGTATCAAGTTTGGAAAATTACAGGAATGGCCCCTCAAGTTTGAAGAATTACAAAGTTAGTCCTTGTCAATAACTAAACATAAGCCTTGTCAAAAATATTTTGACCCCTGCCATTATCTCATTTTGGCCCCTATCACTAGTCATTTTGAACCCCTGGTCAACAGAAGTCAAAACCAGAGGTTTCCCTCCTTTGTGGTTTTCTTCCCCAACTTGACTGCAAAGCCTGCAACCCTCCCCTGCCACATCTCCCATCAACCTCACCTTATCCCCTCACTCCACACTCATCATACCTACACTCCACCCCCCCCCCTACCTGCAAATTCAGGGCTAGAAGTCAAATGGTGCCCTTCCCGCCAAAACACATAAAATGGTCAAATCCTTCAAAACTCTCCTATTGGCTAAGATGGGTGGTGGGAAACACTTAAGAGGACACGTGGAGACTTATTGATGTATAAAAAGGAAGAAAGACAGAGGAGAAGAGAGTAGTTAGTTTTGAAGATTTTTCTTTATGTCGTATTTTTATAAAATGTCTTAGTTTTAGTCTAAACTATGTAATGCTTTGTTTTAATAATTCAAACTTAAGTTAAAATAGCTTTGTAATCTGTTTTGAGAGTTAATTTCATGGTTTGGTTAAAGTTGTATGTTTCATGGCTACTGTTGAACATTTCCATTTCGAATTCTTACGTATAAGCTTTAGTTAGCTTATTTATAAGCTCAAACAATCTTAGTTAAGTTAGTTTGAGCTTTTGTTAAGCTTAAAAATCAGTTTTAAGAAAATTTCATGCAAAGTCAATAAAAGTCAAACCTACAAGTCATATCAGTTTTAGATGCATATCTGTTTTCAACTTGTTATAATGTTAAGCTTTTGAGTTTCTTTGAGCATTCACATCCAGTTTGATTCAGATTTCATAAGTTCTGATAGAAGAAATGCAATTCAGCTAGAAACAAGGAGTGTTTGGATTGAGTGCTTAAACTGTTTTAGAGGATACATTAATGGGTTAGATCAATTGCTTTAGTCTTGTTATAGTCTATTACTGCCATATCTGTCTTAGGACTGCTTTCATTTGAGCTTTTAGTCAAAATCACAACTTCACTGATTTTATATGCATATCTGTTGAAACCAATCTCTGAAATCACCACAGATAGGTTTGGAATCTGTTAGAGTTGCTTAATTTGATCTTATTTCATGTCATTACATTGAATTCAGTCCTTGAATTGCTTCTAAAACTCATAAAAGTCAACATTCTTAACTGCTTAAAAAGTCAAAACCAGGTCTTAAAGTCATTTTGTGCAGAACTTGCAGATGATGCACACTGTGCAATCCAGCTTTTCATGGTCTTATTTTTGGTCCAGAGTTAGTCAACTAGGTGGTCTACAAGTCCACAGTTTTAGTTTTTGTTTTAGCTTATTAAATAAGTAGTTGAAGCAGCTTAAAGTAGCCCCTTTAGGCCTGTTCTGTCCACAACTGCATCAGCAGCCCCTGCACCCATTTCTTTAGCTTATTTATAAGCTGTAACCAGCCCCTCATAAGCCAACCAAGGGGGCAAAAGGAATTCAGCCAGGTGTACTCCAAGTCCCCAGAAGCTCAAGGTCTAGCTCATCCTTTAGCTTATTCAGAATAAGCTCCAAAGTAGAGCTCTTGGTCTGTCCTGCTGCAACTCTTTTCAACAGCTTGATTTTGATTCTTAAAGTGCTTATCAGGTTTCTGTTTCAGCTTGGTGTTTGTCTGATTAAGCTCTTGTCATGTATTTGGATTAGGTTAGTTAATGATATTGCTTATTAGTGCTTATTGTTTGCTTATTTTGTCCTTTGTATGCTTAGTCTCCTTAACAGCCCTTAGTTTTAGTTTAGCCTTAATTATTCAAAACTGCTTATTTCCCTTTAGTTTAGCTCTATCTCTGTTGATCTTAGCTTATTTTAGTTATATCATATGCATCTTAGCTTATTCTTCTTTCTTTAAAATTGCTTTTCTATGCTTACTTTTGTGCTTAAAACAGTTAAAGGAATGTTTGGTTAACTTCTGTCCAAAACAGCAGTGAATAAGCTGTCTTATTGGCTTATCAAGTGGGTTTTAGAAGAAAAGTTTTTACAAAAACTTCTTATTTTAATTGCATCTTCAAGTTTCAAAAAGAAAAAAAAGAAAAAAAAAATGTGTTGCAAAAAACTGGCATAGCTGGGACTCGAACCCACGCCATCCAGCTCACACTCAACACACTCACCAACGCGCCCTTGGGACTTTATCAGTCATCATTTGCTTTATTTAATATATAAGGTAGTAGTAGTAGTATAGCTTATTTAGCTTAATCGATTTTTAGTAGCTTATCCATAAAAGCTGTTGCACCCATTTTATTTTTCATAAGTCCATTAGATCATCTAGTATTTTTACAAAAAGTTTCAGAATTTTCTAAAATGTTTTAGTATTTTTTACTAATTAATTAGATTAATTTAGTTTTAAATTCGTAATAAATAAAATAAAAGTCGAAAAAATACCCGGCTTTTTCCTAAAATTTTCTTTTGTCATGTAGTACGTGAGAAAATTGTTTTTACACTTGTAGGACTTTTATTTCACAAATTTTACGTTTTTGCTTGCGCTCCAGCGCCATTTTCGTAAATAACGCTCGTTTCCGTTTTAAGTAACGTTTTAAGTTTATTTAGGTTTACGTTTTAGTTAATATAGTTTATTTAAGTTGTTTTATTTTATAAAATCACAAAAACATCATTGTAAAAATAGTGATAGCATTTATTTAATAGATTTTATCTTTTTAATTTCTTTAATTTGCATTTAAGCCCCTGTAGTTTATGGGCTTTTCCTTAGTTATAATCATATCTCAATCCCTTTTTCCCGTTCAAATCTCCCGATCACTACACGTTTGACTATTCTCGCACAGCTCGTTGGGACTTAACGACCTGGGGAAACACTATACTCTCCTGATCTTCATTGCATTCGTGTTTGAGCAGTTTTAAGCTGATTACGGTCCGCCATTCACAAGTGGCATGCTTGAGTAATTTAGCTTGACTGTTTGGCACCGATCAAAAAGCTATGGAGGTAATCATGGATTATGGTAGGGGCTTTGCTTGGTTTCATGCTCAGCCCGCCATTCAAGGTGATGATGATGATGGTGATGAGGAGCCACAAATACCAGCAAACCAGCAGGGGGTGAAGCAGGAAGTTCCACTAACGGCTACAGGCACATGTCTAGTGGAGATTGGCAGGCCTATCAGGGAGCATGGATGGGACGCATGGATACATGGATGGCACAACAAGACCAAAGGGCTAGCTGGACCTATGACCATACGGTCAGGCAGATGCAGCATCTGTCTATGCGTGATCAGCTTGATCCACATCTCCAGATTGATCCTTTTCCAGGGCGAGAGGAGGATTATCCACCCTACGGGTATTTAGGCCATCTTCCCCCTGGTTATGACTATCGTTATGGACCCCCTCCCCAGTGATTCATGTAGTTTTTATGGATTGTTTATGAAACAATTTTTATTTGGGCATGTAATAATCTAGGACATCTTAACTTTGTGGTGAACTTTGAACTATGTGGTGTTTATGAATATTTGAATGTGGTGTGATCTGTCTAGCTTGTGTGATTGGATTGTGTTTGTTTGTGTCTTATATCCTTTATTAATTGTTTATCCTCATGTTTAAATTTGTAAAAATGCTTTATTTTGTTTTTAACCTCGTCTTAATTGCATATAAAGGTATTTTACATAAGGGATAAGTGTAGGGAGGATTACACACGTTTTCAAAAGAAACGTAAACATGAGAATAACAATTAACTAAAAGATATTTATGTTTGTTTGTTCGAGTCAAATGCTTGTATCGAGTCATAATGGATGTTTTTGTAGAAATTTTTCCAGATTCTAAAGATGTAAATTTTCCAGAATTTTTTTTCAGAAAATCGCAGACCAGTTTTTGTCAGGATAACCTGACGGCGTCAGGATTGCAACCTGACGGCGTCAGGAAGGAGTAAAAACATCAGATTACTTTTTTCTCGTTTTCTGAGCTACTTATAAATTTTTGGAATTTTACAGGTCTTAATTTTCTTAGAAATTCTGTAAACATCCATTCCACAAGCATTATATCCTAGTTTAAATCGAGTCTTATATATGTTATTACCGCCGATTTTACGCGAAGGTTTCGTTTGTTTTCTTCAAGTGTGCAGGTTTAGTTTGTCAAGAATAAGTTACATAAGATTGGAAGGAGCTTTTCACGCAATAATTCTTCTTGAAAAGGATTTAACCACCACTTTACACGGATCCTACCGAGCTAATCAGGGGAGTACTAGTTTCTTTTGTTTTTAATTACCTTCTTTTATCATAACTTTGATACTTTCGGGGAACATTGGGGACAATGTTCAGTTTAAGTGTAGGGAGGGAAAATAAAACGGGAACTTTGAAACTATGCTTATCCTTGATTATTTGCTTTGTCCAATTGCACTTTTGTAATAAACCATGAGAAAATGTCGGTTAGGGTAATTTTGGCACCAAATTTAAAATTTTTCATGATATATAGGAGTGGGCCATTAGTCTTACCAAAAGCGTCTCATGGATAGGAAGTTGCATGATTAGCACAAAAACCCTTTACCACCCAAATTCCACCCAAAATGTGAGGATCGCCCTTAGATTAGTAGGAATTAAAGCATTCATCTTCAATGCTTAGAGTGTGAACCGGTAGTATATTAGATTCTAGAACTTGTTTTGTGATGCATTCCGAGATCGCAAGTGAGACTACACTTGTGTAGTTAGGAATAACTAAATGATAAGAGGCATTAGGATAACCCTTGTTTGATACCCGTAATATAATTACTTCTTCCACATCGGTTGAGTAATTCCCCCACACCCTTTGCGTTGTACTCATCTTTAGTACACGATACCCCTAGTTAACCCCTCAGAGCCTATCTTTTTCGCGGTTCTCGTGATGTTTCGGTTTTTCCGGAATATCAATGAAGAGCATTGTTTACACCCCACCCCCAAATATACACCCAAATCGCCTTAGCCTACCCTATATGCACTCACTTTTAGTGCATTATTGTTATCACCCAAAACCCTTAGTTCAATTATCTGGTTGCTTGCATGAGTTGCTAAGTCGAGTCATATCCTTTGTATACAGTTTTGGGACGATTGGGATTCATGGGAAAAGTTAAAGTTTGTGAAATAACGGGAAGGGAACGTTAAATTCAAATTCCCTTTGTTTGCATAACAATGTACCCCAAGTGTTTTGATCTTTTCAATTCGGGTCAAATTAGTGTTAGATTAATAAAAAAACTCAAGTGTAGGGATGTGCCTATAAATCCCTATCATTTTGATGTTACCGTAGATGATGGTAGAGTAAAAGTGTATGGAAAAAAAAAATAGAAAAAGAGAAAAAGAAAAAAAAAATAGAGTATAAAAAAAATAAAATAAAAATATATATATATACGGGCTACCATCCTACATCTATCATTTAAATTTATGTTTGTTTATTTCCGTTGCCTAGAGTTTTAGAGTGTCGAGTCTTGGCTTAGCAACACCATTCTTCGTATGCATTTAACATAGAGATTTTTGACTTGCCACCACTAAATAGCCTATCCCACCAAACCCTTGTTTCCCTACCGTAAGCCTAACGTTACAACCCTTTAAAAGACCTCTTTGATAGTCTTTCCTAGGTGCTTACGCCAAAGCGATGAAGGTTTGATATATTCTCAAGCCTATGGTAATCTATGTACTAGGACCGGTTAATGAGTGTTTATCTTCCATTTCCTATTTGTTATATTTCATATATACACCCGAGAGAGATGTGAGTATCCAAACACCCCATGTGAGGTGCTAGTATGTAATTTCCGTGCTTGTTATGACTTTTGCGGGGCTTATATGTGTTGTGGACCGTTTTGAATTAATGCTTCATGACCCCTAACTTATAAATTAATTGGCTAAAAGCACATTTGCTTGAGGACAAGCAAATAACAAGTGTAGGGATATTTGATAAGGTTTTAAAAGGTACCATTTTGAGGGGTCGTTTAAGTCCTTATTTGATCACTTTTGTATCCGTTATTGCTTAATATCGTTCCTTTTCACTTTTTAGGTCTCTTGAAGGCAAAATGCTGGAATGGCACTTATTTGGACGAAAAGGTACGAATATATGAAGAAAATGGCCAAAGTCAGAATAGAGACACTCAAAGCTGCTGAAAACAGAAGGCGACGGCGTCAGGTGTTAATTGCGACGCCGTCGGAGGATTTTTTGTGACGATACAGTAGCCAAATACCCTATTTTCAAGTGACGACGTCGGGCTTTAAAAGAGTAGGCCGTTGCTACTCAGATGGCCTAGATGCAACCCAGACGACGTCAGAAGCTGAAGAGGACGGCGTCACGGACATAAGGTGACGCCGTCGCAAGGTTAACGTGGCCAAGACGAAACCCTAATGACGGCGACACGACGGCGTCACGAAACATAAGGTGACGCCGTTGCATATGTAATCTTATATATAGAATCCGAATTTTTCAGTTTTAGGGAGAGTCTTTTTGGAGTGAAAACCTAAAACCGAACCTAAGGTGTCTTGTACAGTATTTTAGGGTTTTAAACCCTATCTTACATCAAGATAAGTATTTACTTCATCAATTCAATTATGTCTTTGATTATTTGTGTGTATGCTTGCATGTTCTCCATGTCCGGCTAATTTATTTGTGTGTTTGCTTAAGAAGTATGAAACTTAATTATTGAATATTGATTGGTTGTTTCTTATCTTAGTTGATCAATGATCTAGTAATGCGATAGGTCATTCGTTGTGTACTTAATGCTTGATTCATCTTTGTGAACCTTAGAATATGATTACCTGAGTAATTGTAGGCTAAATTATCCAAAGAGTGCCTTAGAGTAAGAGTTTATCATCCCTAGTGGGTTTTGTAGACGAGACCCTTTGGTAAGTTCAAAGAGTTAGGGAGAAACACATACCCTACAACTTTAGACACACAACGCAACTAAGAATAAGGACGTGACAACTCAACCATCAATAGGAGATAATTAAGGAGTAGTACAACCTAAGTAAACAGATCTTTAAACTATCATACGAGCACACATTAATTAGACATAGACTCCCACAACCTTAGTTTAGATAATTAGATAATAGTAGAGTAATCGGTAGAAATACCAACCCCCCCCCCCCAAATCCAATACCCGAGATTCGTACCTTTCCATTTCATAAAACATAAAAATACAAAAAATAATCTTCCTCAACCTTAACCTTAGCGTAGTAACTTCTTACTAGCATTCCTATTCCCCTAGAGAACGATATCAATACCCGTGGCTTACCCTAATTACTACACTACAACGATTAGGTTCACTGCCTAGGGTGTTATAAAACTTGCTCGAAGAAAAGGAAGTTTCTTTGACCCCGAACGACGCGTGTAGCGTTATCAAAAACACTGCACAAATGAATATTTGGGATCTTTGACCTAGTTAAGGCTAATCCACATATCCCAGCAAAGGCAGTTTAAGACCAGCTCCAACGTGATTTAGAGCTTTAGGTATCTATAAGTAAAGCATTCAGAGCCAAAGCTAAAGTTGAAAGAGAGGTTGCAGGTGATCACATACTGTATTATACCATGCTTAGAGACTATTTTGGTGAATTGTTGGCTACAAACCCTAATACCACTGTGAAGCTTACAATTGATAGGGATACTGATCCTGAGTTGTCTACAAGGGTGTTTAAAAGAATATATATTTGTTTGGGAGCGTTGAAGGATGGATTCAGGGCTTGCAGAAGATAATTTTGGGGGCTAGATGGTGCTTTCATGAAAGGGCCATTTCCAGGACAAGTGTTGGTAGTTGTTGACATGATCCAAATAATGGAATTTACCCATTGGCTTATGCATTGGTAGAAGCTGAATGTAAGAGTTCATGGTCTTGGTTCTTAATGTGCTTGGGTGATGACATAGATCTACAGCCTAGTTCAAATTTCACATTCATAAGTGATAGACAAAAGGTTAGTAACATGCTTCACTAGTTGAATTCTTAAATACAACATAATATGAGTTATTATTTGCTTAGTGAATTGGTTTATGCAGGGACTCATTCCAGCCATAAAATCTGTGTTCCCAATGGCAGAACACAAATTTTGCTTAAGGCACATTCATGAAAATATGAAGCAGTCTTGGAGTGGACAATTATATAAGGATGCTTTGTGGAGATGTGCATCTGTTACAACTGTTAATGAATTTCAAAGGTGTATGCAACATTTGAAGACTTTGAATCCTAAATCACATGAATGGTTGAACAAGATACCAGCTGAACATTGGGCAAGATCTCATTTTTATGGTAAATCTTATTGATTTTTTTCTATCCATAAAGTGGTCACAATTATTGGCTTGTTATTAGAATGAAAAAGGTACAATGGTTAGACATGTATATCATTTAATGCTTTCATATTTACATATTATAGGAGAGAAATTACAGATTTATTGCTCAACAACATTGGTAAGGTCTTTAATTGTAAAATTTGGAGCTAAGGACAAGCCAGTCATTACACTTTTAGAGTACATTAGGGAATATTGCATGAAGATAATAGTATGTTTTACAAGATGTAATTGCCAAATGTGATGGTCCTCTAACCCCTACTGCAACAAAAATATTTGAAGACATTAAGAAAAAGGCTTATTTGTTGAATGTGATAATGGAATGGATAAGTTAAATATCAAGTAACATGGGCATGTGTGATCAGTGTGTTGTTGATGTACAACTTAGGATATGTTCATGTAAGAAATGGGAATTGACAGGGAAACCTTGTAAGCATGTTGTTGCAGCCTGTTGGATTATGGCTCTCAAGGGAAAGGAAGTAGGACATCCAAAATCTTGGGTACATTCCTGTTATTGGTTGAGCACATAGAAGGAAGTACACTTTCACTTAATAGAACCAATTAGAGGAAGCAACTACTGGGAGAAGACCAACTGCGCAACACACTTGTTGCCACCAAAGCATCATGTCCAGATAGGCAGACCAAGAAAGAAGAGAGGGAGGTCCAAATTTGAGGATGAACCCTTTTTAAAAGATGGTAAACTGATCAAGATAGGGAGAACCATTACTTGCCAAACATGCGGACACGTTGGACACAACAAGGCTACATGCAAAGGGCAAGGTCAACCTCCAAGAACATGTAGTTATTAGATTTTCAGAGTTAACTCTTTGATTGATTTAAATATCAGGGATTGTTTTGAACTTGTTTTGTAATGTAGGTTTGCACAATGCCGAAGCTAGTGGTTGTAGAACTGGACAAGTTAGTTAAGTTGTTGCTGGTGTTGGTCATGGGCAAAGTGTGCAAGGTGGAAATGTAGTTGCTCAAGTTGGTCCTAGTTCAAGTGTGCAAGGTTGAAATGTAGCTGCTCAAGCTGGTCCTAGTTCAAGTGTGCAAGGTGGAAATGTAGCCTCTCAAGCTGGTCCTAGTTCAAGTATGCAAGGTGGAATACCTGCTGATATACCAACTTAATCCAACCAAGCTAATGATAGTCAATGGGATTTCCTATAATCATGTTTTAAATTCAGGACAATTATGTGTTAAAGTACAATGCATGTTATCCAAGTCTGTAATGCAAGTCCACATAAGTGGCAAACATCAAAGTCCACAACTGTGGCACTTCTCTAAGTTCTTGTAAAGGCAAACATCAAAGTCCACATATATGGCAAGTTTCTAACTCCTTGTAAAGGCAAACTTCTAAAGTCCACTTGTGTGGCAATTTTCTAATTGTTAGATATTATGGGTTGGTTTATATATATGCGACTTATTTCACTTATTTAAGTTGTTTTGTGACTTGTTTGACTACATTTTGTCAACATGAATTCCTTAGGTACACATTACTTAGGTTCTCACAATTCACTTGAACTTTCTGGTGTAATGGGGCTTCTTGATAGAGTTGTTCCCTTGAGCTTGTTTGTGAATACAGTTGACTGCAACACAACCGAATTTATGGCTTGCGCTTGTGGATGTTCCTTAATAACTGAAAATGGAACATACTGATGTTCAAACACTTATAATCAATAGGGTAAATTGAAATTTTTGTTCCCTACCTCACACAATGAATGTACATGGCTTGTGAGAAGTTAATACTTACCTACCTCACACAATGAAAGTCAAACTGTGAATTTAAGTTGCAAAACACACCTCCCCCCAAACACACTGTTAAGATAAGCTCAAATTCCCCATTTCATTAACCATGAACATATCTCCATGTGATATTGACCTCACGGTTGTCTATAACACCTTTGTGCTAACACAAATTATGCTTGGCCCTTACCAGACAGAGATTATTCAAGACATGAAGCATGCATACGTTTTAGAGAAAAAGTCCAGAAAGATTACTAATAGGGTCGGGCGTAGAGGAGCTGATTATTGAACTTCGAAATTGTCACGTTCAAGAAATGCAAGGGACAATATGAAGAAGCTTAGGAGACTACATACTATTGATTTGCGTAAGGAAAAGGCGTTGATGAAGATAGTTATCCAACAATGGGACAAGATTGACAAGAAGATTGAGTTTGCAGTGAGGCAAAGGTATACGTGAGGGGGTGGGTTGATAGAGGTTGAGATGGGTTTCTTTTGTAAAAGTATGGTTATGGTTAATGAATGAAATGGATCTTTTGATTCAGTTTTTCTTTGTAGAATGTGTTCAAATATGTTTTTACTGTTTTAGTGTCTTTGATTAGTATAAAAAACATAAACATGAAAATCACATTAAGCAAACCGTAAAACACAGACCAAAACATGAAAATGGAAATATGCAAAAATAGAGTAGTAGCTTGGACATGCCCAAAACCATGATACAACTATACTAATACAACTCTGAACATGTCACATATCTAATAGAGCATACTCATTCAATTTTTGTTCTTGTTTTTAATGAAGTTTCTTGGCTTCTTTTTTGCTTTACTTGTTTGAATTGCTCCTGCACTTTCTTCTTATTCACTACTCTCCTTAGTTGGTTTTCTTGTCCCACTTCCATCTCCACTACCCACTACACCACCCCACCAGTTTTGTTTCCACTTCTAATATGCAGACCTATAACACCACCACTTACTTTTTGTACCTCTACACTACCAGCTCCACCAATTGCAACAACACCTCTGCCTCTGTAAGCATGCCTCCAACAGGAATACCACATACCTTCTCCTTTAGGTAGCCTTGGTTCAAAATTTAAACCAACCATATTTTTAACTTCCATATAACAGCCAATGCATCTCATTTCAGTTGACTCGCTGCTATCATCCAAAACCCCTACTTGTGTATCATTACCAGTCATATTATTTCTCTTTAATTTTTTAGTTGAAGGTTGTGCCATATCTATGTTGGAAGACAAGTTGGTAGGAGAATTTACTCATAGCACCTTTTATGTACTTTGAAATACACTCTTTTGACTTTCATTGTGTGAGGTAGGTAAAGGAGTAATAACTTCTTACAAGTGCTATGCCAAAAAATCCTAAGAATGAGCTTCTACAGGTGCTATGCCAAACACTCCTAAATTTCCCATTGTAACTACAACTATAGTGCATTGACTACATTTCCTATCAAAATGTTTCAGATTGTTCAAACACTAAACTGCAACAATGAATGGTTTTAAAATTGCTGAGATGATGGTAAATGGTGTTTGGAATTGGCATGTTGAATGGTATGCAGTAGATTCAATGATGATGTGCAGTCGAGTAGGTTGGTTTTGTTCTCTCAAAATATACCCAAACATTCATATATTCTATGGTTGACAATTCAGAATAGGCAAAAATGGATATGGATTGTGGTCTGTATATAACATTGTTATAACACTTTGTCTGGTTGCAAGTCTGTAGATAACACTGTTAGAAGACTTTCTAAGTCAAACTAATAGATTCTGATCGTTGACTTTTAAAGGTCAAACATATTTAGCATTCAACAAACAAACAATGTCACTAACAACAACAACCCATAAAGAGAATGAGAGAATGCCATTTATAGACTTTACAAGTCAAACTTGTTTGGGTGGTGCAGGGGTTTATATGTTTTTGGATTCCATCAGTTTGCTTATACATTAACACATGCAATATAACACATTTCCACCTCATTTAATCCTACCTCATTAAATACCCACCCAACCGATGAAACATATACACAACACACACATAATCAAGCGTGTAACCTAAATTTCTCTTAAACCATCAAATTCTTATAGCCTTACTTCACACACAATGAAGCCCACAAACAAAAAAGGTATTCCTATTTCTGTTTTGATCTATCATTGGGTTGTTTTGTGTTAACATTTGGCAGTTTGTGAAGCTCTATATTTTGTTTTTTGGTGTTTTCTTTTTCTTATTTGCATAAATCAAATCTACAAGCTCTAAGTATGTCATTGGTGCTCCTGATCCTGATTATACCCAATATTTAAAGCTTCAAGCTTAAAAAGGTTCAAGCTCCACTCCTACAAGCTCTGATTATATCATTGGTGCTCATGATCCTGATTATGTCCAATATTTAAAGGTTCAAGCTCCACTCCTGCAAAAATAACTTGAAGCCAATATTTAAAGCTTGAAGCTGAAAAATGACTTGTAATTGTTAATGATGGTAGTTCATGATGATAGTATAACTCCTATCTCTTTATGTCTTGTAATGATGAGAATGTGTTTTGATTGGTAATGGATCAGTTGCAATGTAACAATTTTCATTTTCTGATATGAACTGTTATATATATTCCATACTCTTGGATACCAACTGAACTGCATATGTACATTCTCATCTAATGTTTGACTTAATTTTGTCAAATAAAATTTATGACACCATGCTCAACAATTTACCCTTTAATAAAAGTCAAGTTACATTTCCAAACAACAATTTGGCTAAAATGGGTATGAATCACAAACGTTTAGAACAACTTAATCAAAGTGGATCAGGCTATTAACTTTATTAAGTCAAACTACAACCTTTTGGTTTGTTGACTACCCTAAGTCAAACATTTTATGCATTAAACAAGCAAACAACATACGTAACAATAAAAAGCCACATTCTCTTAATCACAAACCATTGCGATTTAATTATTACAAACCAACATTTTCATTGATCATTATCCCAGATTGATAACCATTACAAACGACTGCCTCACAACCCAAATACTATATTTACTCCAAAATACTAAAAACATCCATCCACCACCATCACAAACTAACAACTACTACCCAAAAGAGACTTGATAGTGGATGGATAAAGACAAGTCAGGCAGTAAAAAAACATACAACACAAACAAAACCCAACTGATGATGATATTCTTCTTGTACTTGGACCGGTATTCTTCAAGCTCTTCAACAACACCTTGAAGAGCATTAATCCTCCTTAAAAAAACCAAGGATAATCATTATTGACCTTGAGCACATTGGAGGATAGAACCATCCCAGAAAAGGACAGTTTGAGCCCTGAAACAACAAAATGTGAAAATAAACAACACATTTTGCAAATAAACAACACATTGTGTAAACTTAGTATACATTTCACTAATAACCAAACTTACAATTGTTGGAAAACCAAAGAAACGGCGACTTGGATTCTTGTTTGTCCAGGAAGTCTTGACAACAGCTGGTTTACCACATGTGCAAACCACCATCGTTGCTTTGTATTTGTTTTTTGGAATATCTATGCTTTGCATGGTTTTTTTTATGGAACAACAGTCGGATAGTTGTGGAAGGTATTAGGGACCAAACATGTTAGTGAACAACGACCGAATACAAAATGTGTTAGGGACCAAACATGCGAAGAAGAAATCACTACAGTATAACAAAAAGGTGTTAGGGACCAAACGTGCGAAGAAGAAAGTGGTGAAAAGACCTAAAAACCAACCATGCCACATCATCTAACCATGCAAGTTAGCTCTTGTTAGTCATAACGGGGCTCTAGGGACCAACTGCGCATCGTTGGTGAAGTTCAGGTACCCCGTTCGCCACCAAAATGAAACGGGGGACCAAATGTGAAAACGGGATGTAGTTGAGGGAGGAATGATGCAATTTACACTTTTTATTATTTCACAACCATTTTTTCTTGTTTTGTTTTGCAATACTCGTACAATGCATGATAAATCTTTATCCATAGTAAAATAGTTATTAGGAGAAAAAAAAAGTCATTGCGTTGGTCAAGTATTTCGCATCACGAGTTTGCAATCGTACAACGACTAAGCGTCTAAAATATTCATATGAATTTTGGCTTTTTTGCGTGATCAAAGTGGCTTGCGCCACCAGGTAATTACTTTTATCACCTTGTGTTTCTTTTTGTCTATACATGTCATCACATGATTTCTTCACTTATTGACATACATGCCACAAAACCTAAAATGCCACACCTTAGTTGCCAAACTAGCTTTACATTCAAAGCATTAAAACGCTAGCCGCTAATTGGCAATGTTTCTTGCATTTGTATTTTAGGTTCGTCGCTTTGAAGATTATAGACGAAAAGAGAAAAATTGAGTTTAACTTTACTAAGCACCCATTATAGCGGAAGTTGGCGATCTTGCATCACAAACCATCACACACAGTGGCGGAACTTGACCGTTTATTTTGGGGGGGCCGAATTTATTTCGGGGGGGCCAAATCGGAGATTTGTTTGTAACCTCAACTAAATTACCCTTAAAACCTATAATATTTACACTAGGTGCCGCAAATTTTGGGGGGGCCGGGACCCTCCCCTGCCCCCAAAGAGTTCCGCCCCTGATCACACAACAAGGATGCAAGACCCGTGATTCATGACGTGATCTATCAAGTGCAAATCAACTGATTTCCTCTCGGTCATGTTAACATTTACTGGAAGAATTCCATATTATCGTAAATATGAAGATATAAACAAATTAGTGGCACGAAATCCACGGATGCATATAAAAAACCATATGAATCATACCTCAAGTGTCTCTTCGTATAATGTTTTTGAGAATATATTTGATAAAATAAGATATCTTTAAATATCTTTATATGAAAAATATGTGTCATTCCAATGATATGTATAATCACCATCTGTAAGTAATTGTTCGTGTCTTTGCTAGCGTAAAAAACGTTGCGCGTAACTAAGCTTCCTAAATGGCATATCAATGTACAACGTTAAGGCGTTTGGGTCCTCTTAAATATGGTCAAAAAACATTATCAAACACAAAACAAAATAATACAATACACAAGAAGACTGGTTGACATAGGGATAAAAATGTCAACAAATAACTTCCCATGTAAAAGTGGTAAATTATAGGGGCAAAATTGTGAAAACGCTACACCACCTTCATTTCCACTTTGATGCTCTTCCTACCAGGCTACCACCCAAATATTAAAGAAAATTAATACTTCGTACTAGAGTGAGTTTTGGTGTGTTCTTTGTCTCTCTTGCTTAGCCTTGTAAGGTGCATGGGCCTACCAAATCAAAAAGATTTCACAATTGGAAAACAGTAATGTGTTTTAAGTTGTATGAAGAAGGGCAGTGAACGAGTTATGGTAAAAGAATATTAATGGTACAGATGTAGACCAACGAAGGCTAAGACTTGCGTGAATACATCCAACTTCATCACCAAAACATACCTCACTTAAACACAAATTATATACTCCACCAAAACATACATACACAAAAAAAAAATACACGATACACGACTCGGTCGTCCACAAGACCGGGTCCTCATTTTATATGGTTGAAAACGCGTCATTCAACCGAGCCGTAATAAAGGAGACACGTTTTGGGTGGTCCAAGACTCGGTCTTGGCACCCTTATTATGCATGATCTTAAGGCTGATATACACAAAAATTGTTGTTTTGTAATGTGCGAGGCATATATGGAGTTGGTGTCGACGGAGGATGTCCTGTGGACGCAGAGGTGACTGAGTAGATAGGTCTCTGGTGAGGCGGGATCATACGACGCGGCGGCGCGCGAACGCGGACCGCGGCGTGTTTGCGGTAGCCCAGATGGCGGGGTCTGCGGCGCGTGGGTCGTGTGGGCCCACGAGATGCGAGTGCGCACGGCAGAGGCCCTGGCGGAGGGAGCGCGTGGGAGACGTGACCGATAGTGTGAGGCAATAGGTATCGTGCGGGGTCCAGCCGATCTTCGCGGACCGGTGCGCACGTGGCGGACGGCGGGGTTGGCTCAAGCGAGATCAAACGCGAAAATGCAGTATGGCGGGGTAGGTGTGCAGGCCTGTGGTGGGTGTGAAATGTGTGCGTCGAGTGAGTGTGGTGCTTAGGAGGTAGTTGTAGACGTGCGAGCTGAGTGATAAATGAGAGGTGCGTGGTGAGTGAGCACGCAGGGGATTGGAGAGCAGACGAGTTATAAAACTGCGTGGAGCTGGTTGGGCGACGAGTGCGCACTGTTGCGCACAAGTTGAACCGTGCGAGTGTCTGCTGGGTGTGGGCGGAGTGTGCACAGGGAGCGTGTAAGACGCTGCAATGCAGGGAGGCAGGGGGTGGGTGGGAGCGGGAGAGTCGTGGTCAGGCAACGTCGCCGTAGCATCTTAGAGGGCATGAACAGCCTGAACAGAAGAGTGCTGGACGGAAGTGGGAATACACGGGTGAGTCGCGCTAGAACAGTGGAGCGGGTGAGAGGTGAGAAGGGTGCGGTATGTGCGAAGAAGAGAGTATTGGAGTTCTGTGATGTATAATTAAGATTGGATTTTAATGTTTTAGGTGTTAGGAATGAGGTGATATAAAGTTGCTTATATGCGCAGGTGGCGAGGCGAAGAGAGTTAGAATAGAAGTGACTCAAGCTCAAGACGAAGACCGTTAAATTAAGAATAGCTGTTTGGAACAAAGTAAGTTGAATGCTAGATAACCAAGTTTTGGAATATGTATTTTTAAAAGGGATTTTGTACATGTCAATCTAAATTGTTGATTATTTGTTCTTTCGTAACTGAAAAGGCATGTTGATGTACCGAGACAACGGCCAGCTAAAAAAATGGTTAGCACCAACTCGGATTGCAGAGCATTGCCAAACAAGATGGTGACAACAAAATGTCGAAATTCAGGTTATTATTCACATGCTCATATCTATATTGGTAGTTGCTAAAAAATATGTTTACCTTTTTTATGTTCATCAAACATGATTGTGGACTGTAGTAATTAAGAGCAAATTATAAGTGTGAGTTCAATTGGATGTTGATATGGCTACTATCGGATAAAAGGCTACTATCGGATGTTGATACGACGGATGGCTACTATCGGGTTAGAAGTGTGAGTTCACGCCATATCAAACATGATTGTTACGAGTCAAAACGGGTTAGATTCAGGTGAGAAATGAAAGGCTACTATCGGATGTTGATACGACGCGAGGTATGAACGGTATTACAACAATACATATTTCAGCTTAGTTTTTTTTCATACCTTTATATGGTTGGTTAACTTCGGCCTTTTAAATTCCTAATGTTTGTAGATATTTTAAGACCGACAATTCAGGCTGGCCAGCCTTTACAATCTAATAGGCAGCAGCGTATGAGTTTCTATCTTATTTTCTAATTCTTCTAACTTAATAGATTCGCTTGGTTTCATGCCAGCGTCTTCATAACTCATTGAATTTATTTGCAGGTGCCTTTAATGTTAAAGGCAAACGGGTAATCGAACAAGTTGAATCATTATCTTACTCAGAAAATATAGCACACGTTAAAGACGTTAGAAACGAGAACAACATACCGCTGTCACAAGATTATGCTGGTCCTACTATGCCTTTGACAACATCAACTTGCGACACCAACGATAACAATGGTACCGCTCACGCATCTATATTCCAAAATTAATATTTCGCTTCTTTATATGTGTACTTGCTTATATGAATATGTCACCTGGCGCAGGCATGCCTCCTGAATATCGAGATATGGGAATTTATATTGTAACTTCATTTTTTGCGTCATTTTAACCAAACTTATGTTAAAGAACTTGCATCGATTTTTGTTTCAGGTGCGGAATGCTTGCTGATGCAGAAACAATTACGAGTGAATACATAATTTGAAGAAGATAGCTTCTTCATTTTCAAGATTTCATAGTTTTTAACAATCTTGAAGTTGTTGCTAAAGAATCTACCTATCAAGCTGTAAATTCGCAGGTTGAAGAAGCGGAAGCGTATAAAAAAACATGCCACTGACTTGAATTACACGGGATGTATTATTCAGTCAAAAGGTAGTTTCCGCAATATTATTTTCACTTTTTTATCCGCTACCTTCAGTCTGGCAGGAAAACAAAGGGTGCCGCATAGAAGACTAAGAGAATTAGAAGTGTCGTAAGGTTCTTTGACTTCTTATTTTTCTTTAATATCTGTTTTTTTATAAGAGTTACATACGATGTTTGCAGTGAGCGGTGCAGCTCACAAAAGCTGGGCAGAGGTGCTATACATTTGGAGGTTTTCGTCGGTATACTGAAACGACCTTAAAGAGGTTGCAAAGGCCCTCATCATTTAAGCGGTCAGGTATGATGGTTATGCGCTACTCTTAACAAAATCCCACGCATGAGATATTGTTAGACATTTTCAAGCTCTTGCAAGCTAAAATTAAAGATACTTTTTCGGCTTATAAGGTCGCGTATTTGAGGTGAAAAAGAAAGTTTAGTTGGGCATCAATCTGATCATGTTCTTATGGATAGTTCAGGTACAATTTTCAATTATATGAGTTTCGCTTTCATAATGTTCGGCTTATTATGTTACAAGACTGATACAAAGTAGATTAGCTTTTCTGCTTAACTTGAAAAAATAGCCGATAAACAGAATTATACCAAAAATACACATACACTTCTGTGTAAAGTTCTACTTTTTATAAGGACAATTAATAAAGTTTATTAATTTGGTTCGTTTTTGTAGGTTTAGAGCCGTTGACGAATATATTACAGACTAAGTATGGGTTGTTACGAGACTTGGATAAAGGTCTGCACACTATGACTTCTGAATTTATGTGTGTATGTAATGTGTATGAGAAAGACGAAGATCTAGCTTTGAAGCCTCCTTGAGTCAAATTACCAGATAAAAATGTCAAAAAAAGAAGCTCCGCCGCAACGCGGCGGATGGTCGCAATACTCGTTTATAAAAATAGTACATTTTGATTATTGGAATTATGTTATCAAAAAAGTTATATGCTTGAGTCTCCTTTATGCACGCCGAAACAATATACAATATACAGTAACATAATCGAACATGAACAGTATGGTAGCCTCTATGTGTATTAACTCTTTTTTCTTGTCATTATGAGCTTTTTGTGTCAATAATATGTCGAAATACCGAATATAGTTGTAACTTAACGAAACTTTTCCATCTATTTTCATGTGAGCGTCACATCAACTTTTCTTTCTCACTCATCCATCATACACCCCTCTATATTCAAGCTCTTTTTATATATTTTATTTAATAAATATTATGAAAACATAAATTAAAATAATTTATTAAATTTTTTTTTGGATATTGGTAGATAAAGATAAAATGGCTTAAGAACACTCATTATTCAGTTTTGACTATGGAAAAGCCAATGACCACTTTTTTCCTCCATTTAGTTAAGTCACATTGGTGACTAATAACATACGAGTGTGGAAACCCGCGCGATGCAGCGGGATTGCTTTTGTAGACGTGAATTTGGAACAGATGAATGACCAGAAAATTTGTTTGTCTATTTATTTGGCTAGTCCTTGAAGGACCTACGTTGCAAAGACAATTCAAACCTTAGGGACTATTTTTCGTTGCTACAAAGAACTTACTTTGCAAGGACACTTAAACCTTAGGGACTATTTTTGCCAAATTGCTATAGATAGCAATTAATGCTACAGGACTTACTTTGCAACGACACCTAAACCTTAGGGGCTATTTTTGCCAACTTGCGAAAGTTATTAATGCTACAGGACTTACTTTACAACGACACATAAACCTTAGGGGCTATTTTTGCCAACTTGCGAAAGTTAGCAATTAATGTTTCAAAACTTATGTCTTGCTCTATAGTATATACGAGTGTGGAAACCCGCGCGATGCAGCGGGATTGCTTTTGTAGACGTGAATTTGGAACTGATGAATGACCGGAAAATTTGTTTGTCTATTTATTTGGTTAGTCCTTGAAGGACCTACGTTGCAGAGACAATTCAAACCTTAGGGACTATTTTTCGTGGCTACAAAGGACTTAGTTTGCAAGTACACTTAAATCTTATGGACTATTTTTGACAAATTGCTATAGATAGCAATTAATGCTACAAACTTTCTCTGGTTAGTCCTTGAAGGACCTACTTTGCAAATACAATTCAAACCTTAGGGACTATTTTCGTGGCTACAAAGGACTTACTTTGTAACGACACTTAAATCTTAGGGACTATTTTTGCCAAATTGCTATAGATAGCAATTAATTCTACAGGACTTACTTTGCAGCGACACTTAAACCTTAGGGACTATTTTTGCCAAATTGCTATAGATAGCAATTAATGCTACATGACTTACTTTGCAACGACACTTAAACCTTAGGGACTATTTTTGCCAAATTGCTATAGATAGCAATTAATGTTGCAAATTAAGTGTCTTGCTCTATAGTATATATAGTAATAGTAATTTCTTGGTTGCTTACGCGTTAGAGACCCGGGTACAGTGGCTCATGGCTTGAGCCATAGCCTTCGACGCTAGACTATAGCACGACATACCATACCGTAGCTGGGCTGGTAAGGCTTGGCGCCGTGGCCACCAGCCCACGCCAAAGCAATTTTTTTCCTTTTTTTTTTGTTTATTTTCGTTTTGTTTGTGTTTGTGATGTTCTGTGTTTGTGATATTTTGTGTTGTGTGATGATATTGCGAGTTTCATTTTTTTTTATGTGTGTGTATAAGTTTTGCAGGTGTGTGAAGGAGGAAGAAGATGGGTGACAAGGTAATGTATGGATATTTTGTGAAAGAAATGTATGGATATGAGAGACACTTTGGCTTTTGATATATGGCAAACAAAATGCCACGTTAACTTAGGCTTCTATTGTCGATATGCTTCTATTGAATAAAGTAACTTATGTTGTTTCTTATACCAACATTGAGGGTGCGTTTGGTTTGTTGTTATGAATCACAATGGGTATGGGTATTGGTATAAGGTGGAATGGTAATGGATGTATCAATTTCAATATTATTGTTTGGATTGTTCAATAGGGTATGGGTATCAACTTTTTGACCAATTGTGATTTTATCTTTATCTTTTAAATAGTTGAAAAAATAAAAAGAAAACAAACAGAAAAGAAATACTCCGATTTCATCAGATAACGAGATTTCATCATGTAACCATTCTAACCAGCTTAACTAAAACCATGACATTAATGAGACACAAAAATAGATATCAAAGATATTGATCATTCTTTCCAGCTATTGAACATTTCATGCCTTATATCATTTCTAAAATTGAGCCACTCGTAGTTGGGTCAATATGTGTTAGTCATTCTTCATCTCCTAATTGTTCTACATCTTGAATTTTGTCTTCTTCAACTTGTCTGAACTTTTGCGGATCAAAATGCATGTACTTCCTTATTAGATTATGTAGAAGACACAAATATAAGGTTCATTGTATATTACAGTAGTATATAAGATGTAGTAGTTACCTATGTTTCTTAGTGACAATTAGACGAACGCTTGGTGAGCACTATTCGTTTTTGCCAGACAAGACTCCAACTCCTTAGAACATTACCATAATAAATACTGGAGAAGTAAAGATGAGGAATCAAAATCTATAATATATATAAAGAGATAAAAAAACAAAATCTATAATATATGATAAAAAAGATGATACTAACCTTGTATGTAAAAAAGAAAGGAACTCCAAAGAGAAAGGTAGCTTGATGTGATTATTTATGTACAAATGAAGTAATAGAGTGAGAGAGGCGGGAACAATTTGGAGATTGGCGCTAAAAATTCATCAGTTTCGAGACAAGACAGAGTGGGTATAATGATACCACCCATATTGATCTGGTATGAGGAAACCTTCTTTTGGTGGGGTTTCTCAAACCCATATACACAAAACAAACATTATATATGACTTTCAAAGTCATACCTTTATACCCATAGAGCCCTACCAAACGCACCCTGAATAAAGTAGCATTTATTTTTTTTGAGCAAAAATAAAGTAGCACTTACTTAAAGTGAAGTAATTTAGCATTTATAACATTGGATCCGGAAGACGCAGCTATCATCGAGGCGGAAAAAATAAGGATTTAGGCCGAATATTTTCTCAAAAACTAGATTATTTCTCTTTTTAATGTATTGTTTTAATTTGATGTCTTTTTTTTTTTTTTTTTTTTTTTTTTTTTTTTTTTTAATGTGTTGTATTTTTAATTTATGTAATGTTTTTTTAATTAATGAAATTAAATTTTAGTTATATATATTTTTTATATTAAATGGAAGAAAAAAAATCGATGGCACCAAAAAGTGGCGTTATAGCTAGGGAGGGGTGTTTTGGTGTTATAGAGAAATCTGGTGTCATAGGAAAAAGGTGCTGAGGTGGCACCACTTTTTCCACGGCATCACCAACGGCACTAACTGTACCTAGCGCTCTTACAATTTGACTCATGTAATAGTTGTGGCGCGTGAACTTTGGTCTCACGTGTGAGAAACAAGGCCCACTACATCTTGATATGGGTCATATGGACAAATTGGTTTGTGCAAAAGCTATCGTTAAATTGGAGAGGTTGGATTGGTAATTTGCTTTTGCTAGTCTTCGAAGGAACGTCTCTTAATGTATAGCTCTTTATTCGTAATATTTGTGAAATTTATCTACCTTCTTGCTACTTGAGAAAATATGTCACTGACCAAAGCTACAATTGTAATACAGCTACCAGCTATATCTTGTGGTAAACTAATATTGCCTAAAATATCTTTAGTTTGTTTTTTAACTTTCTATTTGACTTAAAAATAAACCCTTATATACCTAATTTTTTAGCAAGATTGTGAACCATTATTAACCACTTAATGAGTTATTACCTCGTTTTTAACTCTATATGTACTCTTTTACAAACACTAGCCGGGTACCCGCGCATTGCGGCAGCGGGTACCCGTGTCATTATATTTTCCGGTTAGAATTATGTTTTAGGTTGTAAAGACTTTTGTGGGTTTTTTTTTCTTTGTTTGGTGTGTGTTTTTTTAGATATGTAACGGTTCGGCTTTTATATGGTGCAAACATACGTGTGTAGTGTTCTAATATTAGTTTCGGAGTTAAGATTTTTTTTGTAGAATTTGGGTTATAGATAACAGTTTTGTTTTTCAAATTCTAGCATTTATATAAATGTTCAATGTTTAATTTTTTGTCATAAAGCCTTTATTTATTACATGGCTTTTAATGTATTGATCATTTGTTATTTTATTTATTGTTATTGACTAATGGCTTATTATTTCTTAATAAAAAAATGTTTTTGGTCTTACATTTTTAAGACTACTTCTTTTAGCAAGTGCTAAATCTATTATAAAGCAGTATAGATTTATTACAAGTTTGATAATGCTAACAAGCAAGAAGCGTATAAGTTAGTTAAATTTGATAATGATAACAAAGTTTAAATAATCACAAGACATAGTTTAAAATTTTGTATTATGATCCTGTTATACCAATTTTTTTTAATTTGGGTATTACAATTTTATCACATAAATTTTGTGCTTTAGAATGAATAATGGCAATGAGAAAAACATGACCTACATTGGCAATGAGAAAAACATGACCTACATTCCTGATTTTAGAGATTAGTGGGTTTAGTACTTAAATACATGCATTAAATCTACAAAAGTAATCAAAAGTAGGCATAACAAGAGTAGTAAAAGCCGTTTGGTTTGTAGATGAGTTTATGATTAAGATTTGGATTTGAATTTGAATTTAGATTTAGATTTAATTTATGAGAGAGAATTAATATTTATATAAAAATTAATATTATAAAATTGAAATAAAAAATATTATTAAAAACAAAATCAACGTTTGTAAATAAGTTTCATATGTAAAAGAAAAAAATTAGTGGTAGTAAAATAAAAGGGACCCATTATACTTACAAAAAGAAATCAACCCCCGTAAGCTAGATGGGATTTCAAAAGTTTGGGCCAAGTAGGTTTTATGACAACTTTTTACATCCAACTTTTATAACAATAGTGGGGTTTTGATCCTTTGACTCCAAATCCCACCCTAAAGGTGGATACCAACGGCTACTAAATGTACAAACTTATTACCACACACATACCCATAATGACGACCCCCCATATGAAGCAATAGAATATTGCCCACTATTATTTCGTTTTATGAAACCAACCACCATTTTTCAATACCATTATCATTCTTTACCTTTTAAAACACTTTATACTTTTTAGATACATATTATAAAGCCTTAATTATGAAAATGACCTAATACACCACTATATATTATTGAAACAGACTAAAATTAGTCAAATAAACCAACTGATCCACCATACGCAAGTATGTGAAGAATGCGTGTGCGCCATCTACATGGAACCAACCAATTTCTGACACGTGTAACCATCAACGCACAATATGGGTTTCGAGGGTGCGTCGTCGTGAAACGTGCACTACCTTCTTCTAGATCTAGCATTCGTACTTTCCCAAAGCTCACACGTATAAAAAACACACGCAAGAAAGATTTTTGCAAATCTAGCATCCGAAGTTTGTTGATGAGCTAAAATGGAAAGAAAAATGACGTATTTTCTTATATTTTATTTCTACCTATCTTGTGTAAGTAGAAGAGTAAGACCAACCGGAGTGATAGGTGACCCCTCACCATAAAATCGCATCTCAGTCGTCACCCCCATTCTTTTTGACAATTTTCACTCGTGAGACACAAAAAAATGGAGATAGAGGTGATTTGATCAACTCTTGGTTCTTGTTCATAAAGCGGGCATTTTTTTTAATTTTTTTTTAGGGTTTGTGAGTGTGTGCGCTCTATATTTATATAAAGTGAGTATTTAATGAAAGGTGAGGGTTTTGTGTAACCACTACGGGTGAAAAGTGAGAGTGAGTGAGAGGAGAGAGAAAGCTAAGGTGAGTAGAATATGAGTGGTGAACCACTCCCTCTAATAAAATTATTAAATTATGAATAAAATGTAACAAGCATGCTTAAATGAAAACTTATGAAACAAATGTCGGTTTAAAAATTTACTCATATTTTTTTCATTAGCATTATTATTTTGAGATGTCTCAAAATAAGTATACACTTTCTATGTTAACAAGTAAAAAAAGTTTTAGTAGGCGAAAATAATATCGAGCATTGATTGGCATAATTAAATGGTGTGCCTAATTACATGCCTAAACCTATGTGTCAGTGTTCTATTGGTGACATTAGAAGGACCTGCTTTTTCACAAACAAATAACTTATTGCCACATCTTTTTAGGCATATAATTAGTCCTATCTTTAGGCCTCCAAATCATTTTCCAATAATATCTAATTGGTTAATAGCAATGTTCTAAAAGGCGTAAGGTGTGGCAAGGCGGCATAGTCACGCCTCAAGCCTTACGAGCCTTTGCGAGGCCTTTGCGTTTCTTAAGACGTGCATAAGGCGGCAAAAAAATATTTACAGATTTATGTTTTACAATTTTATATCATTTTTTTAAGAGCAATTTCAAATAATAAAGCCCAAATCCCAAATAACCATGCCAAAATACGAGGCCCAAGTAGGAATTAAGTTTTAAAATTACGAGGCCCAAGAATGAAATAGCCTAAAAGTCCAAATCCGTAAATCCACTAAATGCTTCTAAAAATAGCGCCACGCCTTACCAAAAGGCGCGCCTTTTCGCCCCTTATCCCACGCCTTTTCACACGACGCCTTGACCTCGCGCCTTGGTCCATTTCTTAGCGTCTAGGCGACGCCTTTGCGGCGCGCCTTTTAAAACACTGGTTAATAGTATGGTCAGCGAGATCTTTTAAAATTTTATGCATTTTAAAAATGAAAATTCTCGGGGTCTAATTTTTCTAAAAAAATAACATGACAAAATATATAAAAAAAGAAGTTACTCGTAAAGTAGAAAAACCAAAGACGTGACTAGGAAGAACATTAAAAACGCCTTTTTGACCCAGCCAAACAACCCAACCATCTTCCTTCTTCTTCTTCTTCATTTTTTCCACCCAAATCCTGTAAATCATAATAATAAAAAATGTGGTTATTCTACCTGATATCATTACCATTAACAATGGGAATGGTAATAATAACATTAAGATACTTTGCAGGACCAGATATACCTCGTTACGTTTTATTCACCGTCGGTTACACCTGGTTTTGTTCCTTGTCTTTCATCATTCTTGTCCCTGCTGATATCTGGGCCGTATGTTGATCTCTTATTCCCCTTTTATAATTGTTTTCTATTTCAGTCGGTTAATAATAAATCAGCACTTTGTTGAAATTTGGTTAAGTTGGAGCCCTAATTTGTTGATTTGTCGGAAACTGGACTGTGTTAAGTCTAGGCGAGAAATTGATCTTGTTACGATTTGCTGATTATAAGTTGGAATTATATTAGTTAGGTGCAAAAATTAAGCTGTTACAATTCGCTGATGACGTAAAATGAATGTGTTTTTGGTCGTTTAAATTTAAAAGACATTGGTGCTGTTTGGGTTTTTGTTTGCTTGTTGCTCGCAGCATGTTGTAGTTTATATGCTCCTAGTTTATGGTACAAGTCTAGTTGTCGGACCAATCTATTCACATCAGTGGTTATAGTATAATGATGTTGGAGGTATTTTGTGTAATACGTGGGTGTTGAATTTCAGCTTATGCCATCGTTTTAATGCTTAATTAGCATGATGCTTAATAATCACCAAATATTACATCGTGCAGGCATAGTTGTAAACTTGTAATGGTATTACCTTTCCTTCCATGCGAATCCAACTAGTCGAGAACATAAAATATCAGCTTTTCTCTCCTTTTCCTCCAACCTGACAATAGTAATAAAGTCATAATATTTCCTTTCCCTTCTTTTTCTTCACATTATTTTCACTCTTCTTTTCATTTAAAAGATCGAAAACACAATGTTAATGATTCTGGTACTCTGGTTTCTAAAGAACTAGTCTGACATTGCTGTAATTTGAAGTATGGCGGTATAATCAGGAGCAGGCTCAATGTTCTGCGCCTGAAGCCGATGCCATATTTCCAATAAGTAGGAGATGTTATGATCTGTTTTTCTTTTGAACAGCAACCAACTATCTCACACTATATACACCACAAATCTGTCTCACATGTCCTAAGTAGGACTTGAACCCACAACCATTTGGTTGATGAGCTTCTCACACAACATTGGGTACTATTGGGATACACCCTTTAGTTAAGATTTGTTTTACTTTCTAGTTTTGGGTGTTGTCATGCTGGTTGATATGAAATGCTCTATATTAAATGTACATTTGCTTCCGAAGTATAAATCAATATGATGACATGGATATTTCATCTTTGAGAAGGCCCTTTCCTACATTTACAATACTTGTTTTCTAAGTTGTCTATACTTTTCTTCTTTTGTGCAGGCTATGAGTGATCAGAACAAAGGAGGTCTTTCTTTCTTCTGGAGCTGGTCTTATTGGAGTACTTTTTTACTCACATGGTATGATTTTAAGTCTGTGGTTGTTATCCTGGTACCATTTATTTGAGACTTGTCTGCAACATTCTTATAAAGTTTCTGAGTGGTTATTCATTCATTGCGCTATTACATGTGGACTTAGGAATGGGTTTTATTCTTATACATTTATTGAACAATTTCTCTAAACAGGGCCGTGGTGCCTATCCTTCAGGGTTATGAAGATGCCGGGGATTTCACAGTTACCGAAAGATTGAAGACCAGTTTACATGTGAATTTGCTGTTCTACGTGATCGTTGGCTCTGTTGCACTCTTTGGCCTTATATTTCTTATATTATTGCACAATAACTGGTTTGTTTCTTGATACCCTTACTTGTTTGATGGCATATGTATAGATGATGTATATTATTGCACAATTTACTTTAGTAGTTCCTATAATTGTCTAAAACTATTCTTTTCTTATCATACTCCTCAATTGGTTGACAGGAGCGGTGGTATAATGGGGTTTGCCATGGCTTCTTCAAATACATTTGGGCTGGTCACTGGTGCATTTCTCCTTGGGTTCGGTTTAAGTGATATACCAAAGGGAATTTGGATAATGGCTGACTATGTCACTCGTCAAAAAGTTCTTTCCCATAAAGTGGCTAGGGCGGCTCTAAAACTTGACGATGCTCATCAAAACTTGTCAAATGCTATTGTAGTAAGTCTCACTATCAATTTGATTACATTGGGCTTCTTTTAGAAGTAGCACTGTGACAAATTCATAATACAGTTAATGTTTATGAACTTGTGAAACGGTAGTTTTAAAGATAAATACATGTGATAATACAATATAAGGAGCACTACACTCTACTTAGTGTTGGTTGTATGGCTTCCCAGTAGCGTAGGTATATAAAGGGTGAACTTCAGAAAGTAACCTGGCCTATTGAGCAGAGTTATTGTACCTTTTTATAGATGTTATATGGCTCCTGTTATTACCAGAAAAGAACTACTGTAAATGATCTGAATTTTCCAGGGTCCATGTGTGTTTTGTTCTACCCATCATGATATGTTAGCTTGTTGCTTTTGCTCTTTATAGTGTGGGTATTCAGGTAGGATGAAAATAATGAAACTAGGCTTTATATCTAAGCATATGGAAAAACCAATGGATCAAATATTTGTTCTTGAACTTCAGTCTTGTGTTTGTTAGAGTATGCACTCTAGTGGCATTTACTTATGAGTCAAATGTTGGTTTATCTTCATCCTATAATTGTAGTAACTTTATTGGAAACTAAAAAGACGATATTTTTTTTCTATAAAGTATAAACAATGCTATGTCATTTTTGCCTCTGGTGTTTTTATATTTAGTTAGATTAGATATGTTATGGTGTTGTTACCATCTTTTGTGGTTATGACCATGTATAAATGTTAATGATATGAATACAGTATGACTAGGTTAAGCTGTGTACTTTTATTTGTTTTCTCTTTCTCTAACTTAATTAAATGATTTGTTGCATCAGGTTGCTCAAGCAACTTCAAAGCAGATGTCAAAACGTGATCCCCTAAGACCTTATATGGATATCATTGATAAGATGTTGATGGATATGGTAATTATTCTCTGTGGGTTTGTTTTTTCAAACTTGATTAAATACTATGCTATATTTTCAGCTTCTATTTTTGGAGCTACCAGACACATTGATATATAATATTCTATCCAGTTTAAAGAAGACCCCTCTTTCAAACCCCAAGGTGGAAGGTTAGGGGAAAATGACATGGATTATGACACTGATGAGAAATCTATGGCAACACTAAGACGCCAACTCAGAAGAGCTAAAGCCGAGTACTACCGCTGTAAAAGGTAAACACCAATGGTACCATAGGTTATATGATTGTCTTTCTCTCGTGGAGTAAGCTGTTCTCTTTGTTAGTATTATATTTCAAGTTGTTATGAAATAAACGTTGCTAGCGCTAGAAGCAATTCAAGTTTTGGTTACTAACAATTAAAAAAAGATATTGTCCTTGGTCATTAGTATAAAAGAGCTTGGAGGCTACTTCGCCTCTTTTTAAATACCGATAGATAGAAAAAAGAAAAGTAAACAATTAACATCAGGGTGTTTAAATATCTCTCTGATGATTACTTTTTTGGGATAAGGTTAATTAGATGTGATCGGCTGGGTTTGACAAGCATTAACTATAAAAATGAATGCAGAATGCTTGAAAATTTGTCTTTATTTTCTCTTTTATTGTTTGCTTAATTATTATTTTTTTCTCCTTTTTGATCAGTGAATATATGAATTTCGTGATGGAAGCTCTTGAACTGGAGGACACAATAAAGAATTATGAGCGCCGTGATGCTACTGGATGGTTTGCTCTCTCAATCCAGGCTTGTTATCCCTCCCGTTGAGTCTCCTTAGTTATTTTTAACTAAGATGTTTGTCATGATGCATTGTTTTATAGCTAATGGCCTAATGCAGTTATCATTTTTTTTCGTACCACTATCCTTTTTAAAAGTTTCACAAGAAAATAAAATTGACAATCAAGTTCTCTATTGGGGATTAATACACGACTCATCAAATTTAGTATTTATTTACTTCGAAGTTTAGAGTTGATTACGTAGATGTGATATTATTTTAATTGGAGCATCTGTGTCTGCGTAGTCAATTCGTTAATAAGTTTGAGAATGTGTTGCTTTTAGTTTCCTTTAATTAGCACTGATCAACATTTATGTATTGAAAAGAAATTTCCTAGAGATTATTGCTGTTGAGGAAGAATAAAATAACATTATGAAGTTTGCACCCTTGAGATATTATGGAAAATCGATTATGTAGATTAATGGTCGAAATCTATTGGAATCTGTTATACAAGTATATACGTCTAAATGCTCTTTGAGTACATCATACATGAGTAAGTTTGTGATGAAAATGCAGTGACGAATTGAACGAATTCATTCCCAGTGTCTTTTAGTTGTGATGGTAACCCACTTGATAGTCAATCTTCATCCGGTACTGATTTTGAAATCAAACATCAACGGAAAAATCTTGTTGCTGCCGCAACGCGCTTTAACCAATGCTAGCAAGACTTTAATTAATACAATAATTATAAGATGATAACCTTTCTTCATATATGGACCGAACTTGTAGAAGCGCTTTTATAATCTGAAGTTTTATATTTGAACAAAGTTACGTAAATACCACCTATACCGCACGTTTGAGAACTTCTGTCTGATTGCACTTTGTTTTCATTGCAGGAAATATATTTCAAGCTTCAGGCCTGAACGCCAGGGGAGGATAGGGTCTTCTCTTGATACAATTGGTAATATTTAGATCTTCTCAAATCTTGATAGATTATATATATTTTCAAAATCTGCATTAATGGAGTTTCTAAGGATGGTTCCTATTCGCTTTAATAATTCATTAAATCTTGGTAATTAATTACTACACAGAGCTGGTATGGCGGTGTATCATGAGGAAGCAACTGAAAAAGCTTTTGGCTATCATGCTGGGCTGCTTAAGTGTTGCAATTCTTCTAGCAGAAGCCACTATACTTCCTAGTGGAGTTGACTTTTCTCTTTTTTCCATTTTGATTAAAGCGGTTCAAACAAATGGAGTGCTTGTGCAGGTAATGGCTCTCCTCTTGTCAAGTATATAATAATTTCTTTTTTAGCTCGTTCCGTAATAATAAACAACATTTTACTGTTCGGAAACGTAACACTCCATATCTACTTTTTGCAAATATGCTAGTAACATTAATTTTGTTTCACCAGTGCCCTCGCTTTTCTCTTCATCGAAGGGCGTATAAGTTATTTGAACACCCTTCAATTATCTGAACAACCTTTTTGTCAAAATTGGAAAAAATGGTACTTAAATTTATCAGAAATCAAACATTTACTACAATTCTGGACTCTGGAAACAAATTAAACATACGTTACCTTTGATGAGCGAGATTGTAGTGAATACACAACATTGGTAAATTTGGTATTTTGTTTACCTTTCTGGGCATCTCCCTTGATAATTTCTTATCAAATTATGTGCCATGGTGAATGTTGCATTTATTATAGGACATAGGTGGTAGTGGAATAGTATATATTAAGAAAACTTTTCCTGTACCAAGATTAACACGTATATTAAACATTTGCGTCTGTTTTCAGGTTGTTGGTTTCATCCCCCTGATGTATATGTGTGTTTGCACCTACTATACATTGTACAAAATTGGAAGGTTGACATTTTACTCACTTACTCCAAGTCAAACAAGTTCAGTCAGCCTGTTGATGATATGCTCGTAAGTGTTAAATACTCTTAACCAATTCGCCTTTGAATATATTCAAAACTGTAAGGTTATATAATATATTGACATAAATATTCTTCCAGACAGGTGGCGCTATATGCACCTCCAATCTCATATAACTTTCTAAATCTTATTCGTCTTCCAGGAGATGCAACAACAGTCTTTGAACGGGTTAGACTTTTATTTGCACGTTAAATGAAAACTCATAGTTTGGCAGTAATCTTTGGACTAAAATATATGTATGCTAATAACCTGCTTACAGAGGATGGGAAAAATTGATGATGCAGTGCCCTTTTTCGGGCAAAACTTTAATAGAATCTATCCACTTTTCATGGTTGTATATACCGTAATGATAGCAAGCAATTTTTTTGACCGGATTGTGAGTTACTTTGGAAACTGGAAGATATTCAAGTTGATAAACGAAGCTGATGATGACCTTGATGGCTTTGATGCATCGGGATTGATGATTTTGAAGAAAGGTTAGTTCTACTGCTCTTAAATATTCAGTATTTCCCCAAACGATTGGTCTAGTTTTAGAATTGTGTTGGACAATTTCATTGGATATTAAATCCCGATTTTTATTTAATTTTATATTTTTGCTTCAATAATTCCAGCTTTCTTTTGCTCACAGAACGCTCTTCCATTGCGAAAGGACATAAGGTTGGTGAACTTGTCATTCCCCTAGCAAGATATTTTAACGACTCGGCTACAGATATTGAATCAGGAAGCACTAGTGTGGTAAGTGATCTTCCACTGTTTATTTATCTTTATTCATCTAATGAAATTAAGTCACATAGCTTCAATGTTATGATTTAGGTCACCCCCGATTCAAATCAAACCCTTTCAATCAAAGATGGTAAGAAGGGTTTCGCTGAACGACTCAAAACTGATCCCCACGATAGCACCAACAAATACAAAGCATTAAGAATGGATCAAACCTCAACTCAAACCAGCTCGAGTGCAGACACTCATCCCAATATCGTAAACGGACAAGGTTCTAGAATATCCTCGACATGGGAGTCGATGAAGATGAATCTTCAAAATTTGAGATCTAATATGAGTGCCAAGAAATTTATCCCATTGCGCCAGTCTCAAGACTCACAAGCACCACCTCAAGTATCAGCTTCAGAATCTCTTGATGAAATATTTGCCAAATTAAAACGAAATCCTAAACATTATGAAGAGATAGGAGATGATCTTGACGATTATGCAGCAGGCCCAAGTAAGTATGGTCCTAGCAGATGAAGCCGTGAAGGACTTGAATAGAAAGTGGGTGTAAATTTTGTTATTTAGGATGAAAAAATAGAATGACAATTATACATATATAGTTGTAGCATGAAAGGGAAATTCACCCATTGTTTATAGACGAGTTAAGTTTATGTCGATAAATCTAGAACTCGTGTTAAATTCATTCTTATTGCAAACATTTATTTGTGGCTTCAACTATTAACATTTGTAACTATTGTATTTGCTTTAGCTTTTGGAGAAACATTTTGTTTGCACTCGTTGCAGAAATCTTAGAAGGCTATGCTTGAAATATGAACATTTTGTTTTGTTTAGGCAAGCATAAAAGTCTTTTTACAAGCTAAAGAATGTACCCAGTTTTTAAGGTGGGTGTCTTAAGTTTATGCGGACTAATGGTTTGTTAAGAGGTCAAGCCAAAATGTCGTTATAAATGTTGAGTACGACTGAGGTGTAGTCTGACAATTATCTAAAGTTTTACATAATCAAACATTTTTAAGGTTATAAACTAATTTATTTTGTGATCATGAAGATGGTTTGCAAAGGATGAAATAATAGATTTAAGTTGCTCAATGAGTTGTAATTTGTATTCAAAACATCATTGCTGTGTCCTCTAAACAAGAAACAGCATGCAAGTTCGATGATTAACAACATATCAACCAATCTCATAGCTATTTAAGCCGGTTTTCATTGTCCGAAAGGAAAATCTTCTATCTCAGAAAAGAAAAAGGGTACTACATCTACAACACGAGATATGCTTTGGCTGCGCGAAGCACAACATATGACGAGTTTCATTTGATTCGGATCAGTTTCAATCTTGAGATATTTTGGGGGTTCACATAATGAAGATCCATTTTAATTAACCTCTTTGTATTTGATTGAACCGCTTTGAGATAGTTCGGATGGTTCGCTTTTCTATATTAGAAACCAAAATTCAAGATACTGGTTTTATGTATTCTTATCGAGTTAAATTAAACCGATCTATCCATTTCAAGTTTTCAACACTTTCAGTCAATAGAGTCTAGTATACACACTATCACACCCCAGGAATCACACAAGGATCAATAACAAGCCATAAATGAACTTAAGATCTTCTTAACATTCAAAAAATGGCAAGTTGTCTCTCCCTTGGGGGGTACTTTGGTCTTTACTTTCTGTCTTTACTCCGCGACTTTTTCGTTGCATATAGTGAATACTGATTTATTCCTGGTATTATTTAAAATATGAAGAACTTAAACGGATGTGGTTTTCCTATTCTGGTTACTCGGGAAGGGAGAGCTTTTGACTCAGATGTACCCTCCCTCACCGGGACCCTTTCCGGGCCTTCCCTGGCTACCCCCAAATGTACACACCAAGTGAGGTTTGAACCCTTGACCACTTGCTTGAAAGCCAAGGACCCACTAGGCCATTTGGTGGTGGTTTAAAATATGAAGAATTCATCTCCTCAAATGAATTAGTTGAAAAATGAATGAGTGATTACATTAAATCCAAAGCGAATCATTAAAATGCACGGATATTATTTTTCTTCGTGCACACCATATGGATTCTATATGGGTCTAAACTCAATACCTTGCACAATGAGGTGTGGATACGTGGTGTTCTGCAGAGTAGACAAACCAATTGCGACGGGTCGAGAGATAGTACCCCGAGCATTATATGTATCATTAAGAAACATCCATGGAATACACATGGGTATGCACTTTGCTATCCTGAAGAAGAAAAATTGCATTTTTATGATAGGTTCTTATTATGAAAATAAAAACGTATTATCATAGTGCGTCTTTAGAATTTCTTCTATTTTAGAGTAACTTACCATGGGAGAGAGTCCTCAAATGCTTCCTGATCATCTGAGATTACTTCTCCTATATTCACCTCCCACCAACCATCTTTTCTCTTACTTGGGAAGCTGGCCGTTTTAGGTTTGTTTGATGAATTGAAACGTCGTTTTTCACCATCTAATCCAATGACTGGGATTTGAGGTATCATCAAATAAATTAGCTTTTCTTTGTTAGACCGGTTAACCAAGGTGAAACAATCACGATCAATTATGGTCACTTTCATCGGACTATCATAAACAAGACCTTGTGGAATCTTGTAAACAAGGTAACAAGCATAAGTAGTGTTTGTTGACAATAAACCTTTTCGGAATTTGAAGTTTATAGATAGATATCCAACACACTCTAACACGTGCTCAAATCTGCATTTCGCAAAACCAGGTTAAGTTTTAATATCATTTAACATGTAAGGACCAAAAACAAGGTACATTCAGTATATTTTAAACTTAAAATCTATTTGCTAATGTATTTCTGATACATAATTTGATCGTCCCCACAAAAGGGTACCTTTTTAAGAAAGAACCAGACCAAATAACACGAAACTTAGGCAACTCAAGTCACGGTCACTATTTTATAGTTCAACTACCCCATATAGTAAACAACAAATTTAGTCTTCAAGCCAATTTTAGGCCCAGCCCTTGAAGCCTTAATCGTAGATTGTCATGTACTGAATTTTAATATATCCTAGTTGGCGGTTTGTATAAATATATTTTCTGTGTTAAAAAGGTTGAGAGAGAGCAAACCTTGATTCATTTGAAGGTATTAACTTAGCACCATATTCCGATGGGTCCAATATTGGTGGAAGCATAAAACATTTCTTCCCATATAATTTGGTTATCCAAAACCACTGCAAACAAACAAACAATTTTGCCAAATTATTTAACAGCTTACTACTCTCTTTATGCTGCGACAACATAAAGAAAGGAGGCAATGGAGTCAACGGCGATAGTCAACATTACTACGTTAGCAGGGGAGGAGATAGTTATAGTCTTGGTGGTGATGCAGAAACTGGTCGTTATGATGGTATCAATATTGCTAATTAATAAATAGTGAATCTAGAGAATCTGCACTGGTTTGGAATAACATGTGTCCAACTTCGTAATTTTCTTTCTTATTAATAAAATTTGTAGACTATTGTCATACACTTTGTACATAAATGCTCCCTCCGTCCCAAAGTAAGTGTCCAAGATGGAAGTCACACATAAATTTAGGAAAGTGCAAAATACAATGTTCTCTTTATCTCTTGGAAATGTTTTGATTTGTGGAAGTAGACACTTATATATTTTTGGACAAACCAAAGTAACAAGATGAACACTTATTTTGGGACGAATGGGGTACCTTTTTAGCATCTTTATCGCTAAGAGTGATTTTGTTTTTCTCCAATAATCGAAAAGTTCTCTTAGTTAGTAAGATAAATTCTAAAATAAAATATGAGGGTAAGAAATTTTACCATGCGAACTTCATTTTCACAGTCAACTAGCAGACCCTTTGAAAGAATTGAGTATGCGTCCCTTTTGTTCAGACAATTCAAATCTACTTCCTTAGTGTTCGGCATTCCTTTGTTTAAGTGAGATATGAATTGTTTATAATCACATGGCAAATGTTCATCCCATTCCATATTTGATGTGGCTTGATGCTCTACATCAGATTTTTCGGTTTCGTCTTCATCACACTGAAAAATATATCAAGTTCATAGCTTAAGACATATATTTGTGTCAACTCAACCAGGACCATCCGTGATCCGTGTACTTTATTATTCAATATATTTATAAAACCCTGATAAATTTAGGTGAACTAAAAGTAATAATCAATCATACCTTGTTTACCGGAACAAATTCAATCCCTTCTATATAGATTTCTTTTTTGTATACCGGAGAAATATCAAATCCCTCTAACATAACTTCGAAATAAGCAGTTTTTTTGGAATTGACTGTGTGAAAGAGTTCAATCATCAACCAACGATTGTCCATCCACTCACTAGGAGACGAAGTAAAGGATTCACTTTTGTCGTTAAGTCTGTATCGTAAACTCGTATGACCAAACTGGCGCAAATATATAGTTTTGAGTACCAAATATGCTGCATATGTTACCCCCATTGATAGAGAGTGTGTTCGTATCATGAATCTTGCATTAAGATGTATTGGATCCAATATCTGAGCTACCATTGGGAATCTACGCATGCTGTGAGTATCAGGGGCGGGTGCTGGGCCTCCCCTAACCAGGTACGAACCTACCCTATAACAAAGTGGTTTCGAGGAAACACCTTAGAGATCGAGACCATTTAGAAGCTCGGTATAGGGAAAAAAAAAGGATCTACCTTGTAACTAGACCAAAAACCACCTTAGATTTAAAATAAGAAAGAAGAAAAACAAAGAAGCAACTGGGGAAAAAAAATAGAAAGCATAGCTAAGTTCTCTTATATGGAGGTTTCTCTGCTTCTTTATGAAAGAGATGACCCAAAAGCCAAGACATACTCAATGTTAAGTAAGACAACTACAAGTTACTAATGCGGTCATGTATTCATTTCAACGCCAAGATCATATCAAAATTAATGATTTTGTTTAGTGTCGTGTATTGAGAAACAAGTTAGCTGGTGTTACTAGTTAACTAGTATTAAAAGCATAAACTGTTTCAATTTACGAAATCTAGAAAGACTTGGTTGTAATCACTTTCACTTTTTAATCAATATATAGATGACATTTTGTTATATCAATAATTACATCAAATTAGACCCTAACCGACCGTAGTTTGATTGACCTGTTGATTTTTACTCATAAGGTATTAAATGCTTTAAATTATCTACTTCTTTTCTAATGATGATCACAATTACTTCATTTATTTGTGTCTTGTATTGTTTGAGACTATTAAATGCTTGTTGCTTATTACAGTAGTTAATAACGTACTTGTTATATACTTAATTACTTCTTGAGAACTATCAATTATCACAAAAACAATATAGCAAATTAGGAACAAATACCAAAGGGGTAATACCCCAGCGGTATCTCCGAAGTCCCCATGTGATGGGTTTGGCCTGCCCACGCAGGTTCGAATCTTGATGGGGCAAAGGTTTTCTCCCAATTAAGTGTAGTGCCTATGGGCTGCTTAGTTGGGGGTTTTCCCTCCCCCGTGGTTCCCAGACTCCATCGGTCGCTAGTCCCTTAAGCCCACCGCATACTGCCCAATTGGATGTCACTGTGGGTAAGGTAAAGGGCTAGCCGTCCCGTTGAATGTTCAAAAAAAAAAATTAGGAACAAATAAGTTCTTTGAGATGCCAAAATTCTTTTCTTTGGAGAAGTAAAGCAAAATTTTCATCAACTATGAATCACCAAAAAATCATGAAGATCAAGCTCAATTCAACAAAGAGCTTCTGAAGAGGAAGCCAAAAGCTAAACATAGGGTATTTGCAGCGATATTGTCTATGTCAAAATTTGATATTGACTTATAGTTATATTTGTTCGAAATATATTGGTATTATTTTAAAAGAGTTAATTGCATTTTTGGTCCTTGTGGTATGGCCAAATTGCAGATTTGGTCTCTAAAACTTTAAAAGTGCACCAGAGGTCCCCATTTTTAAGTTTTCGTTGCATGTTTGGTCCCTGGGTCCACACAGACTAAGGGTATTTTAGTCATTGATGTTGTCTTTTTCTTTTTCTATTTTCTTTTTAGCTTTCTTACATAAATAGTCCCTGTGTTGGAAGGGTTTTACATATTTAGTCCATACTCATTTTTTATTTTTTTTTAATTTGCAAATCTTCTTCCTATGGTTTTGTCCCGTTACGGGTTTGGTCCTTTAACCACTATTTCTGTTAGTTTGACCGTCAAGTGAATGTTTTTGTCCGTTTTTTAACGTTTTCGTCCGTTGTTATACGTTTTCGTCCGTTGTTATACGTTTTCGTCTGTTTTTTTACGTTTTCATTCATTTTTTTACGTTTTCGTCCGTTTTTTAACGTTTTTATACGTTTCGTCCGTTTTTTTACGTTTTGTCCATTTTATACGTTTTCGTCCATTTTTTTATGTTTTTATACGTTTTTGCCCGTTTTTATACACTTTTGTCCGTTTTTTACGTTTTCGTATGTTTTTCTATGTTTTCGTCCGTTTTTATCCGTTTTCAACATACTTTTATGCGTTTTTGTTTGTTTTTATACGTTTTCATTCGGTTTTGTACGATTTTGTCCGGTTTTCTCACGTTTTTATTCGTCTTTATCCGTTTTTATACGTTTTCTTCCGTTTTCATAACGTTTTTATGCGTTTTTGTCTGTTTTTATATGTTTTCATCCGGTTTTGATCTAATGGCTAATATAAATTAACCATTTTTTCTAAAAAGTTCCAAAAAATTTCAAAAAAATTTTGAAAAAAAAATTTTTGAAAAAAAAAAATTCGAATAATTATTTTTTCTAAAAATCTTTTTTGAAATTTTTTTCGAAAAAACTTTTCTGAAAATTTTTTTCGAAAAAAAATTCGGAAAAAAAAATTAAAAAAAAAATTTCAAAAAAAAATATATTCAAAATTTTATTTTTCAAAAAATTTTATTTTTCAAAAATTTTATTTTTCAAAAAATATTCAAAATTTTCAAAAAAAAAAATATTCAAAAGTTTCAAAAAAATATTCCAATTTTTTTTTTTTCAAAAAATATTCAAAAAAAATATATATACAAACATTTCAAAAAAAATTTCAAAAAGAAAAAAAATTCGAAAAAAATTTCGGAAAAAAAAAATTTTGAATTTTTTTTTCCAAAAAAAAAATTCAAAATTTTTTTTTTCAAAAAAAAATTTCAAAAATTTTTTTTTCAAAAAAAAAATATTCAAAAAATTTTCCGAATAAATTTTTCAAAATTAATTTTCCAATTTTTTTGAAAATTACACTGTTGGTCCATTTACGTAATATTAATAGTTAAATAAATATTAATAGTTAAATAAATAATAAAAAAAAATCGGACTAAATCTATAGAACATGGCAAGACACAAGGACCATTTATGTAAGAAACTCAAAAGATGGACCGAAAAGAAAATAGGAAAAGAAGAAGACAAGGGTATTTTAGTCATTTGATGTTGATCAGGGACTAAACATGCATCGAAAACTTGAAAATGGGGACCTCTGGTGCACTTTCAAAGTTTTAGGGACCAAATCTGCAATTTGGCCATACCACAGGGACCAAAAACGCAATTAACTCATTTTAAAATTTATATCGGCCCCCCTTAACCTGAAATCCTGGCTCCGCCCCTGGCTAGTATACAACTATGTTAAGGTGTTTTGTGACAGTATGTACAAAATTCATCTTGTTTTCTTTTGCTATGTCACTATACACATATATAATCGTATAAAATTTCAGGAACAAGGTAGAGATGTAACCTTTGTTTAGAAATGGCTACTGCTCCACATTTTTTTCCATCTAGAAATATGAGATTTGTTGCTGATATCATTACTCGACTCTTTCCATTTTCATCTATAGAAATCCACTGTAAATCACAACAATCTTTATGAGGCCAAGTCAACCAGAATGTTGTATATTCAGTACTTCAGTGTAAACCTATGTTAGAAAATTGATATTGTTGGAAGCCACTTAAGATCAATTATCCATCAATCATGTTCATCCCAATGTTAATATTGTTACAGCTTTATTAGTATAGTTTAGTAAGACAGTTGCAGTCCTATGTTGTTAATATCAAGTCTGCAAATTCATATGGGTTGGGCCAATGTCCAAAAACGACCCATTATGAAAACAATTATTATAGTTGATAGTTATTTTCCAAAGGATGTGTCGTTTGGTTCTCTTGAACCAACACATTTGGCACCCCTTGGAAAGGTATATATAGTTCTTTATGTAACAGTTAACATTATCAATTCAATAACAGAAAAGTTAGTTACTTTAAATTTCCCTCCAAATTTATTTCATTCCTACTGCATACTATTTTTGCATACATCTTTCTGCACTTAAGCATTTGTCAAACAATGGTCAATACAAATTATTACTTAGAACAAAACTGGTCAAGGCATCACAGCAATGGCCAAGACCAGTACAAGAGATATAACTAATTAGAATGTAGTTGTAGAGTACATTACCACTTTTTCATCGTCGACAAGGAGTCCAATAGACAGATGTTGGTAGATTTCCTCTCTCGTAATATGTTCGATAGGAATATGCCGCATCTTAGATATGGATTTTGAAGCTTCATATTCCATCCATGATGCACCATTCTAATGAAATTAAGTAATTGTTCAACTCATTTAGTAAAACACAATATCGGAGACAATAACTAATTGACGATGATTATAAATGTGGAAAGTTGGTTGTTTAACCCTTAAATTTAACTGATTGACGGTTAATATAATTGCTATGGCAGTTACAACCGTTTGGTGGTTTTATTGGTTATATATTCATCTTCTGGTTCAGTTTTCATGATATACAAAATAGATTCACGATTCTAAATCTGAGTTTTATCCGATTTAAGATTTCGGTAGAACCACCGAAATACTTCAATCTGAAAGTGTTTACACGACTTTCAGATTACTATGATCCAAATTTCCTAACAAACTATAGCCCTAAGGTTAGGGCTATTGTTAACAAAACCCTACATAAATTTTCCATCTTGAGCATCATGTGAGAAATGTCTTTTGTGACTAGCACCAACGGCAGGATGGAAGTTTGTATGAAGAACATTTGGCAGGAGTATTTTCTGGGCATGAACTTTCGGGTAAGATTCCAAAGTCAAATAATGAATCACTTTAGACAACAATACCCAATCCCGTCTAAGTGAGGTATGGGGGAGGTGAAATGTAGACAAATCATACCCATACCCTAGGGAAAACCCGAGAGTAGGGAGAACTCATTTACATATATCAAAAATGAACTTATAATTTTTAATACAAATGAACTTACTTGCAATTGATTATGTCCTGTTTCTTCAAATTCCTGCATCACCACAAAAGAAATTACAAAAGTTTCAAGCATATAAGTGTATGTATATCAGTAAGTTATCAATATATTCATCGATCAAGCTAGACATTTCAGTGTTCATATATATCAAAATGGACATCAGTTTTGCAAAATAATTTGCAAACTGCTTTTTTTAATGCAAATTTGGACTTCATTTTAAAGAGTGACCTTCGTTTGTGGAATTGAATTTTTGTTATTCATTTTCAAGTAATTTGTAGGGAAAAAAGTTCAGGAAGAAAAAAACGAATTCTGTAATAAAACTTGCCGAGTTGATGGTTATTTCGGTATAAAGCAATTTCTTAAAGATATTGTTATACCTAGTTGATAAATGTATATTCATAACCCAAACTACACAACTTGAAGAAATATGAACAAATTTAAACTTACTATCAATTTCAGAGTTTCCTCAAGTGTCTGTAATACCAACCCCATTGAGGGTCGTTGTGCCCGATCAGGCTCTAAGCATTGATATGCAAGGTCTGAGAACTCCTTCACGGAATCTGAGTTCATGTGGTTCTCCAAATCTGGATCAATTATTAGGTTCAATCTTTGGTCTTTGTGGTACTGTCGGGCTACTTGGGGTAGAAATCGTTGTTTTGGATCCACATTATCTATGTAGCACAACCTACCACATAAGAGTTCAAACAATACGACTCCAAATGAATAAACATCTGACTTGTCAGTTAATACCCTACTGTCTATGTATGCCGGATCACAATAACCACTTGTTCCACACGCATTAGTTATGAGATAAGTAACATCTTCGTTTGCACGACCTATTTTTGAAAGTCCAAGATCCGCAATCATACCTTTCCAGTTGTGATCTAAAAGAATGTTTGCACTTTTTATATCCCTATGGATAACTCTTTGATTTTCTGCAACTTCATTATGCAGATAATTCAAACCGCGTGCTGCATCTGTGCATATACTTACCCTTTGCTTCCATGTGAGTGGACACTTGGTTTTATACGGTCTTAGGTACCTTTCAAGGCTTCCATGCTCTGCGAACTCATAAACCAGGACTTTTTCATTGTTTTCTTCGCAGAAGCCAAGTAGGGACACTAAGTTTGAATGTTTGTAACAAGAGAGCAACTGAATTTCTGTTAAGAACTCCTTAAGTCCCTGACCAGAACGCTCATCATACTGTAGTCGCTTTACAGCGACAGTAGTAAGCTTCCCAAAACGTAAGAGTTCTCCTTTATAAACAGGGCCAAAACCACCCTTTCCAAGAATGTTTTGGAAGCTATTTGTGGCTGTTGCGATATCAGCATACGCAATATAGAGGTCTGGTGAGTATAGTGGGAGCGACATAATCGGTTTTTCTGTAGTTAAAGGGAGATTGATGTGAAAAGTGAAAAGAAATGAAACCAAGAAATGAATTGAGCACAAGAAAAGAAAAAAAATTTATAAGAAGATGAGCTATGACTTTCTCCACATTGTTATTGTTATCTTGTTACTATTATATTTGCAAAGACTATAGACTTCAATAATAAATTACAGTAATGTGTTATTATATCATGTCATTGCTTGTTTTCCGGATCAGGGACTATGACACATATTATTGTATTAGAGAAAATAAGACTAAATTTAATTCAAAACCAACAAGCGAAAACAATGATAGATTTTTCAAACCAGTGATACATGTTAATATGTTATGTTAGTAAATGCTTTTCGACCAAATTAAAAGATATGCTAATGCTAATACAAAATAAATACGCACAGATATGATGACAGATTTGGTTTCACAGACAAATTTCCTGCAAGTCTGCGACTAGCTACTTCTTACAATACATCTTTACACGTACTTGTTTTTCTCGATCCACGACTCTTCCATAGTAATTTGTATGCCACTATTTATCTTTACTTTAAAGTGTACAACGCGTTTAGTATAACGACAACAAGCTCATAACAAGTTTGGCAAGCCACATTGTAAGAAGTTACCTTAGCTTATATTGTTTTACAAATCTTAAAAGTAAAGTAGAAACTTATTTTATGCTAGGCTCTCTACGGGCGATTTGTCAATTATGACTTCAACTAGTTTTAAGATATGTAAAACAAGACTATATATCAGAATATACTTGTTTTAAGATACTTGATCAAGGACTCAAGTAGCCGGCTTGTAGATTTTTATATAATTAAATTGCTTGTGATAAATAAAGTGAACAATAATGAAATTCAATGGATTCCCATGTTGTTTAATGAATAAAAAAATATGCAATGATAAAAGTCAACGCAAGAGATGGTAGGTTCGCACAAAAGAACGATAAATATAACAAAATGGGTCCTAGTATATGCACCTACATTTTACTAAGTCAAATGTAGACTTTTTTTGTTTGATGATAGTAGTTTTAAATTTTATTTAACAAAACGGGAAATGATGCATACTTTATAAAGTAAGAAAGTTGCCTACTTTTCTTTGTAAATAATTAAAAATATTTACAATTAAGCCATAAATACATGTTTTCCCCCTTCTTTTACAAAGGAAAGTAGGTAACTTTCCTACTTTATAAAGTAGGTATCATTTCCCCTTAACAAAATGAGTACTTTCAACTTTCAAGTTTATTTAAAATAATATATTATTTTTAAATGTTTTATTGTCCATCTCCTCAAACGACACAAAACTTATGAAATTTTATTCATGTAGCGCATCAAGTACTGAACAACAACTCATTAGATCATCCCAATGCTTCAAGTATTTAATGACTTGAAGCATTTAATGCATTAAATGCATACTATACTTATAAACTAAAGCTTTTGAGAAAGACTTGGTGTATGTAAGTCTTTGTATAAAGCTTTTCAAAAAGCTATTGATGCAATGCTAAAAATACTACTAAATGACTTCTTAGAATAAGAAAAAAACTTTTGCCCATTTGAAGCATTGTAGATGCTCTTATGAATAATCATCATAAAGAGAGAACACATTCACAATGATTTAACAAGTCAGGACGCAAAAAAAAAGTAGAAGATCGATCTTGATTAGGTTTCATGAAGAAGAAAATATAAAACGGCAAATTAAGATAAAAATGAAAACTCATTTGCAGGAAATAAATTCCGATGATCGGAGGTGGTTAATGCGGCAGTGACGGCGGCTGCCGGTGGTGACTGTGGTGGCGGGATATCTTGGATCTAACTCGGAAAAGTGAGGGGATCCTCCACTCGCTGGAGGTGGTGGTCCATGTAGCCGGAAAGTCGCCGGAAAAACACAAAATCAATAAAAAAAACAAACCCTCATAGTCGACGCACGTGGCTGCTCCGGAGGAGGTCGAGCTTGTGGGGTTTTGGACGGGGGAGTGAGGGGTTGATGGTGGTGGTGTTATATTTTGAGTTTAAGAAAATAGTGGTGATTGTGGTTTTATAGAGAGGGGCCTAAATATAAGATCCTACGACATAATTGATTGATTAAAATGGTTGATAGAATTGACTGAGAATAGAAATCGAGTAGATACATCTTTGAAGATGGTTTGTTTGTTTAAAACAAATGGTGGATATTTTTTAAAAATAAATGTTAGTTGGATACATGCATGCATTTACATTCATAACATTTCATTTATGATGTGAAAAACAATTATAACTCCAAAAAAACCATATTATTTTAAATAATTTTAAAAATACTCATTTTGTTAAATAAAATTTGAAACTACTATGGTCAAATAAAAAACTCGTCAAATCTATTGGAAACTGGTATATGAATAATTTTATGGGATAGAGCAAACATGAATAAGACAAAAAGTATTTTTTGTTAGTGGACTATTATTGTGTCTATATTGGGCTAAGCCTAAGGGAATTTCATATGTTATGTTTGATAAATTTCGGATCAGTTTGAGCATTATCTATCCTCCCACTCTAATTCTGAGGGCTGTCATTGGACTATTATTGAGTCTGTAGCATGGTTTGTATTGGGCCAAGCCAGTTTAGCTTTTTATTATGTTGCATCTTTATTTATACTGTAAACACTCTCTTTATTAAATCATAAAAAACATACGCCATTCGCACTTTTCATATGTACAAATAATTATTACTTGCACTCTTTCTTCTTTCGCTGTAGAAAAACTCATTAAATTTCAAACAAACCACATAACATCACAAAATTCACAACAACCATCATTTTTCTTCCAGCCACCATCGGTGAACATCGTAAATCACAACAACAAAACACCCGACCACCACTAGCCTATATCATAAAACATCAAAAACCTAATCCCTTACAACCCTAAGGTTCAAACAACTCAAAATGAAGACAACCGTCGTTGCCGGGAAATGATGTCGGTGACCCACCCGTCGCAACCTACCACCGGACACATACACCACCAAACACAACCACGCTATCTTATATCATATATCTTATATCTAAGACACAATCACCCTTGTCTCAGACGAATCTTATGGTGGTTGTGACATGTGATGGTTGGGATGTGAGGTGGTGGGTAACTATGAACGTGAAATGAAATGAGAGCAAAATGCTTAAATGTTTATTATTGAACTAAAAAGTTAGTTGTAGAAATGAAGAAGATGAAGTATTTATAATTAAGCTAATAGGAAGGTTAAATACACTTAACTCCCTTCTAACTAACATTTAACCATATATTTACATTTAAGACCCTTATAGTTACAAATGTTATATAATGCATCCTTATAGTTATGCATAATGGTATATTCTTCATCATCCCCTCAAGTTGGATGATTTTTGATTCCTAACTGGCGAAGCAAAATTGAATGCTGAACATGATTTAGAGCTTTAGTCATCACATCTGCAAGATGTTGAGTAGTGGGAATAAAAGTTGTTTGCAAGAAGCCTTCTTGAATATTTTCTCTTGTGAAATGACAATCCATATCAAGGTGTTTGGATCTATCATGAAAATAGGGATTGCCAGTTAGTTTTTGAGCAGATTTGTTATCACAAAACAAAGTAATTGGCAGCTTGACTGGTACATGCAAGTCTTTAAAAAGAAAACTCAACCACATTATTTCACAAGTGGTAACTACCATAGCTCTATATTCTGCCTCTTGGAAGATCTAGAAACTGTTGGCTGCTTCTTTGTATTTTATGAAACCAATGAATGACCAAGAAAAATACAATATCCAGTGAGCGATCTTCTGGTCATCAAACAGGCTACCCAGTGAGCATCTAAAAATTCAGTGATGTGTAAATGAGGTTGCATTAGATAGAAAAGAGCTTTGCTAACACTCCCTTTAAGATATCTCAATAAATGAAGACTTGCTTGCATGTGTAGATCAGTAGGAGCCGAGATAAACTGATTGAGATGTTGGACAGCATAGGATATGTTAGGTCTAGTCATAGTAAGATAGAGTAATCTTCCTACCAATCTCATATAAGCTCCAGGAGATGCCAAAGAATTTCTTTTGGTCAAATAAAGTTTCAAATTGGTTAGCATTAGAGAAACAATTAGTTTACCAACAGTAAGACCCGCATCATTAAGAAGATCAAGGATTTAATTTCTTTGATTAAGATGAGTACCCTGAGAAGTTCTGCATATCTCTATCCCCCCAAGAAATATTGAGCCAATCCCATATCCTTAATTGTGAATTTTTTATTCAAAGCAAGTTTAGCAGAAGATATTTCAGACTCACATCTGCTAGTAATGAGAATATCATCTACATAAACTAACACAGCAGTGAACTCTTATTGAATTTTTTTAACAAAGAGCGAGTAATCATGATTTCACTGCCTAGATGCCTGTTTAAGACCATACAAAGACATCATTAGCTTGCAGACTTGTCCTGCAGAAGCTCAATTATAGCCAAATGGTGGTTGCATATATATCTCTTCATCAATAAAACCATGTAGAAAAGCATTGTTAATTTCCAATTAATGTATTGGCCATCCTTTTGCAGTGGCCAAAGCAATCAAAACTCTCACAGTTGCTAACTTTGCAACAAAAGAAAATGTATGTTTGTAATCCCTGCTTTCCTTTTTATCAAAACCCCTTATTACCAAACGAGCTTTGTATTTATCAATTGTTCCATTAACTTTATGCTTGACCTTAAATACCCATTTAGAAGAAATTGCTTTGTGTCCAGCAGGCAAAGAAGTTACCTCCCATGTGTTCTAAAGCATTAAGTTCTGCCTGCATTGCTTGAAACCTAATTCTAAATATTGACTAACCTGTCTATAGGAAGAAGTTTCGGTAGCTGCAAATATATTGGAAAGAAAAGCAACATGCTGATCAGGAATACCAATAAAGTCATCTTTAGAAAATAAGGGATATTTAGGAAGTTTAGCGTGGTTTCTGGTAGTAGCAACATTTGCAGAAGATGCAGTGGATTTTGGGAGAACAAAGTCCTTTAACCAAGCTGGTTTAGTAGAGTTTCTTGAAGATCTTCTTGTGGGAGCAGGCTCAGATGAAGTTGAAGTAGAATGAGAAGGTTAAGTTGCAGATGACTGAGGTACAAGCTCAGTGTGTATATGTTCATTTGCAAAAACTGAACTGTCAATATCTTGAGACTCAATGAACATTGTTAATACAAATAAACCGTAAAAACGTTTATTAATATTTTGCGATCTCTTTGTGTTTTGTTGATAACAAATATAATGTTATCTTAAGTACAATTATAAGAATTTTTGTAAAGCATTTACATATAGCCATTTAAATACAAAAATGTTGTAATTAATCATTTGTTGTAATAGTTTATTAGGATGGGTAAAAACCACAACCTATGGATCATATCCATAACCCATTGACCCATACCCATTTGACTAGATACAATGTATTCATTAGATACATTGAATCTAAAGGAATACCCATGGACCAACCCATAACCAAAAAACCCATGGGCAAAGAGGAGCGTCCCACGGATCCCTAGGTTTACACTAGACGGATCCCTTGTGGGAGGGATCCGTGGGATCCGGGGAACAGTGGCAGAAATTGCCTATAAATAGAGAGCCATTTCTTCATTATAACTTACCCCTCTTCTTACTAATTCTCTCATATACTCTCATTCTCTTCTAACAAAAGATCACTTGATCTAGAGAGTACTTCCTTCTTTCTTTCTTTAGTGATTCTCATATAGGTCATTCTCTAAGACGAGATCACGAGCATTCTACAAGCCATCCAAGCAAGGGGTCCTTGATTGATTTGTTCCTCCGCAAGATTTCTATAGCAAAGATCTTGTATTTGATATTTCACATATTTGTTGTGTAATAGTCGTGTTGGTTTGGTCCACCGTGTTACGGACTCGGTATTTAGCTTTGTACCGGAAAAAGGTGTAAGCTACGTTGTGAAGGCTTCTCCGCCAAGTTGAAGGAGTTTGTTGACATAGTGCTTGAACTCTCGAGTAGGTGACTCGGGGAGTGGAGTAGGGCAAAGAAGGTGTCCTTGTAGCCGAACCACTATAAATCGGTTGTGTCATTTCTATCCCTTTGCTTTGCTTTATTTAATTGCTTTATCATTAGATCTATACTTTCTCAACATCCATACGATCTCACATATTATCGAATCTAAAGTTTTTGAAATTAACTTAAAATCGGCAAAACTATTCAACCCTCCCCCCCCCCTTCTAGTTTTCCACAATTGGTATCAGAGCTAAGTTTATAAAAGTTTTAAAGTAAACCGTATTTTAAAAACTTTTCGATCACTATGGGTTCTGAAAATTACAAGGAAGGGCAATCTATGCAACGACCACCACTACTTGAAACTAATGGTTTTATATATTGGAAAAATAGATTCGAAACATATGTGAAGTCTAAAGATATTGATCTTTGGTACATTATTGTTGAAGGCGATTTTGAGGCTACCTCAAATGATGATAAAGGAAATTTAGTTAACATACCTCATGATAAACTAAATGATGAAATGAAGAAAAAGTTTTCTAAAAATAGTGAAGCTAAAATGGTTTTGTATAATGCTTTACCCAAAAAAGAATTCGAAAGAATTTCTATGCTTAAAAACTCTAAAGAAATTTGGAATTCTTTAGTTGTAACTCATCAAGGTAATCAACAAGTTAAAAATAATAAAATTGATTTATTTGTTCAACAATATGAACAATTTTCAATATCGGATGAGGAAACTATAGATCATTCATTTGCTAATTTTAATACTATTATTACATCTTTACAAGCACTTGATGAATCTTTTTCTAGCCGTAACCATGTTAGGAGATATCTAAGGGCACTTCCATCTAAGTGGAGATCCAAGGTGACGGCGATCGAAGAGTCAAAAGATTTGACAATCCTCACCCTTGATGAATTCATAGGCAACTTAAAAGTCTACGAGCTTGTCCTTGCTAAAGATTCTGAAGCCTCAAAGGTGTAAGAGAAACACAAATCTCTTGCCCTTAAAGCCAAAAAGGCTTCAAGCGATGAAGAGAACTCCTCTTTGAGTAGTGACGACGAGGAGTACACTATGGCGGTAAGGGACTTTTAAAAGTTCTTTAGAAGGAAGGGAAGATACGTCAAACAACCGTATGACGATAAGAAAGGCTTTCGGAAAAACAAAGAGGACGAGAAGCCAAAAGATGATTGTACTTGCTTTAAATGTGGGGACCCAAACCACTTTATTAGTAAGTGTCCCAAACGGGATGATCAAAAGGCGTTCGTGAGCGGCACGTGGGGAATGAGCGACGAGGAGGACGAAGAAATTTGTCTCATGACAAATGACGAGGTATGTCACGAATACTATAGTACCTCATCACTAGATGACGACTCATTATATAATGAATATGACAAACTATGCAATATTAGCTTAAAACTAATTAACAAAAACAAGCTTTTAAAAAGTCAAAACCAACGTTTAGATAAAGAAGTCATAAAATTAAAAGCAAAACTGAAATGTTTAGAAAAGAGTAAAATAGCAAGTGGTGAATGTGAACTTTGCGTTCAACTTCAAACACTAGTTGATCAACTAGATTTTAAAATTGCTATAATGACTACGAATACTTTAGATATTATATTAGATAGTGTTAAAATCGGTAACAACCAAAAAGGTTTAGGTATTCAACAACTTGATCCATCAACTAGTGAAAACAAAGAAACACAATTTGTTAAGGCACTAGAAAAACCAGCCACTGTTGTGGCGGATCCCACGGATCCCATCAAAAGGGAACCGGCTAGTGTTAAGCCAGGGATCCGTGGGTCTGCTGTAGCAAACAGTGGTAATAACGTAGCTTCTTCATCTAGAACAGATTTTGTTATCATTAATAAGAAGAAACCAACTCATTTCACCACTAGACAACCACCTCCAAAATATAATCCTACTTTTGCAAGAAACAAAGCTACATCTTTTTCAAAACCTAATCCATCTAGGAGACCTAATAATATTTACCCGAGAAGTAACCATCAAATGGGATGGAACCCAAATATGCAAAATGGTTTTCCTTTTCAAAACTTTGCTCCATGGAATGCATACTCATCTTATCCATACATGTCTAACATGAATGGAATGTTTAACACTAATGGACCCATGAACAAATGAGGACCAAACTTTTGAGTTAATTGTTTTCTTAGGTGTGCTTAAAGGTCGACCTAGACCCGGATGAATGGGTCAAGGATAGCGGGTGTACGAGGCACATGACCGGCAATAAGGATCTATTCTCCACATATGAATACTTCAATGGAGGTAATGTGGTGTTTGGAAATAGCAAAAGTAAAATCATCGGTAAAGGTACGATTTCTAACAAATCTCTAACAATTAACGATGTGTGTCACGTAGAAAACCTAAACTTTAACCTCTTAAGTATAGGACAAATATGTGATAAAAAGTGCAATGTACTTTTTACCGAAACCGGTAGTAAGATATTAAAAAATGGCGTAACCATAGGAAGAGGAATTAGGAAACATGGAGTCTATGTCATTAAAATTGGTAATGAACCTAAAGACAAACTTTGTCTTACCTCTATGGATGATACTTCGACCTTATGGCATCGAAGATTGGGTCATGCCAATATGCGACTTCTTCAATCACTATCATCCAAAGATCTAGTAAGAGATCTACCTAAGTTAAAATATGAACATCACTTTTGTGATGCTTTTAATATAGGAAAACAAGTTCATTCTAGTCATAAAGCTAAAAACATGGTGTCTACAACTAAGTGTCTAGAATTACTACATGTGGATTTATTTGGTCCATCCGCTATCCAAAGTTATGGAGGCAACTACTACACTTTGGTCATAGTGGATGATTACTCTAGGTATACATGGACAGAATTCTTAAAGAACAAAATGGAAACGTTTAATTATTTTGAAATATTAGGTAAGAAAATCCAAAGACAACTGGGAAGTCCTATAGTGTCTATTAGAACGGATCATGGTAGGGAATTCGTTAATGAAGTGCAATTCGGAGCTTTTTGTGACGCTAATGGTATTACTTACAACTTCTCGTCTCCGCGCACTCCACAATCGAATGCGGTAGTTGAAAGAAAGAATAGAACCCTACAAGAAATGAGTCGAACCATGCTTGATGAGCAATCCATACCTCAAAAGTTTTGGTGCAATGTCGTTGATACTTCAACGTACATACTCAATCGAGTCTTAATTAGACCAATCTTAGGTAAAACTCCATACGAGTTACTCTGAGGCAAAAAGCCTACTTTAGATCACTTTAGAGTCTTTGGTAGCAAATGTTTTATTCTTAACACTAAAGATTACCTTACAAAATTTGATCCTAAATCAACCGAAGGTATCTTTCTAGGTTACTCTCTAAATAGCAAAGCTTACGTCATATTAAACAAAGAAACAATGAAGGTAGAAGAGTCATTAAATATAAAATTTGATGAAAGTCCACCCAAACCCTCTCCACCTCTTGTCGATGACGAGATTGTAGAAAGTGAAGCTATAGTAATAAAGAAAAAGATAAATGAAGAAGAAGAACCTTTAAATGATGAAGTCATAAACATTAAAGAGTCCAAAGATCACCACTTAGATAAGGTCATAGGAAAGCTAAACGAAAGAACATTAAGGTCTCAAGTTCAAAACCAAAGTAGCTTATTTTGTTTTGTTTCAACCATAGAACCTAAGAATACACAAGAAGCCATAAAAGATGAAAGTTGGGTAACGGCTATGCAAGAAGAATTAAATCAATTTGTTTCTAATGATGTTTGGACACTTGTCCCTCCACCTAGTAATCAAACCATAATAGGAACCAAATGGGTTTATAAAAATAAATTAGATGCAAACGGAGTAGTGTCTAGAAACAAGGCTAGACTCCTTGCCCAAGGATATAACCAACAAGAAGGAATAGACTTTGATGAGACCTATGCCCCCGTGGCTAGATTAGAGTCTATAAGGATACTTTTTGCGTATGCTTGTGCTAATGATTTAAAGCTTTATCAAATGAATGTCAAAATTTGCTTTTCTAAATGGCTTTATTAATGAAGAAGTATATGTAGCTCAACCTCCGGGCTTCATCGATTTTGAAAAACCTAAACATGTGTATAAGTTAAAGAAAGCCCTTTACGGTCTTAAACAAGCTCCAAAAGCTTGGTATGATAGACTCAAGTCGTTTTTAATTAAACACAACTATACCATGGGGTTAGTTGACAACACATTTTTTACTAAGAAAAGAGAGTCACATATAATCATAGTTCAAATATATGTAGATGATATTATATTCGGATCCACTTGTCAAGACATGTGTGATGATTTCTCTAAAATCATGCATGACGAGTTTGAGATGAGTATGATGGGAGAACTTAGTTTCTTTCTTGGTCTACAAATCAAACAAGTAGAAGATGGTATCTTCTTCAATCAATCTAAATACATAAAGGAGATGTTAAAGAAATTCGGTCTAGAAGAGTCGAAACCAATTAGGACACCAATGTCATCCGACACCAAACTCACAAAAGATGAAGACGGCGAATCCGTCGATAATACTAAATATCGTGGCATGATAGGTAGTCTTCTCTACCTCACGGCAAGTAGGCCGGATATCATGTTTAGTGTTTGCTTATGTGCTAGGTTTCAAGAAGACCCTAAAACATCACACCTAGCAGCCGTAAAAATAATATTTAGATATATTAAGGGTACAACACAATTAGGATTATGGTCTCCTAAGGGCACGGGAGTAGAAACAATTGTATATGCAGATTCTGACCATGCAGGTGATTATGTAGACCGAAAAAGTACAAGTGGGGTATGTACTTTTATGGGATGTTGTTTAACATCTTGGTTTTCAAAGAAACAAACGGCATTAGCAATATCAACAACCGAAGCCGAATACGTTTTCGCCGGCAAAGCATGCCAACATGCACTATGGATGAAACAAGTGTTAGTCGACTACGACATTCATCTTAGAGACATAGCCATTCTATGTGACAACAAGGGTGCCAAAGATCTAAGCAAGAATCCGGTATTACATTCTCGCACAAAGCATATAGAGATTTGTCATCACTTCTTAAAAGACAATGTTCAAAAGGGGAACATCTCTATTGAGAAGGTTGCGTCCGAAGACAACATAGCCGACGTCCTCACCAAACCGTTGAAGCGGGAACAATTCAACCTACTTCGTCTTGGTCTTGGTCTCATGGAACAAACGTCGTAATTTACTTTTTGACTCTACAAGGTATGTAAACACTAGCCTTCTTCTTTCTGAGTCTAGGATCTCTATTTCACGCACAACTCACAAACAATACGGGAATTTTCACTTATATTTTTCTTATTTTCTTTTAAAATAAGTACATGTTACAAACATCTAATCACATACACATCTTCCTTTCAAAAGGACAAAGCTTTTGTGTTTCACAACATAGAAATCTCTTTTCAAAATGTTTTCAAAAATGATACTTCTTCCCGTATCAATTTCACAAAAGCAATTTCTCACGTCTAGGACAAATCGCTTTTTCATTATTAATACAACGTAAAAACCCGTTTTCATTGCATCTCATGTCTTTTGAATGCTAAATAGGACACATAACTAATGTGTGTTTTCGGGTACATTCATTTAAGACACAATGAATTAGGAGCATTGGTAACACTAAATTACGTACTCAAGTACTAAATATGTGTTTTCGGGTTATCTCACATAATAGTATGCTTTTCCACTTCTAGTTTATTTTCCTTTTTCTTCTTAGGAGTCGAGATAACCGCAACTCCAAATAGTTTGCGTATAGGCACACACTAGGCACAAATATTTCCAAAATGAAAATTTTGTGCTGCCTGGATCACCAGACCCACGGATCCCAGCCTTTATGCTGGACGGATCCCTCAAGGGAAGGATCCGTGGGATCCGTGAAACAGAAGCTGTTTTTATCTTCTATTTTTCTCACTTTGGATGAAAAATCCACATTTGTTTTATTTTTTTTTTGAGTATGTTCTTTAATGCTTGTGTTCTCATGATCACATGCCTTAAATTCATATCTAATCATTAGATTTTAATCCACATTTTGGGTCAAGCATTCATTACAATGCTTTGTTTGTCTATATATAGAACTCCCAAAATGCTTGCATAATTTATCTCATCTTCACAAACAAACAACACCATGTCATCCAAAAGATCTTACAACTTAGATAAATCACCTAGTACAAACATTCCTCTTCATGAAACCCAAACTTTTGTACTACCACCTTCCAAAATACCACAATCAAATTCTAGAATATCCGCACGGATTAGCATCCGATCTTGTTGCTTAGCAAAAACATCATCAAATGGCTCATCACCATCAAATAACGCACCACAAGATGCTTCCATTATAGCACCTCCCTCATCACCAACAAGTAAACCATCTTCATCACCTAAAGTCACTATTTTGGAACTCCTTACGACTCCAACAAGATCTCAACAACCAAAACAAAAAGAAATAGCCTTTTTGACACCTCCAACTTCTCCAAACACAATATTCAATGATCTTGAAACATCACCACCCTTAGCTCCCATTAAACTACAAGAACATCTAGGTTCTTTTCCACCACCACTTCCAACCATTCCGGACTTTGATCCGTATTTTCCTATTTTTCCACCACAAATTCCGCAAATTACAAATCAAAACAACCCGGAAGACTTCCGCACTCATTACCCACATCACTTACATTGTGAACATTGCCAATCCACTAGGGAAATTGTAATAGAAGTTAGGGAAGAAATGCGATTCATACTCAACCTCATCCTTGATCGCATCAATACCATTACTCATCCAAACCTCGATCCATAACCTTATGCAAGCATGGAAGGAATCATTATTACTATTTTCTATTTTTAGTACTTTTTCTTTTGAGTCATTTTCAAGAACAAGTCTTGTTCTTACTTTTACATGCTTGTAGGTGGCATAAATACCACTACACTTTGTTGTTTTATTACAAGGCCTTGTTTATATACCTTGGCTCCCAATCTTGATTCTCATCAATCACAAGATTCTTTAAGCATGTTACTAACCTTTCTCTTTGTAGGATTTTTTTTTTTTATTTTTCTTCACTTGACGCCCCAAACTAGGGGAGCTGCCGTCAAGGGGGAGTAAGCGATACGTGGACTAATTTTTCCACACTTTATTTCTTCGAAGGGTTAACTTTTTGTTTCGAAAAAAATGGGGAGAAGAAGTAAAACTTAGGGGCTTTCAAAACATACATCTATTCTTAAGTTTTAATCATCATAACATTATGTTTTGTCATCAACAAAAAGGGGGAGATTGTTAATACAAATAAACCGTAAAAACGTTTATTAATATTTTGCGATCTCTTTATGTTTTGTTGATAACAAATATAATGTTATCTTAAGTACAATTATAAGGATACATGTTATTTTTGTAAAGCATTTACATATAGCCATTTAAATACAAAAATGTTGTAATTAATCATTTGTTGTAATAGTTTATTAGGATGGGTAAAAACCACAACCCATGGATCATATCCATAACCCATTGACCCATACTCATTTGACTAGATACAATGTATTCATTAGATACATTGAATCTAAAGGAATACCCATGGACAAACCCATAACCCATGACCCATAACCAAAAAACCCATGGGCAAAGAGGAGCGTCCCACGGATCCCTAGGTTTACACTAGACGGATCCCTTGTGGGAGGGATCCGTGGGATCCGGGGAACAGTGGCAGAAATTGCCTATATATAGAGAGCCATTTCTTCATTCTAACTTACCCATCTTCTTACTAATTATCTCATATACTCTCATTCTCTTCTAACAAAAGATCACTTGATCTAGAGAGTAATTCCTTCTTTCTTTCTTTAGTGATTCTCATATAGGTCCTTCTCTAAGGCGAGATCACGAGCATTCTATAAGTCATCCAAGCAAGGGGTCCTTAATTGATTTGTTCCTCCGCAAGATTTCTGTAGCAAAGATATTGTATTTGATATTTCACATATTTGTTGTGTAATAGTCGTGTTGGTTTGGTCCACCGTGTTACGGACTCGGTATTTAGCTTTGTACCAGAAAAAGGTGTAAGCTACGTTGTGAAGGCTTCTCCGCCAAGTTGAAGGAGTTTGTTGACATAGTGCTTGAACTCTCGAGTAGGTGACTCGGGGAGTGGAGTAGGGCAAGGAAGGTGTCCTTATAGCCGAACCACTATAAATCGGTTGTGTCATTTCTATCCCTTTGCTTTACTTTATTTTCTTGCTTTATCATTAGATCTATACTTTCTCAACATCTATAAGATCTCACATATTATCGAATCTAAAGTTTTTGAAATTAACTTAAAATCGGCAAAACTATTCAACCCCCCCCCCCCCCCTTCTAGTTTTCCAAAACAATGTTTGGTAAAGATACATCAAAAGAAGGAAAATCATGTGCTTTGAATGGAAAGACCTTCTCTTCAAAAGAAACATTTATGCTATGAAAAACATGTTTTGTGTTTAAATCATACAAAGTGTAACCTTTTGAGTTAGGAGGATACCCTAAGAGTACACACTTTAGACCTCTTGGTTCAAGCTTATCTCTATGTGGTAAAGTTACAGTTGCATAACACAAACATCCAACAATTCTCAGATGATTGTAAGAAGGTACTTTTCTATGTAACTTCTCATAAGGAGTCTTCCAGTTAATCACTTTCATTGGCATTCTATTAATGAGGTAAGTAGCTGCTAAGACACAATGCACCCAAAATTGTATATGAAAATTAGCTTGAATTCTAATTGCTCTAGCAGTTTCTAAGAGATGTCTATGTTTCCTTTCCACCACTCCATTCTGTTGGGGTGTGTAAGGCATAGACTTCTGATGAAAAATTCACATATAATTTAAGAAAGACAAACAATTCGTAGTTACAACCTTAGTTCCATTATTTGTCCTTATTTTCTTAATGGTAGTTGAATATTGTGTCTGTGCATAAGCCACAAACTGAGACCGAACACTCAATATCTGATATTTGGCATGAATTAAGTAGGTCCAAGTGGCTCTTGTAAATGAGGTGACATATGATCTGAGGCCCCTGTATCACTTACCTAGTCTACTATTATATTTATATCAGGATGACAAAATAGTGCAAAAGCAGATGTAAAACATGAGATGATACATGCATAATGCATAAAAGAACTTGCTTGATTAGCATTTTTAGTACCAAAATCTCAGCAACACCCTTTCCTTTGAACATTTTCAACACTTCTGAGCAAACAACACCCACCAATTTCTAATTAAACATACCATTCTGTCTCATTCCAACACCATTTTCATATCCCAAGTCAAAAGGAGTATCCCCAACCATGTGTTCTTCCAAACCTGTGTTTACTTAAGCAGCCATTCTTGTGTTTTTCTTCCCCTGCTTGCCCTTATACCAGTCTTAGTAACCAATTCTTTCAAAACATTGTTCAACCAAATGTCCTTCTTGATTACACCCTATACACACCTTCTTGAACTCATTTTTGTTAGAACCACCTTTAAACTCTTTCTTTCCATGGTAACTTGTCTTATTATATAGTGACCCACATTGATGGCTTTATTATACCATGATTGATGTTTGTGTCAAAAATGACAACATTTTCATCAGCGGAATTATGCATGTGCTTTTACTTATCTATACATATATTATCGTTTACGTCATATTAACCTAACGAACTAAAATATATACAGAATGAAGCTGCACATGTGTGTCCTCGAATATTTGGACATGAGGCTCCATGGTAACATTTTGAACTCTTATCTTAATCATTCACTAAAACACCTATGTAACTCTTTTGTGGTTATTGTTTACATGGTTTATGTACAGGGACGGAGCCAGGAACAAATATAATCGGGTGCACAAACTTTTTTTAACCGTAATATAATAAAGTTTAAGATGCTAACTAAATAACACTAAAAACACATTTTGATGGACCGGGTCATTTTAAGATACATTTGAGAAAAATCGATGTTTTTTCTTAAAACTAACACTACATCGAAAAAATTCATAGGTGTCTCGGGCACCAACGGGACACCCTGGCTCCGTCCCTATTTATGTATACATGTAATTTCAATAAATAGATGTCATATCGCATGCACATCGTATGAAGTAGCCACTCGAAGAAGTTTGAGACAACGTTTAAAACCACACATTTTAAAGGTTGACATCTATGGATGAATATTGATGATAATGAATGAGGATTAGAATGAGAAAAAATTGTTTGCAAGCTGTATAAGGTTTAGGCAAAAGCTGTTTAAACATGAAAGTTTGAATAAAATTTCTCATGTTATTTAGTATAAACGTTAAAAGAGATGTTGGTTTAAAAAATCCCACACTATATAAAGCAAGGTTAGCTTTAGGAAACTCCCCCCTCAAAACTCCACAAAAAAGACACATGGCATTTTTTATCATCCAAGGATCCATAACACATAGCACCCCAAGAAATTCGCTCCCCATCATTTAACCCCCAAAATGGTTTTTCCCCAAATATGTTCTTCCCCAATCAATTCATATCCGAATAATTTTTTCCCCAAATCAATTCATTCAAAAAAAAATTAAACCGGATGAAACATTTTCACAAATCATTTTACAATAATCGAATCTATCCATCATCAATTTATCCCCCAATTATGTTCTTCCCCAATCAATTCATATCCCCCATTATCAGTTATCGTAATCCGGTTATCCCCCACAAATCATTTGTCACAATAATAATCTTACAAATGTTGATTAATAAATGGCTGATTAAGTCTTTCTATTATCATAAACCAAAAACCGAATGTATATCACTGATCATCTTCAATTTGCAAACAGGTTTGTTATTGTTTAATATATTTCTTATATATGCAGACTTTGTGTTTGTTACTTCTGTTTTTAGTGATTGTTTGTTAAGCTTAAAAATGTTAGAAATCAGATTTTTCCTATTAGATATTGGTATTATGTTTAACAAATTTTTGAGTTCTTAATATGCTATTGCTCTTGCTATTGGCAATGAGGAAACTTGTAAATATTGATATAGTGTATCATAAAATAAAAACAAAATTGTGATTAATATTGGAAAGTTTGAAAATATTGATATAAATTGATTGAAAATTGAAAACTAATTACTTTTGCAAATAGTTTCCTTAGTTATCCACATATGCATACTAATTTGAATTATATGTTAACCTAATAATTCCCTATAAACTGGTTGAATCATATGCAGATTTAATCACTCATCTACCCCATCTCCCCTGTATCTTATTCTCTGAAACCTAACGTATATTTTATATGCATAAACACTTAAATTTGATAAACCTAATTCATATTCATAGCTATTTTATCAGTATACATTTTCAATTTACATTAATGATCTCTATATTTTGTTTTATAGCCAAAAAAAAAAGAAACATAATTTGACTCCATTGTGTGACATAGATCCTATGTTGGATGATATCAAGGTTGTTGCACGATGCATTAGCAAGTGGAAACCCCATAGTCCAGGAAAGCCAAATGAAGTTTGGTCATTAGACTTTGTATTACAAGATGCACAGGTATGTAAAATCCTATACACTGACCAATGTATACCTTTGTTATAAAATTGTGAGTTGCACTATGATGTCCTCTTGTTTAGTTAGTTTTGTTTTTATTGTGAATAACATATTTGAGATTAGGTATTAATTTTGTTATTGTTATTATGAATATATAGTAGCAACTTATTATGCTTTTATGAACTATGCATTATTTGATCTTTCAAGCTGCATTCATATTAGTTCTATATAGGTAATTAAGGATGATAAATAATTCTCACAAATGATGGATAAATGCCAACTGATGCCATTCAAAATTCAATAGGTCTGCTTACTGATATGGTGCATTTTTTAATATAATAATAGGTGTATCTTTTAAATGACTTCTGATATGAAATTGTGGCCAGCTAATATGGCATTTAGGGTGCTTTATTTCAGCAACTTATTACGCTTTTATGAACTATGCATTACTTGATCTTTCAAACCATGGGCGGAGGCACTTGTAGTTCAGGGGTAGCGGTCGCTACCCCTGAACTTTTATCCGGTAGTGGATTTTTTTTTTTTTTTTTTTTTTTTTTTTTTTTTTTTTTTTTTTTTTTACGTTTTTCGTACTATATTTCGTGTTTCGCTACCCCTGAAACAAATTTTCGCTACCCCTAAATAAATTTGACAAGACCCATATCATTCTTTAAAAAAACTCCAAAAAAACTCTAAGGCCCAATCCTACTAAATGTTTAAAAATAACTTCAAGGCCCATTTTTAAACACACTTTAAAAAGTTAAAAGTGATATGTTGGGCTTGTTCTCCACCATAAAAAACATACAAAACCTATCAATTTAATAAAATAAAAGTCTACACAACTACACAAGTTACTGAGTTAGAGACCAGAAGAAAAAAAAAAAAAAACCTTAAAAGCTTATGCTTCTGCCTTTTGGAGTTCGGCCCTTCCTGCCTTACACGCACACGCTTACAGCCTTACCCCTTAGGTAATTTCAAACTTTCAAGTCTATTTAATAATTTATTAATTTTCATTCTTAGTATTAGGGACTTAGGGTTAATTTTGGTTGTGATTAGATTAGGAATTAAGGGTTGATTTTGCTTCTGCCCTTCCCCCTTCGCCCCTTCCTGCCTTATGTAATTTTATTATATGTAATTGATTTTTGAAAGTCTAGACAAGTTAGTAAGTTACTGATTAGATTGTGGTTCAATTTTATACAGGGACTTGATTTTTGAAAGTTAAAACATGAAAAAACAAGTGCATATTGGCAATTTCTTTAAAAGAAAATTTCAAGAGGATGATGTTGGTTCTAATAATGTTGATGATATTGGTTCAACTCCTTCGGTATTTGTTTAACTTATTTTATTATTGTGTTTTTTTAATTATTTAAATGTACGGTTAAAAAAAAAATTATGGTTAACTTTTTTTTTCCCGCTACCCCTGAAGTTTACTCCTGGCTCCGCCACTGTTTCAAACTGCATTCATATTAGTTATAGAGAGGTAATTGAGGATGATAAAATAATATCCACAAATGATGGATATAGTGCAACCGATGCCATTCAAAAGTCATAGCGTCTGCTCAATGATATGGTGCATTTTTTAGTATAATAAAAGGTATATCTTTTAAATGACTTCTAATATGCAATTGTGGCCGGCTAATATGGCATTTAGGGTGCTTTATTTCACCAACTTATTATGTTTTCATATATTAAGCACTTTTGTGTATTCTGAATAGTCAAAGGTCTTTGGATATTTTATAAGTTTTATGAACTATGCATTATTGATTTTCCTGGACTGCATGTTTATTAGTTAGAACAATTACGAGATTTATAAATGTTTCACATAAGCATCAAAGATATTATTTGCTGTATATGAATTTGAATAATGACAGTGATTAGCTTTTAACGTTGATATTATATTTCAGGGTAACCGTGTTCACGGTACATGTAAGAAAGACCATATTAACAAGTTTCAACTTTTGCTGAATGAAGGCTCATGTTACATATTTGGTAACTTTGGGGTAGGAGAGAACGGTGGCAACTATCCATTAGTCAATCACCGTTACAAGATGAATCTGTATTAGAACACCGTTGTGACAAGGCTAGCCAGTTTTGACGACAACGTTCGTGGTTTCAGATTTGAGCCATTTCCAAACTTCGTCACTCGACGTTTTGCGCAAGCAGATGCTGTTGGTTAGTATTATATATTAAAAAAAACCTGTATATAGTAACACATATTGAATTTGCGTTGTCATTCAATCTTTTTGATTTAAAATGCAGATGTGATTGGGACAATTGTTTCCGTTTCTGATTTGATCTCCTTCAACAAATATGGGAAAGAGAAAAAAAAGAAGAAATGTTATTCTTGAATACGTTGAGTATGTGTTTTTGTAAACATATTATCTAATTAACAATAATATCAACATTGTGATACACTGACATTCGTATTAATCATATGTAACAAAGGTAGGAAGCTTCAATGTTGTTTCTTCGATGGTTGGGCTGTAAAGTTTGATAATTTACACGCTCAAAGGGACAAAGTGGGTCATGTTGTCATGATAATGCAGCTTGGTAAAGTGATGTATTTTAAACATGTCAATTTCATATTATAATCCTTTTTAACCATTTTATGCAGAAATTTAATTGTATTGTGTATGCCAAGATACACAAGATTCATCGAGAACATAGATGGCCATTCCTTGCTTGCAAGAGGTGCGGATGCGCTGCCAAAGAGATTCAGAATAAACAATCATCATCCAGTTCTTCTAAGTACAAAAAACAACCGGTCTGGCATTGCAAGAATCATAGGGAAATCACCGCTGTTGGGATGAAGTATGTATTTTTTTTGAAATATTTTATATTCTATTTATTTTCAATTTTTTTATTTAAAATTAATTTTATGCTAATATATAAACTTGAACAATACTACATTTCAGGATGAAAGTCATCTTCCGTGTTATTGATGATATTGGCTCTGCATCGCTGTTGCTGTTTGATGACATGATAGTCAAGCTTTGTGGAGTATAATGCTACAGTCTTATCAAGCAATATGGACCTGACGTTGACGACTATTTTCCGGCTGAGCTTAATGTCATGACTGGTAAAAAGTTGATATTCCGCTTTGAATATATGGAATTCAACGTAAACAATAACAACCATGTTTACCAAGTGAAATTGATGTCGGAAGAGGAAGCTTTGATCAACACCTTTAAAAAGGATTTCATCACTGAGGTAATTTGTTCGTAATATTGTATCTTGTATTAAACAGTAAATAAGGAATTATGAATATATTTTAATAATAACGAGAATATAATTTTCTTTTTAAATACATCTTATTAGGAGGTCGTTGGCGATGTCCAAACTCCTCAAGTCACTGCTGCCAACACAAGAAAATTCAAAAATGTAGAGACGGTGGCTTTTAATATTGAAGATACCCCCAAGTCAGTTGTTGCATCATGTGAAGCTACTGGAAGTGCAGAGAGTTCCGGTAAAAAGAAGAGACGTGTGGTTATCGATATTGATGATAGTTTGGTGGTTGATCTTGATGAGGTTGACAACGAACCCGATGATGTAGCATGCAAAGGAACTCAAGGATTGGTTAAGGTCAAGATTGAGCCTAAAGATTAGACCTCAACCAAGTACTCAATGGTTTAATTATTTTGTTTTTTAGGTTTGCAAATCTATTTTGCAAAAACAATCTTTGGTTTTTATCTTTTTATTTGTCAATAAGTTTGCTTCTGTTTTGAAGCAAATGTTATAGACATGTTGGTCTTAAAATAGCATCTGACGAGAAAAATGTTAAGATAAAACTATTAGGTAGACGTCCACATGATGGAAGGCAATACGACCTTTCAACTTCAAACGAAGTTGCAGCACTAATCGTTGGTGACTTTGATTCGATGCCTAATGAAAGGAACATCATTGTGCACAAAAACAGTGGTAAACTTAAAACAATTAGTGAGTTGCACGTTTCATTCATTCCATTACAGTATCCGTTGTTGTTCCTTTACGCTGAATATGGGTATCGTACAGACATCTATCACCAAGATCTTTCATTTTTTGGTACTACATTATTTTGTTTTAATTTTTTTCTAATACACTATTATATATATGGCATTATTTATCTTTCAGCAATATACATTTTAGCGTATTAAATTTTTACATCATGGTTTGTATTACATTTTTGTGCTTAATAATAAAATTTTAAGCTAGCCGGCCAAGGGCCGGGCCTTAGGCTAGTTGACTATATATAAAAAAAATAAAAAAATTTATGTTTGAGACATAATTTTTTCAAACTCGGTCATAGTTTTTATGCACTTTAATTGGATCAATATACGTAGGGTTGTTGAGAGCTTACTCATTTTTAGTCAAAACTGATTAAGAATTCGTAAGGGATAATACAACATATTCGTTCAATCAAGGGGTGGGGGCAATGCAAACAGTAAATACCCTTGTTTTAAGCTTAATACTTCTTTCCTCATTAATATGTAGTAATAGTTTTAGCCGTATAGTATTTAAACCCATGTACGTATGGGTTAGATTTATAAAAAGAAATAACATGAGTCGTTATTGAGCAAAGATAGTAAAACAACATTTTTCTAAATATTTTTACTTAAACTCATAAAGAAATAACATGAGTCATTCGTATATATACAATCTCGTGTATTCATTAACAATGTCATAATGACTTGTGTTGTCGTTTAATATTTATAATCTCTTGCATATGCATTAACTAATCTATAATGATAAAAAAAAAATATTCACAAGTAACAACAACATTTAACTTGTAATTTTTTTTTAAAGTTTAGAGGGTATAAAGTATAGGGTTAAAGACTTATATTATCAACGAACTTTTCCAGATTTTTAAATACCACCAATCTACTTTTTTAAATACCTTTATCACCAACAAAACTTTTATTTTGTTTCAAATACCACAAATTTTCTCATATGTTACCGGCTATAGCCGGTTTTCACCTCCAAGGTCATCACCATTAGCCTTTTTTTCTTATTTTACAACTGACGACACGTCAGCGCAGTCAAACCCAAACACAAGTTCAAAAGTCAAAGGAACAATTAGTCCCCCATTTAATCCTTTACCCACCCACCCTGATCATTTTAAAAACACACAATAATCACTTAAACCTAATCAACACACATATTCATCTGTCAAAAACACACACACAATCAATGAATCCAGATAATAAAAAAGGTATATATATTTTTTTTTAATGTTTTCATATATCAGTTGATGATTGATTGTAGAATAATTAATAACAGCTTTTTTGATCTGTAAATGGTGATGTTTGGGGTTGTTAGTGATTCTATGTAAAATGGAGTTGTTTTGTAGTTAACAATGGTTGTTAGATGTGTAATGCATGCTTTGTTTTTTGTTTTTCATGCTCTGATTTTTGTATAAATAATAATTCTTATGTGTTTGATGAACTGTTTATAAAGTAGTTGGAATGCCCCTAGTAATGTACCTAGAACTTTATTTTTTTTTTTGCTAGTAATGTGCCTAGAACCATTGTTTCATGCCTAATTAAGTGTTTTGTGTTTGAGTATTTTTTGTTGCCTGTTTGTGAGTACACTGAGAGGTCCAAATCAATGAGAGCATTGGAATGTGCCTAGTTTGTGATTGGCCAACAATGAGAGTACCTAGCAGACTTGTTTGTGCTTGGCCACCAATGAGACTACAAATGCAGCATAGTTTATGATTGAGCATCATTGAGAGTTCAAATGCAGCCTATTTTGTGAGATTGGCCAAGAATGACAGTACCTAGCAGACATGTGTGAGATTGTATAACTTATGAGAGTACCTAGCAAACATGTGTGAGATTGACCACCAATCACAGTACCTAGCAACCGTGCTTCCTTGTTTGGAATAACACAAAAGATGACCAAATATGAGAACACACTGGATCCTTCTACAATGGTAAACCTTCAAAAAGTTTTTCTTTGGTTGTGATATAGCTTAACATTTGAATCAATCAAACTGATCTAACATTTGTTATTTGCAAATGTCATATCAATTACTTCTGATTCAAGCACTTCATAATCAAGTGCTTTAGGAATCCTTCCTGACCTCCTTGCTTGGTATTATCCACAGCAAGATTATTCAAGCTCTGATATTGAGCTAGTGGAACCTCTCTAAGCCATTGAAGTTCTAGAGCCTCTCCGAGCTAAAGATCCTATCCTAGCTCTTCCTGTGCCAGTTCAAATGCCAATTCAAAAGCCTCACAAACTGAAATTTAAGCAGGATATTGTCTTGGGACTGGCAACTAAGAAAACTTGGACTGCCATTGAGAACAAGACCTTTAGGACTAAAAATCCAAAAGGTTTTGGAGCACCTGAATGCAGTCATGGGAAAGTCAAGAGGAAGATGGTTTAGGGGTTTAGGATCTCCATTAACAGCTTTTGTGCTTGGCAAGCATGGTATTTGGTGGTAGTAGTTCTAACCTTTTGATGAATGTAATTAATGATGGTACAATAACTGATAATCTGTAGTTTCAATGGATCTATTTTATAACTTTAAATGGTAGCAGTTTGGTTTGTTAAATGGTAGCAATTTGGTTTGTTAAATGGTAGCAGTTGGTTTGTCTTTTGCAGGTTACTTCATTTCTGCAAATCATAGGTAATTGATATTTTAAATGGTTTTTTGTAGAGCAAATAATGTGTTGTTCATTTATGCAGATCATAGTTTATTGGTATTTTACGTGTTATCTGCAAAATTGAAGTAAACATGTTCTCTGCAAATTTTATATTTTTGTGTTCATGATCTTGGTGTATGATTTAATGATTTGTGAAAATTTGAGTTCTTGATTTGAGATGCAAATTTGTGTTAACGTGTATGAATGATGATTTTTGTATGATTCATGATTTGAGATTAAGAGAATGATAAAAGATTTTGAAATGGGTAAAAACCATGTAAAGCACCCAGGTCTTTAATATGATTTTCCATGTAGGATAAAATTAATAACGTGGAAAATAAAATTTGTATACTGGTGGTATTTACAGGTAACATCAACTTTTGTTGGTGATAAAAGGTATTAAAAAAATAAATTGGTGGTATTTAAAAATCTGGGAAAGTTAATTGGTAATATAAGGGCTGTTTGGTTTTTTGGAGGCTTAGGATTCAGATTCGGATTTGGATTTGGAGAGAGAAAAATGTAATTAAAAAAACAATATTTTAAAAGTTAGTTTATAAAATATTATAAAAAATTAATTATAGCGATAATTTTTTATTAATTTATTGAAAATGTTGTGAGAGTAAATAAATGTGAGACCCATCTTGAGTATGGTTGGCTAAAAGACACTATATTAGTGCGAAATCATATTTTGCTAGCATGGCTCACATAAATTCATTCCTATTTTGTATCAAATAATTGTTATTGGGTTTGAAAGGATTCTTTGAATCTAAAAATACCTAACCAGATATGCCCTAAGTCTTTAACCCTAATAAAGTATAACTAGAAGGGTACCCGCGCAATGCGGCGGCGGGTACCCGATGACTATTTTTATAGCAAACAAATGCTTTTCATGTGACCTTTTAAGCACAGTAAGACGACCGACATCTTCTTTTTTTATGTTATTTTTGACAATAAATTTACAGATACCAAGAATTTTGTTTAGCCCATGCCCGTTCGGGCTCGAGACCGTTCGGGCTCAAGCCCATTTGGCCCGTTGCCCGTTCGAGATTGAATATTTGTATAATGTGCTTTATTATTTGTATTAGTGACATTTAATGCAGGAATTGTGTTTAATTTGGTTGTACAATATGCTTGATAATTTGTATTTTTTATGTTAGAGGTGTTTTAATAACTGTATTAATTATATTTATTGACCATTAAATTAATTGACTATATTAAATAGCATTAATGATGTGTTATTTTTTTTTATTATGTGCATTAAAGTGGTGTACACTATGCTTCTTGTCTTGTACGTCTGAAAATTATGTGCATTATTCAATGTGATGTATTGAATTTTAAGTCTTCCTCTTAAGGTGGTGGCAACGCCTCTCGGCATGCCTTAGGCATGAACAATGCCGATCGGCATGATCATTGCCTCGTCCTAGGCATGAATCGGTGTGACATGCATTGGAGCTAAATCGGTATAGTTTACCGATTCTACATCAAGGCAAAACTAGCCGTTACATGCATTAAAAAAAAATCCTTTTAATTCTCAGAAGAACCGTTATTATTATTACTCCGGTTAAACGGCATTCCACGCCGGTGATTCATCAGTCCTCCTCCTCCGGCGACGGACATGTTTCGACCTGCTCCGGCACCGATGTCCTTCGATGAGCTCCGATTCATCTTTTATAACAATACATTAAGTTATATAAGTTATGGATTCATTTGTGTGTGTTTTTGAGCGTGCGTGTTTTTGAGTGTGTGATTAGTGTGTGTGAGATTTGTTTGTTGTTGATGATGAAGATGAAGGAAGAGTAAAGGTTACAAGTTTTGGGTTTTTTTTTTTTGGTACAGGTAGCCATGTGACATGCTTTACTTTGTTTATTGTTTTTCTTTTTTTATAATTAGTACACATAAAAATGGATTGGGTGGATGGATATAATTATAAAAATAAAATAAAAATAGATGAGGTATGGGTTAGGCATGATTGCCACTAAAAATCTATTGTTAGGTATGAGATGAGATGGAAGGATATTATTGGCGGGTGATTAGGCATGAAAATTCTTGTTAGGCATGGTTGCCACCACCCTTATAGTAAGTGTGTAAGCTTATTTTTTTAAGACTTCCTTTTAAAGAAATTCCCAAACACTTTATATAGTAGTATAGATAGGGTATTGTTAATTTAAAAAGTTATTAAAAATATATAAAAAATAATAAGTTTTATAATTTAGTTAATATTCAACAACTTTACCCTTATTTTTTTAAGTTTTATTTTTCACACAATCGACACTTATATTTTTATATTTATTATTTGTCATATATATACGTTTTTTTTTTCTTTTTTCTTTTTTTTTTTTTAACTTTAACAAAGAAAAGTTTAATTTTGAACTTCAATTGGTTAATAAAAAGACTCACTTTGTCACGTGACAAACTAGTTTGAATACATAAGAGATTAACCTTACAGATTCAACTAGTTGAACATGTTACCCAAACCAGTTTTAAGAAAGAAAAGAAAAGAAAAGAAAAAAGAAACATGAAACACCAAAGGCCCTTTGGTTCGGTGGTATGTGGCCCAACATCCAATAGGTCGTGATTTTAAGAGCACTATGTATCGTTGGTGTTATCCAATGATGTTATAGCAAAAAATGCTGTCACTTTAGCTTTTTCTCATATAACTCAGAACCTATAACTTAACAAAAAACATTCGATCTCTCTCCATCACTTAAGTTATAAGACACCCGATCCCATCGTTTAAAAAATAAAGCACAAATAAAAAAAAAGAAGAAGAAAAGCACCTTATAACTTGACTATGAATTTGACGCAATGCCTTATAACGTGAGGGGCTATGGTACCGAGTGGAGTAGCTCTATATTCACAAAGAGTTTATAAAATTAGAGTAGTGATTGACATGACTAATTCATGTGCCTAATTTTATGCTTAACAAGGATCTTGTAACACATGGCTAAATCAATGGTAAATAAGAGGAGTGAAAATAAGTGGAATACATGTGTCACTAAATGAATAGATTAGGCATTAAATTAGTCACGGTCATCTCAATCATTTTTATAAACGGAGCATTTTTCCGTGGAGAGATAAAATTGGTGTTCTCAAAAAGGAAAAACGTCAAAAACATGCCTAAAAAGTAAAACCCCAATTATTACATCTTTTTCCCGCCAAAACCACATTTCCCCCAACTTCTCCGGCCAAAATGTACGACGAGAGACCGGAAAACCTCCTAACGGACTTCTTAACAGAATACCACTCCGATCAGATTGAATCAGTCCTTCTATCTTCCGATCACCGTCTTCATTACCCTCTCTATGTCGAGTAACTAACTTATCCATACCTAACCCTAACTGTTTAATCACTTTATTTTTTCTTTTCTTTTGTATTATTAGGTTAGTGAATGTTTGATTGTTTGTTTTGTAACAGTTTTGCGGAATTAATGGAGCATGATTCCTTGCTTGCTCACGAGATACTTAATTATCCGACCGAGTACTTGCCGCTGTTCGATCAAGCGGCGCGTTCGGCTCAGGTTGTTGATTTTTTTTAATTATGTGTGAAGGAATGTTGTATTGAATTTTATTTTGTTTGATTAGAGTTTTGTTATAATATTAGGATATAGGAAGTTACACTATACTCATGGATTTTTGCGACGTAGTGTTAATATTTATGAAAAGAACCTCCAATTTTTTAAAATGCACCTGTTCTAAATTGCATTCTTTGACCTATTGATTTCACAATTTAACGTCATTACGCACAATTACATCAAATTGTAAACAATGGAAAAAAAAAAACGAAGTAAGTATTATACGATGACACAAAGGTAAATTTATGCTACATTATGGTGTATTAACTCTTTTACAATGTGTTAACTGTAGTTCTGTAAATTTAAATTCTGGTGTTGGTTTATTTCGGGATTTAGGAGCTTGTCTGCAAAGAGGTTAAGAAAGTTTGGGAGCTTGAAAGTCGTAGTCAAGGTTTCGAGTGTCCGGCTCCAAGTATTAAGGAATTCGTGCATGTTCGGATTGAAATTTGTGGTACTATCTTTGATAATCCAGGTAAATTTGCCTTTTCTATATAATCATCTGTTTACTTTTTGGCCTTTAATGCTCGTTACCATATCTTCATTCCAATCACAAAATGCTCTTATTAAGGAAACATGTACTTTTGTTAACAGTTTCTCTTTAGGATGGTTAGTCATTTTACCCGAAAATGGGACTCCCATAAAACAAACCAAAGTATTTTTGCTTAGTTGACTTGATGTTTTAAACCCTGAGAAGCTATTGATATGTGCTTGGATGGTGTAGATTTTTGTCCAAGTATCGGACGCGTTCGTGTGAAGCATCGTGGCATTCTTCTCACTCTGAAGGGAACAGTAATAAGATCTGGAGCGACTAAGATGATAGAAGGGGAGAGGATGTATGAATGTCGGAAATGTAAACATAGGTTGGTATTACTAGACTGTTATGGAACATTATCATCTGCATACATGATGCAAAATGATGCTATTATCTGCATTTTATATCACCTGTTAGCAACTTTGTCGTATCCGAATACTGGTTGCTTATATATGGGTTATCATGTAGCAAATGTTTCTTGGGCTTAAAATACTAATGTGAGACGTTAATGTATAGGTTCAAAGTCCATCCTGAATTGGAAAGCAGAAATTCAATACCCAAGCCAACAGCTTGCCCCTCCGAGGTTATTATTATTAATTCTTTACTTCTTTCAGTGATTGTACACAAACTTGCTCTATGATAGTGAATGGGAATTTCAAAGTAGTCTTAAAATGTTGTAAAACAAAAAAACCAAATCACGTAACCGGAAAGGGGAAAGTTATGACGACTAATATGGGAACATGTTAGTGTCCATTTAAGTTCTAAAGAAGAAAGAGAAATAACTTAGACACTGGGTAAACACGTGTAAATCTCATATGAAGATTTGTGTTTTCATGTACTCCTTTTCTTCAATATCTATGGTTTCAAGTCATAGTTTGATCTTTTTTTTTTTTTTTTTTTTTTTTTTTTTATTATTATTATTATCTTTTTATCTTTGTGGTGCTATTCTAGATGTTGACAACATTTGTTATTCACTCACAACAGAAGTCCAAATACTGTGAAAGCACCAGTTTCCAGCTGCTAGAGGGCAACCAAGTGTGTCATGATTACCAGGAGATAAAGATCCAAGAAAGCACTCAGGTTTTGGGTGTTGGGGCAATCCCACGTTCAATTCCCGTTATTTTGCAGGATGATCTTGTTGATGTTGTTAAAGCTGGAGGTACCATATCATAACAATTTTGTTGTCTCACTAGTACTGTTAGCCAATGTGTTAAGTTAATAAGTAGCAATGCTTCCGAATTTGTGTTTTTTTAATGTACATAAATGCTACTGTCACCCGGTGAAAGCTTTCTTCGTTTTTTAAGCCGGGAGGCTAACTCTTTGTAAAATCATCTGCAGATGAGGTGATCGTCACAGGAGTTTTGACAGCTAAATGGTCTCCAGATTTGAAAGATGTTCGCTGTGACCTTGAACCTGTATTGGTGGCTAACTATGTGAGGTATTCTATAGCTTACTCTCATCTCTCAAACGATCTATAATGAGCACAAGTGCAATTGAGCAAGAATTTTTAAAGGCAGATGAACATGTCTGCAATTACCACTCCTTGACCTGATAAAAACAGTTGAAAGGGTTGTTTGGCTGATAATTTTATATGATGCTAAAGTCTATAAAGAAATAATAACCAGTACCGTAAGTGTAAAACAACGCAACCTGCAATAAATAATTGATAATGGGTTCTCTCCTGTCACATATATTCTTCTTTCTTACTTTTGCCCTTAACTTCCGATTTTGTTATTCTAGGCGAATCAATGAGATAAAGTTGGATATAGAAATCCCTGATGACATTCGTCAGCAGTTTGAGAATTTTTGGTCAGAATTTAAAGACACGCCTTTGAAAGGTAAGAATGTAAGATTTTATGGTAACAGTTTATTATATTCTATTTGAGTTTAATATAGATAAATTTACAACATACTAAATCTACAGGTAGGAATGCCATTCTTCGTGCTATTTGTCCACAAGTATACGGTCTCTTCACTGTGAAATTAGCAGGTAGCTTTTGCTCTAAATTCCTCTCATCATTAAAATTGGATTTTGCATTGCTGCATCTAAAGATCAATTGACAAATTTGTTAGTTATGAACACAATTATTTTCCAATGTAGTTACATTGACACTTATTGGGGGAGTACAACATGTTGATGCCTCTGGGACAAAAGTCAGAGGCGAGTCTCATCTTCTTCTTGTTGGCGATCCAGGTAATGCTATGTGTTAGATATTCATGCTATAAACTTGGAAAATAAAATGAAAGGATACATTAACAAGCTCTTTGATAAGATTCACAAGACAATCTAAAACATTCTCATCAATATTTATGGCAAGATATATTTATCACACCATTCCTCTACAATCGTACCGATTAGAAAACCTTTAACTCCCAATAAGTCTAAAAGTCTTAGATTTTAGGAGATTAAGGGTGTCTTTATCTGATCAATCTAAACGGATATCACAGCCATAAAGATTGATCAACTTCCAATATATGTAATTTTTTAGGTACAGGAAAATCCCAGTTCTTGAAATTTGCTGCTAAGTTGAGCAAACGATCTGTTATCACTACTGGGCTGGGAAGCACTAGTGCTGGATTGACAGTCACTGCGGTCAAGGATGGAGGTGAGACTGATTGTTTTTCTGCTAGTATTCTAATTCTGACTTTTCATCTACTTATATACAACATTTTCCCAGTTAGGAATGTGCATAATTTGCTTACACTCTGAGTTCTCTTTGATAATAAAAGATAAAGTGCTTTATTAAAATTGTAGGTGAATGGATGCTAGAAGCTGGGGCTCTTGTGTTAGCGGATGGTGGACTTTGTTGCATTGATGAGTTTGATAGGTACCATTTCCAAAAAAAAAATATTGGTCTTTTTCTCATATAGTATGATGACAAAGATAAATACTTGAAAATGGGTCATAGCAAAGAAAAAGTCTAAAATTTTTTGAACGGAAAAAAGACAATGGAGCAACTGTATAATCATATTTTACACATGCTGGCCTAATTGTTAATTAAAAAGTATATGTTAGATCTGTCATGTAAAACTAAAAAATGATTTTACTTTTTGACAGCATGAGGGAACATGATAGAGCCACTATACACGAGGCAATGGAGCAGCAGACTATAAGTGTTGCTAAGGTATAGCCTTTTTACGTACACTTTATCCCCTGTAAAAACCATGGCTATTGATCTTTGTTACTGTGATAGAAAAATAGTAAACGTTTTATATCACTCGTTTGTTTTTTTAGTTGTTTATTGTGAAATTACGTTAATGGTTTAGCAGACTTTGACTTCGTGATAATCTAATTAATTTTCAGGCGGGTCTTGTAACCACTCTCAGTACAAGAAGTATAGTCTTCGGTGCAACAAATCCCAAAGGCCAATATGATCCTGATCAATGTATTAGTTCTTGCAAATTCTTATATGCTTATGTTTAATTTCTTAATATGATTCTCTCATGTTCTACTTACACATTCATTCTTAACAAAGCTCAGCTCTGTCTGTCAACACCACATTATCTGGGCCGTTGATCAGCAGATTTGACATAGTTCTGGTTCTTTTGGACACAAAAAATCCAGACTGGGATAAAGTTGTCTCGGATCATATTCTTGATCAGGTACCAACTACTCTACTTAATGTTTGCCTGTGCCCTGTTCATCATTACCGCATGACTAGATATTGAGGGTGGTCTTTATGAACAGGCAGAACCAGAGAAGGACATATGCCATGAAGATGTGGGCAAGAAGTGGCCCCTTTCTTTGCTCAGAAGGTACACGTTTCTGATATATATCACTCATTCATATGGCTTAAGGAGTTTGTGGCCCCTATTTTATGTAAACTAAAGAATCGGAGGTTATTGGTGTTTTAATGTGAGTAGGTATATCCACTTTGTAAAAGGATATTTTAGACCAACTCTGAGCAAAGCAGCAGAAGAAGTTATTTCGAGTTATTATCAACTCCAAAGAAGATCTGCAAAAGAAAATGCAGGTTTCAACATTACCTTCAATTCTTTCTATACCCTTTTCTTTAGAAAAAATTATAACTAATCTCTTTTCTGAATGCAGCAAGAACCACTGTTCGAATGCTTGAAAGTTTAATCCGACTTGCTCAAGGTATAACACTTACATATAGGCATCAATTTCACCTTTTACTTATGAATGGGTTGATTTGGGTAGTGTTTTATTTCAAAAGGGTCAAACTAAGAAATTTAGCTAAAGAGAACCCAAACGGATCTAATGGGTTGAAAATCGCCAAAAGTCTATTTTAAATGCATAGAAACCTTCTAACTTGTTTTATCCAATGAATTAGATTGTTATTACTATAAAATCAGTTTATAAGTATTAATTAACAAATTTTATATCTATTAAGATTTAATAATTGGACCAAAAAGTGGTAGCAACCCATCCATCTTGCCACCTCTACTTCTACCCCTTGCAAAGTTATAATATGAACATCATGTGTGTATTTTAACATGTTACCATTGCAGCACATGCACGATTGATGTTCAGAAATGAAGTCACTCAATTAGATGCCATCACAGCAATATTATGCATCGAGTCATCCATGACAACATCAGCTATTGTTGATAGTGTTGGAAATGCATTGCACTCAAATTTTACAGATAACCCTGATCAAGAATGTATCCTTTTTTCTTAGCCCATTCTATCTGCACGATTCTGCATTTACTTTTACTACCAAAATACTCGAAAATTATCTTCACTAGAAATAGTTGCAGAAAAAAGCCTGATTTCATAAAATAAAATACAAAAACATTGATGTCAATGTGATTTAACTGGTTTCAGTTTAAACAAATCACAGTAATGACCAATTTGACAAATGTGTACTTTAAAACTCTATGTTTTGTAGAATAAACCTGAGTACTTTTGTCACATTAGGCGAATGTTTTAGTTTCTTTTTTAGTGCAGGGAATGACTTATGAAAGTAATTGTAGTTGGTTAATTCCTTGACCAAAGATACAGATGCCATTCAAGAACAACAGATCCTTGCAAAGCTCAAGTCTTTTGACGAATTCCCAGATTTCACTCATTGAATACTTGGCCATTAACGGCTCAAAAGTTGTGTACATGGACACGTGATACTTTACATGAATTTTTAGTATAAATTACATGATGCTATTTGTTCATATAGTTATCACTTGGCTTCTATTGTGACTTGGTATATCACAAGGAATGCGTCTCATGAGGCGTGCTCTATAGCTGCGCTATGATGTTGCTGGGATCGAAACTATTTGTACTCATCCTCGTTAGTATGATTATTGTAAATAGGAATGTGTCTTGTTATATTTTTCTTTTTAATCTCTCCAAATTCATGTCCTTTGTTATAAACTCGTGGCTTTCCTTTTTGTTAGTAATCATACCCATTTTTGTTTCAAGGATTTTTCTAACTTGTGCCTTAGAGGCGCAAGATAAGAGGATATGAACTCACAAAAAAGTACTCAGGGACTCACGACGAGTCCCTGAATACTTTCTTGTACTTCGTGAGTCCCTGAGTACTTTTTTATACTTTTTTGCCTTCTTATCTTGTGCCTCTAAGACACAAGTTAGAAAACCCCTTGTTTCAATTACAGATGCTATAAGTTTCATACTCATGAATCACCTTAAGCTTAAAATGTAATAACTAACTATATTGCATAACTTTTTGAGATTCTAGGATCAATGTTGAATCTTAAAGTATTTCAACTACAAAGAAAGAATAATTATATTACCCCTTTGGGGTGTCCGACAATCAATAACAAGAAACAAACAACTCTTGGAAATGGAGTCTAAGAGATCATTACATAAGATGTTTTCTAGAAAATATCTGACTATATTTTAAACATTAATCCATCAATACATATACATCCATGTAAAGAACAAAAAAAAAAAAAAAAAAAAAAAAAAAAAAAAAAAAAAAAAAAAAAAAACGGGTTGCGGTCAGATTTATGTTGCAATGATGATATGCTTATAGAGCATTTTCAAGTCCCAACAGAGACGGTGACAGGAAGGGTAAGGTGGTACGTGCCTCTTTAGCGAAAAAAAATAGTGTAATTTTTTTTTAAATCGCTATCTTTGTAATTTGATCCTCCCCTTTACGATATGATTTGTAATGTAGTTTCTAAAAATTATCAAAGTTTTTCCGTTCAATTATAGCTGTGTTTCCGCCCCTAATTCTCAACAATATTTTGTTCTAAAAATATAAAAAATAAAAATTGTACAACAGCCATTTGTGCTGTGCCCCAGACATAAATTTATTAGCCCTATTACTATTTTGCCCATTTGATTGTCCAAAGTATACCTTATCACTTCATTATCCAATGCCCATGTGTGTGTTCAAGAGTAAAGGTATATAGAAACAAAGACAATGTGTGTTTGTGCTCTAGAGTGAAGATATAAAGAAACAAAGATAATAAATCAATAATCCAAAAAAAATAAATACGACCCTTATGCAGGTTCTAAGGAATCGAAAAGCCACACAAACACACTATGGCATTATGCAACAATAACTCAACAATTTTATTTCTAAACAACGTCATTGTTATACATGATCATGACTGATCCCAAAAGGTCAAAATTCAAAAGTCAAAAAACTATGCGGTTTTTTTGTGCTAAAAAACTTGTCATGAAATGAAGGGGGTTATCCAATGAACATGAAAGATATCTACTTCACAGAATTTGAGAATCAGTACAGCCCCAAAAACTTCCACCATGCACCGCCAACAACTGTCCAGATCACCGCGTTAATACAAGACATAATAAATCCGATTTTAAATACATCTGGGAGCTCCACATAACCAGCTGTTGACGATACACACAAAAAATGATATTAGTCACAATGGACCATAATATATAACTTTCGAGATCAACCCTATTTCATATTCAAATTTAGCATAGTCCACTTTGTTATGTATTCGCAAAATTTATATTTTCTTGGAAAAGAAATGAAGAGACCTCATTTTAATTGCTAGTGAAGATCACTTCATTTGACCTCAAAAGTCATACTGGGATCACTATTTATGACGTTTAAGAGAAAAGTAACATACCTCCAAAGTAAACAGCAGCTTGACCACTGCTATAATGAGTTTGAGCACCAAATAAGTTTGTGTTATAAGCTAAAGCAAGTGCCGCCAATACACCAGGCACCCCAGCAGCCAAATGCATAGCAAGAAACGCAGAGTACAAGGCTCCCACATGACCCGTTTGACTAGCAAACATGTAGTGGATTAGGAAGTAAGCTCCTTGTAGAACACCAAATGCAGCGGGCCAACTCAAAGAGAAAGATTGAAGAAATTTAGCTACACAATTAGACATCCATGATACTACTCCAAGATTCGTTAATTGACCCGCCATTCCCACCAGTATTGCAAACCAAGTCAATGTGTCCCATGCTGATTTTTCAGTTAAACAATCGTCCCATTCAAGCACTCCTAATAATAATAGTACCGATAAACCCAACATTGCAGTAACAACACTCGGTATTCCAATAGAATCCCTGTTTAGAGAAGAGCCTATATTAGAAATTTGTATTCGTTTATACCTATTTCACAATTTTCCATTTGTTGGTCCCGTATTCCACTGGCAGACTTGGGATTATCAACCACGGTATTTCTAATGTACTCTTTAAAAGAAATTACAAAACAAATATTCTCCATTTCTTCTCAAATCATATTAATAGAATCCACTAAAAATGGTCAATAGAGGTGGCAATTTTGACCCATTTACTTGTATAAATGTGTCTAATAGATAAATTAAAATAATATAATTAAGAAACAAACCGGCTCAAAGTCTCCAAAAAGCATATTTTCAATGGATACAGTCACCTAAATTTAGTTTTACTATAAAAAGAGAAACTATTGTAATAATATAGTTTTTGAAAGCATATTAACACACAAAACGTTTATAATAGTTTTTCTAACCAAACTTGTAAACGCTTGGTTTCCAGGTGCAAATTTAACCTGGTCTGACCCGCCCATTTTTCCATTTATAATAAAAACAGAGCCTAGTAGTTTACGAAATATGACATACCCGAGTACCCAAAGAGAGACAGCAAGAAGCATAGTGCCGATCATAACCCATTCATTAGTTTTGACAGGGCCCATTGCTTCAAGCCTCTTGGCAGCCATAGCAGGGGCTTCCGGTGTATCTTTTATTTCAGGAGGGTAAAGTTTGTATAAGATGAATGGAGTAAGCAGAAGTGAAACAAACGCAGGTAAACTAGCAGCTTTGAACCATGATATCCATGGACTTGCAATAACTAAACCAAGTTCCTCTGCTAATTTCAAACACAAGAGGTTTTGTGCTGCAGCAGTCAGAAAAAGAGCACTAGAATTTCCGGCAGACTGTCAAATATCAAAAGCAAAAAAAACTTCATGAATACAATCTCAATCGAAGTGCAACATTTCTCTATTTTCATGATTTTATTTTATTTTATTTTATTTTATTTTATTTATTATTATTATTTTTTTGTTAAAAAGGTTAATTTTGTCATATTATAGGAAGTTTGATATATCTAGTTAATTGTCAAACATTTAACTTTTGAGCTTAGTCAAAGTCTGTAATTTTCACAGAATGGAGGGACTATGTGATTATAATGAGTATGCACAATTATAATGTGGTTTGCACAGCTGACTATTTAAAACCAATAGAATCTTATGGGCATGGAACTAAAGTTGACCTATTTTATTGTCAATTAACTTAATACAACAACCTTGGCCCTATTGCTTTACAAGAAGCCATACCTGATTCCCGAAAAGATATATTATATTAACAATTGTGGTAAATTTTACTTATATCTATTTGATTGTAATTGGATTCAGGCTGATAAAATAAGAACGATATAAAAACTTTAATGAATATGCAATTCAAACAGATGTCTCTGAAAGCACAACCTAGTCGAAAAGCCAATAGTATGAGCATCAACACTTAACTTTTATAATTCAAATTGTGCAACTCTACAACAATTCCTAATCATTCAATCTTACTGAAGACTTCATAAATTTAGTGACTGATGCATCTAATTATTATATAGTTTAATCAAATTTCATCAATAACAAATGTATGAACCAAGCAAAGTGCCCTTTTTACAATCCGCAAACTAGATGAGTAGTTCCTTTCTACAATATCAAAACTTTTTATTACTATTAAGCTATAAAATATATTTTTACCTCATAAAAATGGTCTTTATCAATTGACAAACTACATCTAACATGACGGGGCCTATCTTTACAACTATATACACTCATACAGATCACATCAGTAACGAACACAGTTATCAAAGTTTTATCACAATGAGCTAACCAAGACCTAACTTGTGACTACATTAACATATTGTCAGAATTACACTAGCATTTTTTATACTAAATTACCATGGTCAGTAAAACGGGCAAAACATCTATCGCTACTTTAACCAAGAAACCAGTAATGAACTCCAATTCAAAATCTTAGAAACCGAATAAACACAAACCTGAAACTGAGACTGAATAAGATACGACCCAAGCTTCTTAGAACTGGGATCATTCGGTTTACTCCCAGCAGACAACGACAAGGACTTAATAATCGGCAAAAACACACCACCAGCTCTAGCAGTAGTACTAGGCATAGCAGGCGCAATCAACGCCTCACTCAAAGTCAACCCATAACTCAAACCCAAAGTACTCTTCCCCAACACCTTAACAAAATACGTCGCAATCCTATCCCCTAAACCCGTCTTAACAAACCCACGCGCAAAAAAGAAGGAAATAACAATCAACCAAATAACCTCATTAGTAAACGCACTAAAAGCAGTCGTAAAAGACAAAGTCCTAGTAATAACAGTAGTAGTTAAACCCAAGAAAGCCCAAGCACCGACAGGCAAAGGCGACAAAACTAAACCAGCAATAGTAGACGCAAATATAGACAAAAGCTGCCATGCTTGTGGGGTAACTTCGACAGGTTTCGGAACTGCGAAACGAAGAACTAACCCAATTGCGACTGATAACACTAAAGGCACAAGCTTTGCTGTTTTCAACTGAGGCGTTGAGGGTTCAGTAGTGATTGATGAGGCAGATGCTGAAATGGGTCTTAGTATTTTCCCAAAGGGTGTCAGAAAAGATGGTTTTCTTGGACTGAAGTGGTGGCTGGTGGTGGTTTGCAGTGGTGATCGGAATTTGAAGGGGGTGATTGATGAAATGGGTTTGATGGGTGTTAATGAAGTTGAAAAGGGTGTCTGAAAAGATGGTTTTCTTGGGTTGGATCGGAGGTGGAGGGAGGGTGGTGGGGAGAATGCGGTGGAGAAGAGGGCGGTGGACTCCATTGATGGTGGTGGATGTGGAGAGGGTTTTTGCGGAGAGAACGAAGAAGATGAGTCCCCACAGGATTTGAGGTTTGTGTTGGCAACGCCGCATAATATTTTAACTTAGTCCATACTTGTATTTTTTATTTTATTTTTTTATTTTTAAACAAAATTTGAAAATGAAAAATGATGTATATATATATGTGAAAAACAAGAAAAAATTACACGTTTGGTCCCTATGGTTTGCCCAAAATAACAACTTTAGTCCTTAAGTCGTTTTTATTACACCAGCAGTATCTAATTTTGAAACTATGCACGCTTTTGGTCCCTATTTTGGATGGGCGTTAGTTAAGTCCGTTAAGTATTTTGCGCTGTTAGTCCTTCGTTAATAATTTTTGCACCGTTAGTCCTTATTTTTTAAAATATAGTTTTCCCCAGTTAGTCCCTCCGTTAATAATAGTTATCAACCGTTTTTTTTACTTTTTTGTCCGTTTTCCCCCGTTTTTTTTTTCGTTTTTCGTTCGTTTTTTACGTTTTTATCCCTTTTCGTCTGTTTTTATATGTTTTCGTCTGTTTTTTTACGTTTTTGTCAGTTTTTGTCAGTTTTTTATCCGTTTTTGACTGTTTTTTACGTTTTAATCCGTTTTCGTCCGTTTTTTTACGTTTTCACCCACTTTTTACGTTTTTGTCTGTTTTTATCCGTTTTCGTTCTTTGTTTATTCGTTTTCGCCAGTTTTTTTTCAAAAAAATTTTCCAAAAAAAAATAAAAAAATTGGAATTTTTTCACAAATTTGAAAAAAAAAATTCCAAAAAAAATTTGAAAAAATAAATTGGGTAAAAAATATTTTCGAAAAAAAATAAAACATTTTGAGTAAAAAATTAAAAAAAAATTGAATAAAAAAAATTGAAAAAAAAACGGACATATTTTTTTTTAAAGATTTTTTAAAAAAAAAATATTTGAAATTTTTTTTTCAAATTTTTTTTTTTATTTTTTTATTCAATTTTTTTTTTTGAAATTTGATTTTTTTTTTATCTTTTTTCAAAATTTTTTTTTGGGAAATATTTTTTTTCCAAATTTTTTTTTTGGAAATTATTTTTCCAAATTTTTTTTCTTTTTGGAAATTTTTTTTAATATGTTGAAATAGTACGAAAATGAAAGAAAAACGGACAAAATGTAAGAAAAACGGACAAAAACGAATGAAAACGTAAAAGAACTGGCGAAAAAAATAAAAAAAACGAACGAAAACGGATAAAAACAGACAAAAACGGGCGAAAACGGATAAAAAACGAACGCAAAAGGAAAAAAACATACAAAAACGTAAAACAACGGGCGAAAACGGAAAAAAAAAACGAACAAAAACGTAAAAAAACTGGCGAAAACGGAAAAAAATGGGCGAAAACGTAAAAAAAGGACGAAAACGGATTAAGACGTAAAAAACAGTCGAAAACGGATAAAAAACTGACAAAAACGGATAAAAACAGACAAAAACGTAAAAAAACGGACGAAAACATATAAAAACATACGAAAAGGGATAAAAGCGTAAAAAACGGACGAAAAACGAAAAAAAAATCGGGGGAAAACGGATAAAAACGAACGAAAACGGATAAAAACGGACAAAAACGTAAAAAAACGGGCGATAACTATTATTAACGGAGGGACTAACTGGGGAAAACTATATTTTAAAAAATAAGGACTAACGGTGCAAAAATTATTAACGAAGGACTAACAGCGCAAAATACTTAACGGACTTAACTAACACCCATCCAAAATAGGGACCAAAAGCGTGCATAGTTTCAAAATTAGATACTGCTGGTGTAATAAAAACGACTTAGGGACTAAAGTTGTTATTTTGGGCAAACCATAGGGACCAAACGTGTAATTTTTTCGAAAAACAATGTTCATGTTAATTCAATGCTTCACTTGTGAGATTTGACCCTTTTAACAACCACAAGTCTTTACGACTAGGGCTGAGCAGACCTAAGACTGACCGAGACCGAGACTGAGAAAACTGACCGGATCGATCGAACCGAAGAACCATCGGTCTTAACATTTTCTTTATTTCGGTCTTGGTTCGGTCCAGACAGATCTTACGTAAAAATCGACCATTATGCCTTCTTTTACCGGATCAACTGAATGACCGGACATACAAACCCGGACGAACCGAACACATTCGGTCCGATCCTCGGTCTAGGGTTTTGGTCGAATTCGGTCTCGATCCGGTCCGGTTTAGACCGATGCTCACCTCTATTTACGACAACGCTATCTTAGAAGTGTCATTTTGTTATGTTAGATCAAACCGAGCTAGCTATTTTGAACTCGAGAATTCGAATTTCACTTATCCAAACTAGCTCAAAATCAGCATGTGACGATTTCGTCAAGATTTATTCGTTAGTTACGGAGAGAATCTTCCTTCTAGTATTTTGGGGCAATAACTCGAAGTGGTACCTAGTCGGTCTCTAACTATCTGCTTCTAATAAATACGCGATAACGCTGACTTATTTGCTGAACACAGTCAGTCACGTACCTCTTAGATTTTTTCTGAAAGAACCAAAGTATTCTCGTTAAGGTCCCATAGATAGAACCTGATACCAAATTGTAGCTATAATAGATCAACTTTTCAAATCATCTTTACCGATTTAGAGGTTTTTTGTTTTTTCTAAATGCTAAATTTAAAAATCGAAATCATGTGACTGTTTGAGAAACTAAAACCACGTTCAAATTATGAGGGATATTGGGTTCAGGCCCGGATATATAGTTGTGCAATGACAGCGAGTGCTAAAATTTTAGTCTCAACAACTCTCAAGTTCTAAATTAAGCCCAACATATATGTAAACATGAGAAAACTTGGAGCTAGTAATGGCCCAAAAAGATCTGGCCTCACAACTAGTCATAGTACTTTTAGGTGTGAAGAGCATCGAAATTTCATACCATCTAGTCTAAAATCCATGAATATTTTGAAAAAAATAGTACTCGTGCGTATCAACGGGATTTTATAGCGACAGATAGTTTTAGTAATAAAAAACGTTTATGGGTTATAAACGAAAAATAATAAAACTTTGAGGATTTTAGGATTAAACATAATGTTTTGAAACCCGGTTCGACCGGTTGAACCGTTCCGGTCGAAAAAACAGGTAAATTTAAACCGGGTCATCCCGACGGGTTGGGTCGAAAAAACAAGGCAAATTAAACCAGTTCAACCCGCCGGGTTTGAAGCGTTCCGGGTCAACCCGGTTTTCGATGTGTATTAATAGCAAACATTTCAACACTTAAATACTTTCCAAATGCATAGCTTATTTTCAATGCTTTCCAAATGCGCTAAAAGTTTGACCATTTTTCAACATTTTAACATTGACCATTTTTACTTTATATGTAGTATATATTTGCATATTTTGACCCGAGATACATACTTTTTTTAACGTCAACTATCTACCTCAAATTATAAATATATAATAAATCAATCCACAATGTCCTAAGCAGGACTGAACCCACAACCATTTGGTTATGAAACATCCTTTAAGTACCACTAAGACACAAGCTCTTTGATCACTTATTTTTAACTTGACTCAACTTATGTCATATTGTTAAAACTAGGATTTCTTTTTCAAAATGACAAGAATACTCTTTTGACACCCTCTGCCATCATCTGCCATCTACTTGCAAACTTTTTATTTTCAAATCCTTTCATTTTCAATCGTATTCCTTTATTTATGTTCGCAGTGCTTCGTAACATGTCCAATTTGCACAATAATATAGATAAAAATGATAAAGTATCTGACAAATTCATTATTCTTCGTCTTTTTTATTTTATGTTGCATACATATTTTTCATCTGTTTTATATCTTCTTACCAAACATAATAATCACATGAACCACCAAAGTAACCGTCACATAAAAAAATTGATTAAATCAAGGTTTTCAAGATCGGGATCCTATCTAGGATCGTTTTCGTCTTTGCAATATCGTGATCGTAAGATCGGATCGGGATCTTAAGATCCTACTCTAATGTTATTTCTTAATAGTTTTTGTAATATTATACAAATCTACAAATTATTATACATTATAAACACAAGGTACTATGAATGTTTCATAGAAATGTTGTCCTTAATTATGATTATGAAATGTTTAAAAAGATTAACATGTTGTTTTTTGAATTCTACAAAAAAATTACCCATAAATTTGTAGTTTTTTAGTTTGTAATCCGAGAAAAGTAAGATCGAATCGGATTTGATCTTAAGATCGTATGGTCAAAATCGGGATCCTATAAGATTTTAAGTTTATAAAGATCCTATGTGGGATCCGGATCTTTTTTGCTTTGCAGTATTGTAAAATCGTAAGATCGTAAGATCAGGATCGAGATCCTGACAACTTATGGATTAAATAGCTCAAATTAATATATAGTAATTAATTAATAAGGGCAAACAAATATTTTTGAATATTAGTGTTGTAGTTGTTGGTAAAAGGAATGAAGGAATACAAATGAAAAAGAAAATTAATGTTGAAAGTAAGTGGGTTATAAAAAGGAAATGAAAGAAATAATTTTTAGATATTAATGTTGTAATTGTTGGTAATGAATAAAAAATTAAACTTGAAAAAAATTATGTTTAGAAAAAAAGATGGAAGAGTAAATAGCAGGTTTAATAATGGAGGATCGGGGAAGAAAGAGGGAAGATGAGACGGACGCAAAGGGTATGCAATGATTATGAGGGGGTTTGCAATTGGTTCGTAGGGTTTCGCAATAGGGAAACTGAGGTTCGTAGGAGGAGGATGGAGTTCCTTAGAAGAAAGATGAGTTCTTCAGAGGAAAGGGGGAGAATGTCAGTTTTTGCATATATTTAATATACTAGACGATTACTGGTGTACAACGGTGACGGTGTTTAATATCGTTAATTTGTGTCTGCAATTTTTTTTTTATGTATATATGGATGTGAAGTAAGTGAAAGTGAATAAAGTTAGCGAATTAAATTGTAATTAAATATTTAAATATTTTAATATATTACATTGTTTATAACAACCCGCTATTTTACTGGTTCATACTATTCACTAAATCCAAATTATTTATTTTGAAGTTTACCTGAGAACATTTTACATATAACTTTTTATTGAAATAAACGTAAAACAAGAAATAACCCTCTTGTGCAATATGACTAGACTAACTTTAGTTTACAACATAAGAGTACATTGTCACTATATCAACTCATATTTTAATTTCTAGTACAATTTTATTTTTACTTACGTACAAATAATAATTTAATAAACACATTTCACAATTTGCATGAACACACAATGTACCCGACACTCTCAACAATTATTTTTAATACATTTTTACACATCCTAAACTACTACAAAAGTGCCAATATTGTTTTCTTACACTTATTATAATTCCTTAATTAAAAACCCTTAATTATACATACTTAACTTTAACTGAAAAACTATTTTCCAATACCTATTTTAAACACCTAATACACACTCAAAATACATTTTATAAAGATTTTGCACATTTTTTCCTTCATCTTTTTTTATGTGCCGCCCCTACAATCACAAAACCATACTTAGGGCCCGTTTGGTTGATTGGTTTAGGGGGGTTTAGGATGATAGATGTGTAAAATAAATTGTTTGGTATTTCATGTTTGGGCTGACGCGCGGGCATGGTCCCCAAATTTTAATCTCTAGCTTGTACCTGGGTTTTCTCTATCTTTTCAATAAAATATCTATTTTTATATTTTGAAAAATTCTCATCCGCTAGATGTAGTTGATTACTTGTTTGACTTTTATTTTTATTTAAAAAAATGCAGCTTATGTCAATTGATTTATATAATATATATATATTTAAAATAATAATAAAATTTCTCTCTCCTCATATACTTTCAAACCTTTCCCAAATTCAAATCCAAATCCAATCCCACTTATAAACCAAACGGGCCCTTAGTTTTGGTAAAATTTGACCTTGACCATATTGACTAAGATATAAACTTATAACCCTTAAAGCATGGGAAACATTGAAGTGACTAGCCCTTGCTACTCCTTTCTTTCGGCTGAAACAAATCAAACGACACCCTTTTTTCCTTTTTTTTTATTTAAAACATGTAGTCTAATATAGCTTAATAAACAAATGCTTGAGCCATACTTTAATTTCACTATAAAAAGGGAAGTCTTGTAGTCATTTTTTACACTTACAAACTTAAAACTCTCATTCACTCTTACCTTAGGAGTCGACCACAAGTAGAAAGCTAGGAGAAATAAGTGTTTATTTGAGTAATCTAAGTAGTAACAAAGGGTTTAGGAGTTTTTTTTGGGTACATTTGTGTTTATCATCATCACATACACTTTCTAGTTGCTAGTAAGTCATTATACCAATTTCATAATCTCTGCACACTTTGCTTATGTGTTGATTTCATTTACTAGTGCTAAGTTCCATATTTACACACATATTAATATCACCATGTACATGTTTGTGAAATTTATAACCACAATACGTTAACTACTAGTCTACAATGTCATAAACTTTTTATTCTTGATGAAATTGTGGAAATTAAGACTTTACAAATGATCAAACAAGTGCTATTAGTTAACTAGTCTTGATGTTTATTTACTTTATGATGATTTGAGCTTTTCACTATGATAACTATATTATTCTATCACTATTAGATTGTTGAAAAATTGGTGGAAGATTTAGAGTTGACAATGGGTTGATTTGGAGATGAGAAACTAGGAAAAATGCAGTTTTGACACTAATAGAATAGAGGCTGTCCCATTCGGGTTAAAATAGAAAAATCAGTGGCTTTTTAGTAAGATTAGACTAAAGAAATAGGAAATAGACTTTATAACGAAACGTGGTCGCTTGAACGGACAAAAACGAACTTAAAACGAATAAGTTACGTAAATTTGAAGTTAGACAATGAAAACTATTTTTCTGAAAAATAATAGCTGTTGTTGGAACTTTTTATGAAGTAAAACCAGACCTTAAAAGGTAAATAGACTAGCCGAGGCACTAAAAATGAGTTAATATATTATACATTCGCCGGGATATATAAAACTTAGAAAACGGAATTAAAACGAGAGAGTTATGACTTGTAGAAGTTTTGTCGGGAAATACAAATTTTGACAGCTTTTAGTTTCTAATAAAAAGTTGTTAGAAAAATTAAAACTAGTTTTCGGACACCTTAGAATCGGAATTAGCCAAAATGACCTAAACAAAAGTAGTAGCATGTTATTCATACTTGTTAGCCGCGTCATAAGTTTTCTAAATTACTTATTGACAAGACGAGTATAGTTTAATTACGGAATAAACTAGTTATGTTACATAAAAGGTATACTTTCACAGTTTCACTATTAAATGAGAACATTATTTTTTTAACCACTAAACCTTATAACAAATATGTACGGGTGATATACTAATGTATAGAATTGCGTTCACGATATTATTTCCAAACCTAAGATATAGTACTTATTTTGGTTGCGGTTAGAGCCACCGAACCTCAATTTCGTGCACATTATTCCGACTTGTACTAGTATAATTGAGGTGAGTTTCATAACCCCGTTTTTACTTGTTTACAATATTTCTAAATTCTGGAGGTGAGAATACATTACTTATTTTTATGCGAACACGAGTACTAAAACTGTTATAATGCCTAAGTTATCACATAGCCACTAAAGTCCCCTACCAATCATGAACCGTTAATTACTTGTAAGCGCGAATGTTGTGAATAGAGCTATTGGGTTAACACCCCCGTCCTGGTTAGTCGCACCAACTGGATAACGGACACAAACCATTCGGATTAATTTCGAGTTTCTGGCAAACACTTATATGGGGCACGATTATTATTTATGCTTGATTGTATACCATTACCTTGAGATTCGGGGTCATGAGCTTAGGGCATTATATATACTTTTTGTATGACGTTGTGTTTGTTATAATTATCATCTATACTAAAATCTTGTGTTCCGTACCTGACTAAACATTTAACTCATACATATGAACTTACCAACATTATGTTGACCTTTTTAGCATGTATTTCTCAGGTCTTTAGACAACATTGCTAAGTTTACATATGGAGCATTGATAAGGTTTTAAAAGGTACCATTTTGAGGGGTCGTTTAAGCCCTTATTTGATCACTTTTGTATCCGTTATTGCTTAATATCGTTCCTTTTCACTTTTTAGGTCTCTTGAAGTCAAAATGTTGGAATGACACTTATTTGGACGAAAAGGCGCGAATATACGAAGAAAATGGCCAAAGTCAGAATCGAGACACTCAAAGCTGCTGAAAACAGAAGGCGACGGCGTCAGGTGTTAATTGCGACGCCGTCGGAGGATTTTTGTGACGATACAGAAGCCAAAAACCCTATTTTCAAGTGACGACGTCGGGCTTTAAAAGAGTAGGCCGTTGCTACTCAAACTGCCTAGATGCGACCCAGACGACGTCAGAAGCTGAAGAGGACGGCGTCACAGACATAAGGTGACGCCGTCGCAAGGTTAACGTGGCCAAGACGAAACCCTAATGACGGCGACACGACGGCGTCACGAAACATAAGGTGACGCCGTCGCATATGTAATCTTATATATAGAATCCAAATTTTTCAGTTTTAGAGAGAGTCTTTTTGGAGTAAAAACCTAAAACCGAACCTAAGGTGTCTTGTACAGTATTTTAGGGTTTTAAACCCTATCTTACATCAAGATAAGTATTTACTTCATTAATTCAATTATGTCTTTGATTATTTGTGTGTATGCTTGCATGTTCTCCATGTACGGCTAATTTATTTGTGTGTTTGCTTAGGAAGTATGAAACTTAATTATTGAATATTGATTGGTTGTTTCTTATCTTAGTTGATCAATGATCTAGTAATGCGATAGGTCATTCGTTGTGTACTTAATGCTTGATTCATCTTTGTGAACCTTAGAATATGATTACCTTAGTAGTTGTAGGCTAAATTATCCAAAGAGTGCCTTAGAGTAAGAGTTTATCATCCCAAGTGGGTTTTGTAGACGAGACCCTTTGGTAAGTTCAAAGAGTTAGGGAGAAACGCATACCCTACAACTTTAGACACACAACGCAACTAAGAATAAGGACGTGACAACTCAACCATCAATAGGAGATAATTAAGGAGTAGTATAACCTAAGTAAACACATCTTTAAACTATCATACGAGCACACATTAATTAGACATAGACTCCCACAACCTTAGTTTAGATAATTAGATAATAGTAGAGTAATCGGTAGAAATACCAAACCCCCCAAATCCAATACCCGAAATTCGTACCTTTCCATTTCATAAAATATAAAAATACAAAAAATAATCTTCCTCAACCTTAACCTTAGCGTAGTAACTTCTTACTAGCATTCCTATTCCCCTAGAGAACGATATCAATACCCGTGGCTTACCCTAATTACTACACTACAACGATTAGGTTCACTGCCTAGGGTGTTATAAAACTTGCTCGAAGAAAAGGAAGTTTCCTTGACCCCGAACGACGCGTGTAGCGTTATCAAGTTTTTGGCGCCGCTGCCGGGGAATAGAATAGCTAGTTAGTAGTCCACCTCGTTTAGGTTCTTTGCTTGATTCCTATCAAGTAAATTTTTCTCATTTTTAGCTTTCTCTTAGTCTATCCCCCTTCTTCGTGACCTTTGTTCGTAACACCCATCACTTTTCATCATGGAGGATGATAACCAACCACCACTCATCAACCCACCGCCAAATGACCCGCCAAGAGCCCGTACTCTTGGTGAATACTCAAGACCAAGCCACCTAGGCTATAGGAACACCATTGAGCTTCCCGACCCAGCCCAAACTACGGCCCTGCGATCCGACACCATCCGGTTGGTGCAAAACGGATGTGCATTCCATGGACTTCGTTTCGAAGATCCAAATCAGCATCTGAGGGATTTCCTCAAAATTGTCGATTCCATCGACCTTGATGCTACTACTCGGGAGACCACGCGCCTGCGTCTCTTCCAATTCTCTCTACGGGACCAAGCTAGTAATTGGCTTGAGCGACTTCCCGCCGGCTCCATCTCAAGTTGGGATGATCTTACCTCTCGCTTCCTTGCTCAATTTTTCCCACCGGGGAGAACCACTAAACTTAGGCGAGACATCTTGACGTTCCAGCAGCTCCAAGGTGAGTCTCTTTACAAAGCATGGACTCGATTTAAGGAACTACTCCGTAGACTTCCACACCATGGCATTGATCTTTGGCTTCAAATCCAAATCTTCTATGATCATACCGATTTCATCACTCGACGATCCATTGATCGAGCCGCCGGTGGAAGGCTCAACGACTTTAACGCAGAGAAATCATGGGATATTATAGAAGAGCTTGCCGATCAAAGCTACGAAGATTGGAGTAAATTTCCCGAAACTCCGATTAACGTGGTTAATGCCATATCCACTCCTTCTGAATCCTCCGATACACTCGAGGAGCAATTGAGTGCCATCGAGAGAGGAATTGATTATCTTATGGAAAGGCAGAAAAGAGCCCCCGTACAAATTCCTCGAGAGGTCGTCAAATCCGCCAACTCCACCAACCGCTCCACACCTTTTTCGGAGTCCCCAAGTCGCGAGCAAAACCCAAGTTCCGAAAGGCGCTTCCGTTCTACTTCCCCAATACCACTTTCACCAAGCTTCAAGGATCAAATGAGGGAGTACATGGCAGCTCATACAGAGAGATTAGCCAGATTTGAAGAGGAGGTTTATAGGCAGAGAGAGGAAATGCAAGAAAAAATGAAAGAAATGATGAATTTGGTAATTGAATTTACCAAAACAAAGGTTCCCGAAAAGGTGCTCGTAAGAAGCAACGATTGCCCTCTCACTTCATTTGTAAACGCCGTTTCCATTATGCCTGAGAATGCAAGGGCTGAGATGTGGAAAACTGAGGAAAGCACGAAGGAGGAGTCTGTGCCTAATGATGAACCTGAGACCATTGAGTAATACCTTAAGCACGAAATTAACAAGAAAACCATTGCAAACCAAGTAAAAAACTTTAGGTACAATGAAGTTCTTAGGGAAGCTCTTGAAGGGAAAATGACGGAAGAAGAATACGACGCCTTACCTATGGAACCTCTGTATGAGTTGGTTATAAAAAAACCGTTAACAAGAAAACGAGACACCACAGGGAATTTCGTGATACCAGTTAGCATCGGTGACATGGATAATATAAATGCCTTGGCCGATCAAGGGACCGATGTGAACATAATGCCATTGTCAATCTATAATAAGTTAACTAACGAGAAACCAGCCAAGACCGACCTTAGACTTTCCTTAGCTAATCATACTTATGTCCACCCCGTAGGAATCGCTATTGATGTTCTAGTTGAGGTAGCCAACATCGTTTATCCGGTGGATTTCGTGATCATTGATGTTGAGGAAGATAAAAACGTACCCCTCATTCTTGGGACGCCGTTCCTGGCCACCGCCAAGGCAACCATCAAATGCGGAGAAGGCATCATGATACTCAAAAGCGGGAAGGGGTACGCTAGGATACCCATCATCCCAAGATATCCTCTTAAGATCATGGAAATGATTACGGGTGGAAATCGAAAAGCCCCGGGCAACAATGTTAAGAAGAAGATGAATGACTGGGAAAAAGGGCTTAGAGACTTTATGGTTCAAGGATTGTATGCGACGTTGTGGAAACCCGATAAAAAGTTAGGCAGCAATCCCACCTCGATACCTACGGCAAAAAAGGACCCTAAGGAATTTCTAAAGGGAGAAAAAGTGTTATTGTGTAGATCTCGGATAAGGGCATTACGAGGAAGAAACAAACCAAGATGGTTTGGGCCTTTCACAGTTAAGGAGACCAATTTAAATGATAAAACCGTCACCATAATTGACAGCGTTGGCAAGGAATCCACGGTAAGCATACAGCGCCTACACCCTTTCGATGACGGGAAAACAAAGGGTCAAGAGGGCGGTGGTGAAGCAACGTAGGAGCACGACTATGAGTCTAGCTACAAGACTCTTAAATAAAGAAAAGCGCTTCGTGGGAGGCAACCGATGCTTAATTGTTTGCTTGTTAGTGTCATATATCTTTTATTAATTGTTTATCCTCATGTTTAAATTTGTAAAAATGCTTTATTTTGTTTTTAAACTCGTCTTAATTGCATATAAAGGTATTTTACATAAGGGATAAGTGTAGGGAGGATTACACACGTTTTCAAAAGAAACGTAAACATGAGAATAACAATTAACTAAAATATATTTATGTTTGTTTGTTCGAGTCAAATGCTTGTATCGAGTCATAATGGATGTTTTTGCAGAAATTTTTCCAGATTCTAAAGATGTAAATTTTTCAGAATTTTTTCCAGAAAATCGCAGACCAGTTTTTGTCAGGATAACCTGACGGCGTCAGGATTGCAACCTGACGGCGTCAGGAAGGAGTAAAAATATCAGATTACTTTTTTCTCGTTTTCTGAGATACTTATAAATTTTTGGAATTTTCCAGGTCTTAATTTTCTTAGAAATTCTGTAAACATCCATTCCACAAGCATTATATCCTAGTTTAAATCGAGTCTTATATATATTATTATCGCCGATTTTACGCGAAGGTTTCGTTTGTTTTCTTCAAGTGTGCAGGTTTAGTTTGTCAAGAAGAAGTTACATAAGATTGGAAGGAGCTTTTCACGCAATAATTCTTCTTGAAAAGGATTTAACCACCACTTTACACGGATCCTACCGAGCTAATCAGGGGAGTATTAGTTTCTTTCGTTTTTAATTACCTTCCATTATCATAACTTTGATACTTTCGGGGAACATTGGGGACAATGTTCAGTTTAAGTGTAGGGAAGGAAAATAAAACGGGAACTTTGAAACTATGCTTATCCTTGATTATTTGCTTTGTCCAATAGCATTTGCGTAATAACCCATGAGAAAATGTCGGTTAAGGTAATTTTGGCACCAAATTTAAAATTTTTCATAACATATAGGAGTGGGCCATTAGTCTTAACAAAAGCGTCTCACGGATAGGAAGTTGCATGACTAGCACAAAAACCCTTTACCACCCAAATTCCACCCAAAATGTGAGGATCGCCCTTAGATTAGTAGGAATTAAAAGCATTCATCTTCAATGCTTAGAGTGTGAACCGGTAGTATATTAGATTCCAGAACTTGTTTTGTGATGCATTCCGAGATCGCAAGTGAGACTACACTTGTGTAGTTAGGAATAACTAAATGATAAGAGGCATTAGGATAACCCTTGTTTGATACCCGTAATATAATTACTTCTTCCACATCGGTTGAGTAATTCCCCCACACCTTTGCGTTGTACTCATCTTTAGTACACGATACCCCTAGTTAACCCCTCAGAGCCTATCCTTTTCGCGGTTCTCGTGATGTTTCGGTTTTTCCGGAATATCAATGAAGAGCATTGTTTACACCCCACCCCCAAATATACACCCAAATCGCCTTAGCCTACCCCTTATGCACTCACTTTTAGTGCAAATATTTGTTATCACCCTAAACCCTTAGTTCAATTATCTAGTTGCTTGCATAAGTTGCTAAGTCGAGTCATATCCTTTGTATACAGTTTTGGGATGATTGGGATTCATGGGAAAAGTTAAAGTTTATGAAATGACGGGAAGGGAACGTTAAATTCAAATTCCCTTTGTTTGCGTAATAATGTACCCCAAGTGTTTTGATCTTTTCAATTCGGGTCAAATTAGTGTTAGAGTAATAAAAACTCAAGTGTAGGGATGTGCTTATAAATCCCTATCATTTTGATGTTACCGTAGAGGATGGTAGAGTAAAAGTGTATGAAAAAAAAAAAAAAAAAAAAAAAACATACGGGCTACCATCCTACATTTATCCTCCGTTACCTAGAGTTTTAGAGTGTCGAGTCTTGGCTTAGCAACGCCATTCTTCGTATGCATTTAACATAGAGATTTTTGACTTGCCACCACTAAATAGCCTATCCCACCAAACCCTTGTTTCCCTACCGTAAGCCTAACATTACAACCCTTTAAAAGACCTCTTTGATAGTCTTTCCTAGGTGCTTACGCCAAAGCGATGGAGGTTTGATCTATTCTCAAGCCTATGGTAATCTATGTACTAGGACCGGTTAATGAGTGTTTATCTTCCATTTCCTATTTGTTATATTTCATATATACACCCGAGAGAGATGTGAGTACCCAAACACCCCATGTGAGGTGCTAGTATGTAATTTCCGTGCTTGTTATGACTTTTGCGGGGCTTATATGTGTTGTGGACCGTTTTGAATTAATGCTTCATGACCCCTAACTTATAAATTAATTGGCTAAAAGCACATTTGCTTGAGGACAAGCAAATAACAAGTGTAGGGATATTTGATAAGGTTTTAAAAGGTACCATTTTGAGGGGTCGTTTAAGCCCTTATTTGATAACTTTTGTATCCGTTATTGCTTAATATCGTTCCTTTTCACTTTTTAGGTCTCTTGAAGGCAAAATGCTGGAATGGCACTTATTTGGACGAAAAGGCGCGAATATACGAAGAAAATGGCCAAAGTCAGAATCGAGACACTCAAAGCTGCTGAAAACAGAAGGCGACGGCGTCAGGTGTTAATTGCTACGCCGTCGGAGGATTTTTTGTGACGATACAGAAGCCAAAAACCCTATTTTCAAGTGACGACGTCGGGCTTTAAAAGAGTAGGCCGTTGCTACTCAGACGGCCTAGATGCGACCCAGACGACGTCAGAAGCTGAAGAGGACGGCGTCACAGACATAAGGTGACGCCGTCGCAAGGTTAACGTGGCCAAGACGAAACCCTAATGACGGCGACACGACGGCGTCACGAAACATAAGGTGACGCCATCGCATATGTAATCTTATATATAGAATCCGAATTTTTCAGTTTTAGAGAGAGTCTTTTTGGAGTAAAAACCTAAAACCGAACCTAAGGTGTCTTGTACAGTATTTTAGGGTTTTAAACCCTATCTTACATCAAGATAGTATTTACTTCATTAATTCAATTATGTCTTTGATTATTTGTGTGTATGCTTGCATGTTCTCCATGTCCGGCTAATTTATTTGTGTGTTTGCTTAGGAAGTATGAAACTTAATTATTGAATATTGATTGGTTGTTTCTTATCTTAGTTGATCAATGATCTAGTAATGCGATAGGTCATTCGTTGTGTACTTAATACTTGATTCATCTTTGTGAACCTTAGAATATGATTACCTTAGTAGTTGTAGGCTAAAGTATCCAAAGAGTGCCTTAGAGTAAGAGTTTATCATCCCAAGTGGGTTTTGTAGACGAGACCCTTTGGTAAGTTCAAAGAGTTAGGGAGAAACGCATACCCTACAACTTTAGACACACAACGCAACTAAGAATAAGGACGTGACAACTCAACCATCAATAGGAGATAATTAAGGAGTAGTATAACCTAAGTAAACACATCTTTAAACTATCATACGAGCACACATTAATTAGACATAGACTCCCACAACCTTAGTTTAGATAATTAGATAATAGTAGAGTAATCGGTAGAAATACCAAACCCCCCAAATCCAATACCCGAAATTCGTACCTTTCCATTTCATAAAATATAAAAATACAAAAAATAATCTTCCTCAACCTTAACCTTAGCGTAGTAACTTCTTACTAGCATTCCTATTCCCCTAGAGAACGATATCAATACCCGTGGCTTACCCTAATTACTACACTACAACGATTAGGTTCACTGCCTAGGGTGTTATAAAACTTGCTCGAAGAAAAGGAAGTTTCCTTGACCCCGAACGACGCGTGTGGCGTTATCAAGCATACACCAAAGTCAGATTTTGGCAGTACCATAACGATGAAGATTTCTTTGCATTACTAATAGCGTTTGGTTATGTATTAAAATCTTTACATTTTTATTGTGAATTATAAACTGGTCCTTTTGTAAACCTTTATGTTGAATCAAACGCTTGTTTTTAAATGACTTATACAGAGGTCATTTTTTTATTATCTTGTACTTTGTATCCATGAACGTCATGCCCACGGTTACCATTCCGCTACGACATATTTTGGGGGATGTGAAATTGTCCTTTATCTATTGTTAGGTCACCATGTTTGCAACACAAGCATCAATATGAAGAAATGAGATAGAAAGTGATCGGTTGAACAAGATCAAACTATACGCGTATGAATATAAGAAATGTTATGCGTGAGTATTGAGAGAAAATGAACAACCAACCCCCAAATGGGAGTTTACAAGATTATTTATAGGAAGGAACTAGGGCAACATGCAAGTTTCCTTCCATTCCTTATTAGGCTTGGGCCAAGGCTTATGGGCCTTCTACATAATCCTTAGCATAATAACAAACATAAAGGCCTAATTAAGCTAACTATTACATATTGATTACTAACACTTGTAATCTAGTTTAGGAGTGATTCCAACAATCTCCCCCTAAGTGTTGGTGATTAATGATTTGAGTGATAACGTTGTAGGTGCTGATGTAATAGTAGCTTTGACATCTTCTGACATTCTTCTTTCTTGTGAGAAGAAGTGTAACACCCCCAAAATACCGCAGCGGAAGACTGTGTCATTGGGGTGCTACTTCATAATACAAAGTACAAGTTATAGAAAACGACCTCTAAATGAGACGTTTTGAAAAGTTACCATTCGATTAATGAAATCAGAGTTACAAACAATGAGGTCCCAAAGTATAATTTATAAATGTTTACAAAATGTTTCGAATGGTAAATGATAAAAGCGTAGGTCTCCAAAATATGTCATGCGACTCTAAGTTCCTTGCAATAGCTATCGCCTTATGTCCTGAGATAAACATGCTAAACTGTCAACACAATGGTTGGTGAGTTCATAGAGTTTGTTTTGAATAAGTCGAAAAGCCTTTAAAGAATGTTCACACAGCAAAGGCATTGTAAATCTACTCAGTTCCAAGTTCCGCCCATACAAAACTTGCAACCTGTGTGTTTACAACCCACTGCTAAAATATAGTACATTTTATAGTTAAGCACACATATAGACATAATAATTCACATTATTGCACTTAGTGTTGCTCCGTCTATATTGGGAGACTTTCAAGTTGGACTGCTCCGGAGACTTATCATCGTCGAACGAGGGGACTGCTCCGTGTACGTTGGGAGACTTATCATCGTCTTAACATGTGAACGAGGGGACTGCTCCGTGTATATTGGGAGACTTACCATCGACTTATCAAGTATAAGGCAATCAAATATAATGCAATCAAGTATAATGCAAACAAGTATAATGTTTTGTGTATTTGTAAAAGTATAAAGCCAGTGTTTGAGCATGTATCTCCCCCAAAGAGTTTGTAAAACAAGCATTAAAAGAGTAGGGGCTATGACTCACCTTAATAAATGTGATATCCAATGTATAACGAATCGATGGATAAGCCGAGAAACTTCTACGCGCAACCTAGAATATGTGTTGTGTCTTAGGTTCTAAAACAACGAAGTGAATGTATAAACATGCCTTATATAGTTATTACATCAATTATGCTTGGATACTTAACATTTGTGAAGTCGTATAAGTGTTTACGTTTCGTTTATTTAAGTTTTCCCCGTCTATATTTACCCGTTATTTCTAAACCGTAATTGATCATGACTCGGTTTTTATGTCTTCGGAAAGGTAATTAAATGTACTAAACAGATTAGTGGGTCCTACTGCCCCATAAATTATTTAACTAATGTGAAATTACTAATTTACCCTTGGATGTACTAGTTATTTCAATCAGCAGCAAACTGTCTCACGGTTTTGGTCATAAGTCGAGTTCTACAACTCCATTTAACGCACGGCCAGCGGCCACGTTCAAGTTAGGGTGTTAGCTACAACTTTTATTCGTCGACCAACAGTTGGTTATATGCAAGTTTTATGAGCTTTACGCGTTTGAAATCTGTTACTCAGATTTGGACACGTTTAGCCGTTTTGGCTCTAGTTTATTCATCGGGATGAGTTACGGCACGAGCCACCCGGAAAAATGACCACAAGACATAGATCTATAATCCTATGTTATTACCTAAGTTTCTCAGTCCACGAATTTTACCCAGTAACTACGTTTACAGCCCCTGTCCAGTTTCTGTTTTGCAAAACTAGTCCTTTTGACGATTTCTAGTGGTTTAGTCCATTTATCCAAGCACAATCGACCATAATAAGCATATAAAACATATTACATACATTAAATACTAGTATTTACATAAATCAAATGATAACGTAAAAGTTTGCTTACAATCCTTGTGATGAAATTTAACTAGAACCATGAACAAGAACACTAATTTCTAAACCCTTTCAACCAAAACCCTAGCTTCCAATCCTTCAATACAATTCTTGCAAAAATTTGCTAGCCTTGATATAACCCTTGTGAAAACCTTATGAATCCAGCCCTAGTACCCTTGTGTAGCTCCTAATTCAACCATGGAATCACCAAATAAACTTAAGATTCATGTCGAGAACAACTAAGCCTTCAACTCTTATGTGTAACTTGGAACATGGAAATCAAAGATGAAGGGTTGTGTGATTTAAGTGTGTCTCGTTAATGGTGATGAGAAAAGGAAGAGAATGATCTTGCTATTTATAGTAAGATGAGGAGGTTAAAGGTGTAGGATATTTCTAAGACTTAAGTCTTAAGTTTAAGACTTAAGACTTAAGTAACTTAACACATGTATAAGCTTCCTATGTAAGTTTCATGTCCTTATCATGGTGATCACTTATAAAACGCCCCATGTGGCTTAAATTTCGTTCAAGGCCTATCTAGGATGACTAGATATGAGTTGCTTGGTATTATCTTGTTTACGGAGTGAGTTTTGGTCCCGTTAATCGCTAACTGTAAGTCGTAAAGTCACGAAACTTAAAACCGGGTATACTAAAAATATGAAACTTGTAAATATGTTAAAACTTGTTAATATACTCCATATAAACATATTAAATGAGTGATAAGTTCTATCGGGTTTCTTAAACGCTGCTAAAACTGGAAACGCGGGTCTAAAACGCGCAAATCGCATAAAACGCAAAACTGGAAAACGTAAAATTCCAAAACTTATGAAAATGTCACGGAAAGTGAAAAACTTATATTTCTCTTGTTTGTAATGTTTTCGGACATATCGAGATGCCTAAAGGTCGTTTAAACCTAAACGTAAATCTCAGACACGGTTTCGTGAAATTTGCAGAAGTGACCCGATTAGTGTCAAATTATCGGATTATTACTAAAATAGGTTAACTTACAAGAATATGAAATAAAAATTTTTGTTGATGAATAGTAAAAATGAATAGTAACGGTGAATAGTAAATTCCCGAGATGAATAGTAAAAACCCGAAAATGCGAATTGTTACAGTCTCTACCCCTTAAGGGAACTTCTTCCCGAAGTTCTGTTGATGTCAACTACTTATAGTGTGTCTTAGAAAAGTGTGGTCTCTAAAACAGTGTGATTCTCTCTTATTTAATAGGAATAGTGTATGGGTTACGTTGTAATACACCCATAATGTGGTTAGGGAATCGTATCGGATGCAAATAAGCCCACTTATTTATAATTCATTACTTACATAAAGAAGCGTCCAAATTTATGTAATTAATGGATTATAAACTTATGGTTCGGTGGTTTATAACTTCTTTATTTGAATAAAGAGGCGTCCCAATCCATTCAAATAAGGAGATTATAAATCATCCTACTTAAGATTTCCCGACACAAAATTCGCTTTCTCAGACAGATAATAAGATAACCAAGTCATTAAATGTCTAAAGCTAAGTAATAATATTATTTAACTCAAATCTCATGTCTCATCAAACAAGAACTGTCACAAGATCAAGTTAAATAATTAGTTATTACTGAGCTCCATATTTTTAATGACTCAATTAAATTATGTGGTTTCCTTATTATTACTAGAGTCATATCATCCAACAACTTGGATCTAAGCAAACAACTAACAAGAAGCATATGCGCACGAAGTGTGTGTAAGGCAATCATAGTGGAGAGTCTTAACGGATAAAGCAGTTATAGTCTAGGCTCTTAAATGCAACCTAGTTCTCTATAACCAATTCTCTGATACCAATCTGTAACACCCCCAAAATACCGCAGCGGAAGACTGTGTCATTGGGGTGCTACTTCATAATACAAAGTACAAGTTATAGAAAACGACCTCTAAATGAGACGTTTTGAAAAGTTACCATTCGATTAATGAAATCAGAGTTACAAACAATGAGGTCCCAAAGTATAATTTATAAATGTTTACAAAATGTTTCGAATGGTAAATGATAAAAGCGTAAGTCTCCAAAATATGTCGTGCGACTCTAAGTTCCTTGCAATAGCTATCGCCTTATGTCCTGAGATAAACATGCTAAACTGTCAACACAATGGTTGGTGAGTTCATAGAGTTTGTTTTGAATAAGTCGAAAAGGCTTTAAAGAATGTTCACACAGCAAAGGCATTGTAAATCCACTCAGTTCCAAGTTCCGCCCATACAAAAATTGCAACCTGTGTGTTTACAACCCACTGCTAAAATATAGTACATTTTATAGTTAAGCACACATATAGACATAATAATTCACATTATTGCACTTAGTGTTGTTCCGTCTATATTGGGAGACTTTCAAGTTGGACTGCTCCGGAGACTTTTCATCGTCGAACGAGGGGACTGCTCCGTGTACGTTGGGAGACTTATCATCGTCTTAACATGTGAACGAGGGGACTGCTCCGTGTATATTGGGAGACTTACCATCGACTTATCAAGTATAAGGCAATCAAGTATAATGCAATCAAGTATAATGCAAACAAGTATAATGTTTTGTGTATTTGTAAAAGTATAAAGCCAGTGTTTGAGCATGTATCTCCCCCAAAGAGTTTGTAAAACAAGCATTAAAAGAGTAGGGGCTATGACTCACCTTAATAAATGTGATATCCAATGTATAACGAATCGATGGATAAGCCGAGAAACTTCTACGCGCAACCTAGAATATGTGTTGTGTCTTAGGTTCTAAAACAACGAAGTGAATGTATAAACATGCCTTATATAGTTATTACATCAATTATTCTTGGATACTTAACATTTGTGAAGTCGTATAAGTGTTTACGTTTCGTTTATTTAAGTTTTCCCCGTCTATATTTACCCGTTATTTCTAAACCGTAATTGATCATGACTCGGTTTTTATGTCCTCGGAAAGGTAATTAAATGTACTAAACAGATTAGTGGGTCCTACTGCCCCAGAAATTATTTAACTAATGTGAAATTACTAATTTACCCTTGGATGTACTAGTTATTTCAATCAGCAGCAAACTGTCTCACGGTTTTGGTCATAAGTCGAGTTCTACAACTCCATTTAACGCACGGCCAGCGGCCACGTTCAAGTTAGGGTGTTAGCTACAACTTTTATTCGTTGACCAACAGTTGGTTATATGCAAGTTTTATGAGCTTTACGCGTTTGAAATCTGTTACTCAGATTTGGACACGTTTAGCCGTTTTGGCTCTAGTTTATTCATCAGGATGAGTTACGGCACGAGCCACCCGGAAAAATGACCACAAGACATAGATCTATAATCCTATGTTATTACCTAAGTTTCTCAGTCCACGAATTTTACCCAGTAACTACGTTTACAGCCCCTGTCCAGTTTCTGTTTTGCAAAACTAGTCCTTTTGACGATTTCTAGTGGTTTAGTCCATTTATCCAAGCACAATCGACCATAATAAGCATATAAAACATATTACATACATTAAATACTAGTATTTACATAAATCAAATGATAACGTAAAAGTTTGCTTACAATCCTTGTGATGAAATTTAACTAGAACCATGAACAAGAACACTAATTTCTAAACCCTTTCAACCAAAACCCTAGCTTCCAATCCTTCAATACAATTCTTGCAAAAATTTGCTAACCTTGATATAACCCTTGTGAAAACCTTATGAATCCAGCCCTAGTACCCTTGTGTAGCTCCTAATTCAACCATGGAATCACCAAATAAACTTAAGATTCATGTCGAGAACAACTAAGCCTTCAACTCTTATGTGTAACTTGGAACTTGGAAATCAAAGATGAAGGGTTGTGTGATTTAAGTGTGTCTCGTTAATGGTGATGAGAAAAGGAAGAGAATGATCTTGCTATTTATAGTAAGATGAGGAGGTTAAAGGTGTAGGATATTTCTAAGACTTAAGTCTTAAGTTTAAGACTTAAGACTTAAGTAACTTAACACATGTATAAGCTTCCTATGTAAGTTTCATGTCCTTATCATGGTGATCACTTATAAAACGCCCCATGTGGCTTAAATTTCGTTCAAGGCCTATCTAGGATGACTAGATATGAGTTGCTTGGTATTATCTTGTTTACGGAGTGAGTTTTGGTCCCGTTAATCGCTAACTGTAAGTCGTAAAGTCACGAAACTTAAAACCGGGTATACTAAAAATATGAAACTTGTAAATATGTTAAAACTTGTTAATATACTCCATATAAGCATATTAAATAAGTGATAAGTTCTATCGGGTTTCTTAAACGCTGCTAAAACTGGAAACGCGGGTCTAAAACGCGCAAATCGCATAAAACGCAAAACTGGAAAACGTAAAATTCCAAAACTTATGAAAATGTCACGGAAAGTGAAAAAATTATATTTCTCTTGTTTGTAATGTTTTCGGACATATCGGGATGCCTAAAGGTCGTTTAAACCTAAACGTAAATCTGAGACACGGTTTCGCGAAATTTGCAGAAGTGACCCGATTAGTGTCAAATTATCGGATTATTACTAAAATAGGTTAACTTACAAGAATATGAAATAAAATTTTTTGTTGATGAATAGTAAAAATGAATAGTAAATTCCCGAGATGAATAGTAAAAACCCGAAAATGCGAATTGTTACAGTCTCTACCCCTTAAGGGAACTTCGTCCCGAAGTTCTGTTGATGTCAACTACTTATAGTGTGTCTTAGAAAAGTGTGGTCTCTAAAACAATGTGATTCTCTCTTATTTGATAGGAATAGTGTATGGGTTACGTTGTAATACACCCATAATGTGGTTAGGGAATCGTATCGGATGCAAATAAGCCCACTTATTTATAATTCATTACTTACATAAAGAAGCGTCCAAATTTATGTAATTAATGGATTATAAACTTATGGTTCGGTGGTTTATAACTTCTTTATTTGAATAAAGAGGCGTCCCAATCCATTCAAATAAGGAGATTATAAATCATCCTACTTAAGATTTCCCGACACAAAATTCGCTTTCTCAGACAGATAATAAGATAACCAAGTCATTAAATGTCTAAAGCTAAGTAATAATATTATTTAACTCAAATCTCATGTCTCATCAAACAAGAACTGTCACAAGATCAAGTTAAATAATTAGTTATTACTGAGCTCCATATTTTTAATGACTCAATTAAATTATGTGGTTTCCTTATGATTACTAGAGTCATATCATCCAACAACGTGGATCTAAGCAAACAACTAACAAGAAGCATATGCGCACGAAGTGTGTGTAAGGCAATCGTAGTGGAGAGTCTTAACGGATAAAGCAGTTATAGTCTAGGCTCTTAAATGCAACCTAGTTCTCTATAACCAATTCTCTGATACCAATCTGTAACACCCTCAAAATACCGCAGCGGAAGACTGTGTCATTGGGGTGCTACTTCATAATACAAAGTACAAGTTATAGAAAACGACCTCTAAATGAGACGTTTTGAAAAGTTACAATTCGATTAATGAAATCAGAGTTACAAACAATGAGGTCCCATAGTATAATTTATAAATGTTTCGAATGGTAAATGATAAAAGCGTAAGTCTCCAAAATATGTCGTGCGACTCTAAGTTCCTTGCAATAGCTATCGCCTTATGTCCTGAGATAAACATGCTAAACTGTCAACACAATGGTTGGTGACTTCATAGAGTTTGTTTTGAATAAGTCGAAAAGCCTTTAAAGAATGTTCACACAGCAAAGGCATTGTAAATCCACTCAGTTCCAAGTTTCGCCTATACAAAACTTGCAACCTGTGTGTTTACAACCCACTGCTAAAATATAGTACATTTTATAGTTAAGCACACATATAGACATAATAATTCACATTATTGCACTTAGTGTTGCTCCGTCTATATTGGGAGACTTTCAAGTTGGACTGCTCCGGAGACTTATCATCGTCGAACGAGGGGACTGCTCCGTGTACGTTGGGAGACTTATCATCGTCTTAACATGTGAACGAGGGGACTGCTCCGTGTATATTGGGAGACTTACCATCGACTTATCAAGTATAAGGCAATCAAGTATAATGCAATCAAGTATAATGCAAACAAGTATAATGTTTTGTGTATTTGTAAAAGTATAAAGCCAGTGTTTGAGCATGTATCTCCCCCAAAGAGTTTGTAAAACAAGCATTAAAAGAGTAGGGGCTATGACTCACCTTAATAAATGTGATATCCAATGTATAACGAATCGATGGATAAGCCGAGAAACTTCTACGCGCAACCTAGAATATGTGTTGTGTCTTAGGTTCTAAAACAACGAAGTGAATGTATAAACATGCCTTATATAGTTATTACATCAATTATGCTTGGATACTTAACATTTGTGAAGTCATATAAGTGTTTACGTTTCGTTTATTTAAGTTTTCCCCGTCTATATTTACCCGTTATTTCTAAACCGTAATTGATCATGACTCGGTTTTTATGTCCTCGGAAAGGTAATTAAATGTACTAAACAGATTAGTGGGTCCTACTGCCCCAGAAATTATTTAACTAATGTGAAATTACTAATTTACCCTTGGATGTACTAGTTATTTCAATCAGCAGCAAACTGTATCACGGTTTTGGTCATAAGTGGAGTTATACAACTCCATTTAATGCACGGCCAGCGGCCACGTTCAAGTTAGGGTGTTAGATACAACTTTTATTCTTTGACCAACAGTTGGTTATATGCAAGTTTTATGAGCTTTACGCGTTTGAAATCTGTTACTCAGATTTGGACACGTTTAGCCGTTTTGGCTCTAGTTTATTCATCGGGATGAGTTACGGCACGAACCACCCAGAAAAATGACCACAAGACATAGATCTATAATCCTATGTTATTACCTAAGTTTCTCAGTCCACGAATTTTACCCAGTAACTACGTTTACAGCCCCTGTCCAGTTTCTGTTTTGCAAAACTAGTCCTTTTGACGATTTCTAGTGGTTTAGTCCATTTATCCAAGCACAATCGACCATAATAAGCATATAAAACATATTACATACATTAAATACTAGTATTTACAGAAATCAAATGATAACATAAAAGTTTGCTTACAATCCTTGTGATGAAATTTAACTAGAACCATGAACAAGAACACTAATTTCTAAACCCTTTCAACCAAAACCCTAGCTTCCAATCCTTCAATACAATTCTTGCAAAACTTTGCTAGCTTTGATATAACCCTTGTGAAAACCTTATGAATCCATCCCTAGTACCCTTGTGTAGCTCCTAATTCAACCATGGAATCACCAAATAAACTTAAGATTCATGTCGAGAACAACTAAGCCTTCAACTCTTATGTGTAACTTGGAACTTGGAAATCAAAGATGAAGGGTTGTGTGATTTAAGTGTGTCTCGTTAATGGTGATGAGAAAAGGAAGAGAATGATCTTGCTATTTATAGTAAGATGGGGAGGTTAAAGGTGTAGGATATTTCTAAGACTTAAGTCTTAAGTTTAAGACTTAAGACTTAAGTAACTTAACACATGTATAAGCTTCCTATGTAAGTTTCATGTCCTTATCATGGTGATCACTTATAAAATGCCCCATGTGGCTTAAATTTCGTTCAAGGCCTATCTAGGATGACTAGATATGAGTTGCTTGGTATTATCTTGTTTACGGAGTGAGTTTTGGTCCCGTTAATCGCTAACTGTAAGTCGTAAAGTCACGAAACTTAAAACCGGGTATACTAAAAATATGAAACTTGTAAATATGTTAAAACTTGTTAATATACTCCATATAAGCATATTAAATGAGTGATAAGTTCTATCGGGTTTCTTAAACGCTGCTAAAACTGGAAACGCGGGTCTAAAAAGCGCTAATCGCATAAAACGCAAAACTGGAAAACGTAAAATTCCAAAACTTATGAATATGTCACGGAAAGTGAAAAACTTATATTTCTCTTGTTTGTAATGTTTTCGGACATATCGGGATGCCTAAAGGTCGTTTAAACCTAAACGTAAATCTCAGACACGGTTTCGTGAAATTTGCAGAAGTGACCCGATTAGTGTCAAATTATCGGATTATTACTAAAATAGGTTAACTTACAAGAATATGAAATAAAAATTTTTGTTGATGAATAGTAAAAATGAATAGTAACGATGAATAGTAAATTCCGAGATGAATAGTAAAAACCCGAAAATGCGAATTGTTACAAGAAGTGTCTTGATTCGAACAATCTCCTCAGTGTAGGGATTTTGTTTACTTTGAAGTTATTCAACTTTGACGTCTGCATTATCATTGTTCTTTGATCTTTGTTCTTTGTGGTGGTAGTGATAGTATGTTGTGGTTATCTGCATCAGGTCCGCTTCGTTGCTCCAGTGTCTCCACATCTTTCTTCAACATGCTCACACACTCTTTAACATTGATTTTCAGTACTAATGTAGTTCTCTTAGTCTTTAAACCTTGTAGATTCTTTGGCATTGATGAAGAATCATTCTGACTTTGTGTTTGCCTTTTGAAAGAACTTATATTAGTGTTGTTGTTGGTATGAGCATGTGAATAATCTGCACGATCTTTTCTACCCGCGAGCATCCATAAGAAGAAAACACAAAACATGGGTTAGAAACAATCCAGCGCTTACAAGTTTGAACTTCGAGAGTGTTAACATCATAGTGTGAAAACACAACTCTAATTCTCACAGAGGCTGTTCCTGAACTGGAGTCCCACAAGTGAGATAACACGATGTACTGAAGTACACCTACAGTTCAGATGAGTCGCTGAGGTACACCGAAGCATCACCCCACGACTGTAGACCGTTTGAGACACACTAAGCGTAACCCGCAAGGATTTACCGAAGTGACCTGCTGTCAGGGCTGTTTGATGCTGACCCTGGCAGGAGTTTCCATTCAATCACTGAGGATCACATGTGTGAACCTCTCATAAATGTTCTCGACAGATTGCTAAGATCTATGAAGGACTCGATAATGTATCACTTGCGTCCTTAATGTTGAACGACAAGTGATGCTATGTCAAGTGTACCTAAGAGACCTTTTGATGAATCTCGTGGCTCTAGACTCAATGGTGCGCTTTGGTTTTCCTGAGCGGAGACTAGGGAGAGGGTCTCCTTCTTCAATACCAGTAATCTCTAAGAGAAAGCCGATAGTTTACATAAGGTTCCATGTGAGAATGAAACAAGCTTTTGTTGAGAGAAACTTGAGTGGCTAAGAAGGTTTAGTGCATGCGTCACTGGGTCCATGATGACTTTGATTCTTCAGTACCGGTGTCATCAAGTGACAGCCAGTAGCATATGAATTGAACCCGGTGTCTGCCCTAAGTTGAATAATCTGGAGGGCTATTTCTTTTCACCCTTTTCTTTACTTTTCTTTTTAATTCTTCAACTCCTTCTTTCTCCGATTCTCATTTTCTCCTTTTTATAATCATACCAAAGGACTTCTAATTCTAACTATTGGTGGTGTCATTGGGTAGATCTCTCCGGCTCTGGCGGATCATAGGACGGTTATTCCTAACCTTAGTCACCTTATAACTCCATGACTAACCTATGTTGCCATAATACCAATTTTTCATGAAAAATCTCTCAAAGTGGTTATAAATAAAAGCTTTTGTACCACTGTGAGAGTTTAGAATTTTGCAGAAATACTCCCCCTCCACACGTGCTTAAGTATTTTGACAGAAATCTGCACGGTGAGAGAAGAGCGCGCACATTTGAATTGATCAACTCTAGATAGACAATTCCCGGCGAGACACGGTTACGTTATATAGTTAAAGAGTTACATTGTCAGCTTTTAGGTGACAACTAGCTCTAATAACTACCTTGAAGGTGTGGAAAAACCTCGAAAGGTTGTCAAACCCATCAAAGTTCATGTCTATCAATAGTTTCTCGAATGGTACATTCTACTAAGATAAGTCCTTTGCGAGACACGTTTACATCACTAGCGAACTAGCTTGAAATTATTACCCGTCCCGGACAAGTCTTTTCGAGTTACTAACATTTACGATCTCGTCAATTCATTGGTTAAGTCTTTAACACGACGATTCATTAGCAATTCGCAACATATTTCTTATCACATAATTTTTTTCTCCCCCTCAAAAATGGCATATAAATGTTATTTTTGACGACATTTTGATATCGAATATGTCCATTTCGAGTTTTGTGGGAAGATTACCACGAATAACAATTTTGTGAACAAAGTTTTTAAGCAAATACTCCCCCTCAACAAGTGATATTAACTTTTGAGGTTTTGAAAAAAAAACATAAGGGGAAGTACTTGTTCTTTTGAGTAAAACTTGGAAAAGTGAAATTTTTGATAAGTTTTACTCAAAAGTAAGAAGCTTTCGCTCCTTTTATAGGATTGTGGCTCTAAAGCGTACCACAGGGTCCTTTCATTACCAGTACGGGTTGTACGCTGTTATGTGTACACAAGCCATAGTCATATAATCACACATCCAGATAATTATAAGAGAAACAAATCAAGGGGTACCAGGTGTCTCAGGTATTCCAGCAATAACTCCGGGAATGCGTTCTGGACGTTGATAGCCAGTGAGAGATATGCTTGGACGACCACCAATGAAACTTTCCAATGTTCTGATCTGATCCCGCCTAAACAACCTTTCATCAATCCGCGTGATGATCTTCTTAACATCCCTTCTATCCCTTGAATTCCATCTCTTCGGTGACCCAATGCCGTCATGATCTCCTTTAACCGATAAGCTAAACCGTCCCTGACTTTCTTCAATGTGTGATCCCCAAACTTGTGCAGCTCTTTGCACGCCATGAAGCAATTGTGGTGTAGTTCACTTTTGTAGACTACCCCAAATGGTTTCTTGATAAGGGTGTATTAAGCAAGTTGGTTTATATCGGGAAGATCGACCTGTGGTTTTGTGAGATTAACGCGTTTCTGGTATGATTCCATGGTAAGTTGAATATCTTCTACACGTTCTTGGATCACGATGCTTCTGATGAAGATTAACAATGACTTGATGTACTCGCGTTGGATAGTAGTATAGAATTGTCGCATTCGTCCTTGTACCTTCGCAAGATACATATCTTCAATTTCGTTTAGTGACAATCTCGGAAAATCCGCTTCACAGAAGTCATATTCCTCTTCGTCTTGTCGTTTGACCATAATCTTCTTAAGGAATGTGTAGTCCCACTTCGACGACAGGGTAACATGTTGAATAGCAATGATCCATTTATCACTGAACACTTCCTTTTTCGACTTAAGAACCTGGCAGCTTTTGTAAAAGATTCTTCGTCGTTCTGGCCAATGATGAATCCCATAAAGTGCATCAAGGTCATACTTTTCCACTTTGTCTGAAAACATGTGTGTGGCATATTCTTCGATGGCTATGCTGTTGGAGTATATTGCTGCCGGGAAAGGGAGCGTGAGTGATGTAGCGTATTTCTTGGAGACATCGCTACCGTGTAGAAGAAACTCTAGGTCGTTGTTGAAGAAATAACGGAATGGAATCTTGGGTTGATCCGGTCGGCCAATTGTAGGTAGAGGTCTGGTCCAGTCAGTGTAGTATGGAGCTTTGTCTGGTCTGGTGAAGTCAATGTTAGCTTCAGGGTTGAGCCAATCGATGTTGTTAGACATGGCCCGTGCAATGTTGTCTTGATGATATTCGACTTCAATTGCAATGTCTGAGCTGTCTTTAAGAAGTTGAAATGCATCATTCTTGATTCGCTTCAACTATGCCTTAGTCATCTTCTTCACTCTGAACTTTTCTTGTATAAGCTTCACATGCTCCATTGTGCGACCATCTACCATTTCTTGACCTTTTGGTAATTGAGGGGTAGCATCAACGAGTTTTGAGAACCAGTCATACTCTTCGGTGTCATCTTCATCTAGCCATGACAAAACATTGTTCTTTGTCTTCTTTTTAGGCTTTGTTGATGATGCTGGTTTCTTTGCTGATGAAGAAGGAGTAGGTTGTTGTTGGGGCTCAGGGATCTCTTCATCGTCACTACCAGTGTATTCAAAATGATCACCGGTTTTCTCTGTTTGTGGTGGTAACTCAGAGTCCTGAGGTTTATTAGTAGCAGGAGAACGTTGTGGAGATCTTGTTCGGGTGGAGGTCCTTTGGGGGGGTGGTGGCATAGTGGATGATTTGCCAGCTTTCTTTGGACATTTTGGTGCAGAATTCTTGTCCTTATCATCGTCATCTCTTGGTCGTTTAGGTTGACCTGCTGACTCTTTGCATAAGGATTTGAGTTGATATTCTAGAAGGGCCTCAAAAAATTTAGCTTCATATGAAGCAAAGGTTGCAGACCGTTTAGACATTTGCATCACCAATTTCGAGATCAACTCAGCTTCAGAGAGATCAAGTGAGTTGGCCAGTGTATGTTTAACCAATGCGACGATATTTGGAGTAAGTTGTCTGGCGAACATATCCCTTGTCACTCCAGGAACAGTGTCGAGAAGGAACTTGTGTGTGTATTCTCTGGCCGTCTTTTCCATTTCTCCTTTGATATTTCTTTTGATAATTTGTTGGACCTGTTCTCTTTCCTCTGCCATTTCTTTTATCACATCCTGAAGAAGATTGATTCTGTCGGCAAGTTGATTGAGCTTTTTATTGACCACGTTTTGTTTACGAACTTGACAGACAGCTTTTACAATCTTCGTCTTGGCATGTGAAAACCAAGTGTCAGTAGGTTTCTTCACAGATCTGGATGCGGATCTGGTGCTAGCCTTTGATGGTGGTGGTGATGAATGAGAAGATGATTCTGATGATGAGTCATGAGATGGATCTGGGTCCTTTTGTGGCTCAGAAGTTCGTTCTTGTGTATGTGCGGGACTGTCTAGAAGATAATATTTAGCTTCTTTCTCGGCTTGAGCCTTTTCTTCAGCCTTAGCACGAGCTTCCTCTTCTACCTTTGTCCTAGCTTCTTCTTCAGCCTTTATTCTTTGCTCTTCTTCAGCTCTTTCCCTATTAGCTGCCTCAATATCTTCATCAGAAATCTTTTCATCCTTTTCTTTTTCTGGTTCCTCAAAGTCATAGATGATAGAATCCTCTAGTTGCCGTTGTTCTGATTCGTGGGTGATGGTACCAGTTCCTTTATCGGGTTGATTAACCGCATCGGAAACTGGTGTGGATAGTGTACCACCACTTGACCCTCCAGGGCCACGAGTTTGTCGAAGATTAAACTCCCTAGCAACATGTTGTAGTATTAGGTTCTTCAGTTGTTTGCGGTAATCTTTGTCTTCATCCAGAGGCTCTTCTTCAGAACTTTCATCCTTTTCCTGCTCTACCACTGGAGTTTTCCCTTTGTCAGTTTTGGGACTAGGAGATTTTTCAACTGTTGTAGTATGATACTTAACTGACTCAGAGTAGATAATCTCCTCATCTGTTGCAGTGTCTTCGGAGTCCTCGCCCATCAATTTTGGTTTCGGTTTAGGGTTAGGAGTAACCACATTGGATGGAACTTTGCGTTTGCGGGATGGATTCCTCTTTGGATACTTGAGAAGACTTCCAGTGCTTGTGATACTACCTGCACTGCCTCTCCTGGTCTTCCTAACAGGTGTGCCAGAAGTCTTAACATCAATGAAACCTACTGTGCCTGCTTCAACTGCTACCAGATATCGTTTGTACGATTGAAGTCCTTTGATAACATCATAAAGAAGATAATCTGGCAACACTACACCCTGTTTCTTCGTGGTTGATTCTTTGAATCTTACCATGTTGAGGGTGGGTTCAAGGAGCTCGGAGTGATGGTTGGGGTCTTCAAGTATTTGGGGAATATCTGTATTGGTTTCAAGAATCCTTTTGATCAACAATTTTGTGTATCTGACATAAGGGATCTTGGAGCCAGGTCTTTTCAGGTAAGTCATCATGTCGTCCCAGATCAGAGCTGCAAATTCGATGTGTTTTATGTTGACCATACCCCAAAATATTTGAAATCTGTTACTCAGATTTGGACACGTTTAGCCGTTTTGGCTCTAGTTTATTCATCGGGATGAGTTACGGCACGAACCACCCGGAAAAATGACCACAAGACATAGATCTATAATCCTATGTTATTACCTAAGTTTCTCAGTCCACGAATTTTACCCAGTAACTACGTTTACAGCCCCTGTCCAGTTTCTGTTTTGCAAAACTAGTCCTTTTGACGATTTCTAGTGGTTTAGTCCATTTATCCAAGCACAATCGACCATAATAAGCATATAAAACATATTACATACATTAAATACTAGTATTTACAGAAATCAAATGATAACATAAAAGTTTGCTTACAATCCTTGTGATGAAATTTAACTAGAACCATGAACAAGAACACTAATTTCTAAACCCTTTCAACCAAAACCCTAGCTTCCAATCCTTCAATACAATTCTTGCAAAACTTTGCTAGCTTTGATATAACCCTTGTGAAAACCTTATGAATCCATCCCTAGTACCCTTGTGTAGCTCCTAATTCAACCATGGAATCACCAAATAAACTTAAGATTCATGTCGAGAACAACTAAGCCTTCAACTCTTATGTGTAACTTGGAACTTGGAAATCAAAGATGAAGGGTTGTGTGATTTAAGTGTGTCTCGTTAATGGTGATAAGAAAAGGAAGAGAATGGTCTTGCTATTTATAGTAAGATGGGGAGGTTAAAGGTGTAGGATATTTCTAAGACTTAAGTCTTAAGTTTAAGACTTAAGACTTAAGTAACTTAACACATGTATAAGCTTCCTATGTAAGTTTCATGTCCTTATCATGGTGATCACTTATAAAATGCCCCATGTGGCTTAAATTTCGTTCAAGGCCTATCTAGGATGACTAGATATGAGTTGCTTGGTATTATCTTGTTTACGGAGTGAGTTTTGGTCCCGTTAATCGCTAACTGTAAGTCGTAAAGTCACGAAACTTAAAACCGGGTATACTAAAAATATGAAACTTGTAAATATGTTAAAACTTGTTAATATACTCCATATAAGCATATTAAATGAGTGATAAGTTCTATCGGGTTTCTTAAACGCTGCTAAAACTGGAAACGCGGGTCTAAAACGCGCTAATCGCATAAAACGCAAAACTGGAAAACGTAAAATTCCAAAACTTATGAAAATGTCACGGAAAGTGAAAAACTTATATTTCTCTTGTTTGTAATGTTTTCGAACATATCGGGATGCCTAAAGGTCGTTTAAACCTAAACGTAAATCTCAGACACGGTTTCGTGAAATTTGCAGAAGTGACCCGATTAGTGTCAAATTATCGGATTATTACTAAAATAGGTTAACTTACAAGAATATGAAATAAAAATTTTTGTTGATGAATAGTAAAAATGAATAGTAACGATGAATAGTAAATTCTGAGATGAATAGTAAAAACCCGAAAACGCGAATTGTTACAAGAAGTGTCTTGATTCGAACAATCTCCTCAGTGTAGGGATTTTGTTTACTTTGAAGTTATTCAACTTTGACGTCTGCATTATCATTGTTCTTTGATCTTTGTTCTTTGTGGTGGTAGTGATAGTATGTTGTGGTTATCTGCATCAGGTCCGCTTCGTTGCTCCAGTGTCTCCACATCTTTCTTCAACATGCTCACACACTCTTTAACATTGATTTTCAGTACTAATGTAGTTCTCTTAGTCTTTAAACCTTGTAGATTCTTTGGCATTGATGAAGAATCATTCTGACTTTGTGTTTGCCTTTTGAAAGAACTTCTATTAGTGTTGTTGTTGGTATGAGCATGTGAATAATCTGCACGATCTTTTCTACCCGCGAGCATCCATAAGAAGAAAACACAAAACATGGGTTAGAAACAATCCAGCGCTTACAAGTTTGAACTTCGAGAGTGTTAACATCATAGTGTGAAAACACAACTCTAATTCTCACAGAGGCTGTTCCTGAACTGGAGTCCCACAAGTGAGATAACACGATGTACTGAAGTACACCTACAGTTCAGATGAGTCGCTGAGGTACACCGAAGCATCACCCCACGACTGTAGACCGTTTGAGACACACTAAGCGTAACCCGCAAGGATTTACCGAAGTGACCTGCTGTCAGGGCTGTTTGATGCTGACCCTGGCAGGAGTTTCCATTCAATCACTGAGGATCACATGTGTGAACCTCTCATAAATGTTCTCGACAGATTGCTAAGATCTGTGAAGGACTCGATAATGTATCACTTGCGTCCTTAATGTTGAACGACAAGTGATGCTATGTCAAGTGTACCTAAGAGATCTTTTGATGAATCTCGTGGCTCTAGACTCAATGGTGCGCTTTGGTTTTCCTGAGCGGAGACTAGGGAGAGGGTCTCCTTCTTCAATACCAGTAATCTCTAAGAGAAAGCCGATAGTTTACATAAGGTTCCATGTGAGAATGAAACAAGCTTTTGTTGAGAGAAACTTGAGTGGCTAAGAAGGTTTAGTGCATGCGTCACTGGGTCCATGATGACTTTGATTCTTCAGTACCGGTGTCATCAAGTGACAGCCAGTAGCATATGAATTGAACCCGGTGTCTGCCCTAAGTTGAATAATCTGGAGGGCTATTTCTTTTCACCCTTTTCTTTACTTTTCTTTTTAATTCTTCAACTCCTTCTTTCTCCGATTCTCATTTTCTCCTTTTTATAATCATACCTAAGGACTTCTAATTCTAACTATTGGTGGTGTCATTGGGTAGATCTCTCCGGCTCTGGCGGATCATAGGACGGTTATTCCTAACCTTAGTCACCTTATAACTCCATGACTAACCTATGTTGCCATAATACCAATTTTTCATGAAAAATCTCTCAAAGTGGTTATAAATAAAAGCTTTTGTACCACTGTGAGAGTTTAGAATTTTGCAGAAATACTCCCCCTCCACACGTGCTTAAGTATTTTGACAGAAATCTGCACGGTGAGAGAAGAGCGCGCACATTTGAATTGATCAACTCTAGATAGACAATTCCCGGCGAGACACGGTTACGTTACATAGTTAAAGAGTTACATTGTCAGCTTTTAGGTGACAACTAGCTCTAATAACTACCTTGAAGGTGTGGAAAAACCTCGAAAGGTTGTCAAACCCATCAAAGTTCATGTCTATCAATAGTTTCTCGAATGGTACATTCTACTAAGATAAGTCCTTTGCGAGACACGTTTACATCACTAGCGAACTAGCTTGAAATTATTACCCGTCCCGGACAAGTCTTTTCGAGTTACTAACATTTACGATCTCGTCAATTCATTGGTTAAGTCTTTAGCACGATGATTCATTAGCAATTCGCAACATATTTCTTAACACATAATTTTTTTCTCCCCCTCAAAAATGGCATATAAATGTTATTTTTGACGACATTTTGATATCGAATATGTCCATTTCGAGTTTTGTGGGAAGATTACCACGAATAACAATTTTGTGAACAAAGTTTTTAAGCAAATACTCCCCCTCAACAAGTGATATTAACTTTTGAGGTTTTGAAAAAAAAACATAAGGGGAAGTACTTGTTCTTTTGAGTAAAACTTGGAAAAGTGAAAGTTTTGATAAGTTTTACTCAAAAGTAAGAAGCTTTCGCTCCTTTTATAGGATTGTGGCTCTAAAGCGTACCACAGGGTCCTTTCATTACCAGTACGGGTTGTACACTGTTATGTGTACACAAGCCATAGTCATATAATCACACATCCAGATAATTATAAGAGAAACAAATCAATGGGTACCAGGTGTCTCAGGTATTCCAGCAATAACTCTGGGAATGCGTTCTGGACGTTGATAGCCAGTGAGAGATATGCTTGGACGACCACCAACGAAACTTTCCAATGTTCTGATCTGATCCCGCCTAAACAACCTTTCATCAATCCGCGTGATGATCTTCTTAACATCCCTTCTATCCCTTGAATTCCATCTCTTCGGTGACCCAATGCTGTCATGATCTCCTTTAACCGATAAGCTAAACCGTCCCTGACTTTCTTCAATGTGTGATCCCCAAACTTGTGCAGCTCTTTGCACGCCATGAAGCAATTGTGGTGTAGTTCACTTTTGTAGACTACCCCAAATGGTTTCTTGATAAGGGTGTATTAAGCAAGTTGGTTTATATCGGGAAGATCGAGCTGTGGTTTTGTGAGATTAACGCGTTTCTGGTATGATTCCATGGCAAGTTGAATATCTTCTACACGTTCTTGGATCACGATGCTTCTGATGAAGATTAACAATGACTTGATGTACTCGCGTTGGATAGTAGTAGAGAATTGTCGCATTCGTCCTTGTACCTTCGCAAGATACATATCTTCAATTTCGTTTAGTGACAATCTCGGAAAATCCGCTTCACAGAAGTCATATTCCTCTTCGTCTTGTCGTTTGACCATAATCTTCTTAAGGAATGTGTAGTCCCACTTCGACGACAGGGTAACATGTTGAATAGCAATGATCCATTTATCACTGAACACTTCCTTTTTCGACTTAAGAACCTGGCAGCTTTTGTAAAAGATTCTTCGTCGTTCTGGCCAATGATGAATCCCATAAAGTGCATCAAGGTCATACTTTTCCACTTTGTCTGAAAACATGTGTGTGGCATATTCTTCGATGGCTATGCTGTTGGAGTATATTGCTGCCGGGAAAGGGAGCGTGAGTGATGTAGCGTATTTCTTGGAGACATCGCTACCGTGTAGAAGAAACTCTAGGTCGTTGTTGAAGAAATAACGGAATGGAATCTTGGGTTGATCCGGTCGGCCAATTGTAGGTAGAGGTCTGGTCCAGTCAGTGTAGTATGGAGCTTTGTCTGGTCTGGTGAAGTCAATGTTAGCTTCAGGGTTGAGCCAATCGATGTTGTTAGACATGGCCCGTGCAATGGTGTCTTGATGATATTCGACTTCAATTGCAATGTCTGAGCTGTCTTTAAGAAGTTGAAATGCATCATTCTTGATTCGCTTCAACTCTGCCTTAGTCATCTTCTTCACTCTGAACTTTTCTTGTATAAGCTTCACATGCTCCATTGTGCGACCATCTACCATTTCTTGACCTTTTGGTAATTGAGGGGTAGCATCAACGAGTTTTGAGAACCAGTCATACTCTTCGGTGTCATCTTCATCTAGCCATGACAAAACATTGTTCTTTGTCTTCTTTTTAGGCTTTGTTGATGATGCTGGTTTCTTTGCTGATGAAGAAGGAGTAGGTTGTTGTTGGGGCTCAGGGATCTCTTCATCGTCACTACCAGTGTATTCAAAATGATCACCGGTTTTCTCTGTTTGTGGTGGTAACTCAGAGTCCTGAGGTTTATTAGTAGCAGGAGAACGTTGTGGAGATCTTGTTCGGGTGGAGGTCCTTTGGGGGGGTGGTGGCATAGTGGATGATTTGCCAGCTTTCTTTGGACATTTTGGTGCAGAATTCTTGTCCTTATCATCGTCATCTCTTGGTCGTTTAGGTTGACCTGCTGACTCTTTGCATAAGGATTTGAGTTGATATTCTAGAAGGGCCTCAAAAAATTTAGCTTCATATGAAGCAAAGGTTGCAGACCGTTTAGACATTTGCATCACCAATTTCGAGATCAACTCAGCTTCAGAGAGATCAAGTGAGTTGGCCAGTGTATGTTTAACCAATGCGACGATATTTGGAGTAAGTTGTCTGGCGAACATATCCCTTGTCACTCCAGGAACAGTGTCGAGAAGGAACTTGTGTGTGTATTCTCTGGCCGTCTTTTCCATTTCTCCTTTGATATTTCTTTTGATAATTTGTTGGACCTGTTCTCTTTCCTCTGCCATTTCTTTTATCACATCCTGAAGAAGATTGATTCTGTCGGCAAGTTGATTGAGCTTTTTATTGACCACGTTTTGTTTACGAACTTGACAAACAGCTTTTACAATCTTCGTCTTGGCATGTGAAAACCAAGTGTCAGTAGGTTTCTTCACAGATCTGGATGCGGATCTGGTGCTAGCCTTTGATGGTGGTGGTGATGAATGAGAAGATGATTCTGATGATGAGTCATGAGATGGATCTGGGTCCTTTTGTGGCTCAGAAGTTCGTTCTTGTGTATGTGCGGGACTGTCTAGAAGATAATATTTAGCTTCTTTCTCGGCTTGAGCCTTTTCTTCAGCCTTAGCACGAGCTTCCTCTTCTACCTTTGTCCTAGCTTCTTCTTCAGCCTTTATTCTTTGCTCTTCTTCAGCTCTTTCCCTATTAGCTGCCTCAATATCTTCATCAGAAATCTTTTCATCCTTTTCTTTTTCTGGTTCCTCAAAGTCATAGATGATAGAATCCTCTAGTTGCCGTTGTTCTGATTCGTGGGTGATGGTACCAGTTCCCTTATCGGGTTGATTAACCGCATCGGAAACTGGTGTGGATAGTGTACCACCACTTGACCCTCCAGGGCCACGAGTTTGTCGAAGATTAAACTCCCTAGCAACATGTTGTAGTATTAGGTTCTTCAGTTGTTTGCGGTAATCTTTGTCTTCATCCAGAGGCTCTTCTTCAGAACTTTCATCCTTTTCTTGCTCTACCACTGGAGTTTTCCCTTTGTCAGTTTTGGGACTAGGAGATTTTTCAACTGTTGTAGTATGATACTTAACTGACTCAGAGTAGATAATCTCCTCATCTGTTGCAGTGTCTTCGGAGTCCTCGCCCATCAATTTTGGTTTCGGTTTAGGGTTAGGAGTAACCACATTGGATGGAACTTTGCGTTTGCGGGATGGATTCCTCTTTGGATACTTGAGAAGACTTCCAGTGCTTGTGATACTACCTGCACTGCCTCTCCTGGTCTTCCTAACAGGTGTGCCAGAAGTCTTAACATCAATGAAACCTACTGTGCCTGCTTCAACTGCTACCAGATATCGTTTGTACGATTGAAGTCCTTTGATAACATCAGAAAGAAGATAATCTGGCAACACTACACCCTGTTTCTTCGTGGTTGATTCTTTGAATCTTACCATGTTGAGGGTGGGTTCAAGGAGCTCGGAGTGATGGTTGGGGTCTTCAAGTATTTGGGGAATATCTGTATTGGTTTCAAGAATCCTTTTGATCAACAATTTTGTGTATCTGACATAAGGGATCTTGGAGCCAGGTCTTTTCAGGTAAGTCATCATGTCGTCCCAGATCAGAGCTGCAAATTTGATGTGTTTTATGTTGACCATACCCCAAAATATTTGAAGTTCCATGAGCTTCGGATGCTCATAGCCACTGTCACGTCCGGAAACGGATTTAGCAATCATAATGTACAGTGTTCTCCATGGTTGAGGAATATTCTTGAGATCTACTGAGGAGTGTTTTGTGATAACTCCAGCAGCTTCATCATAGCCGATGTCGACCATGAATTGGAGAACGACCTCTTCCGTAGGAGTAGTAGAGAACTCAGTAGGCTTGATGGTTGGAAGAAGAAGAACAACCCTTAAATCTGCAGGTGTGATGGTGACTTGTTTGTGGTTAAGTGTCACCGTCACAGCACTTTGACCTTTGACCTTTTGTATCATGTGCCAGAATTGGTGAACATAGATCTCCGGCACAGTAGCAGAATTTGTGAGCATGTTCTGGTATGGGTGATTCTTCAGAATATCCACCGCAATCTGACAAGAAGACTCAGAGCAAGTGAAGTTGTCAACATCAACTATGAGGTTGTTCTTCCCAATCTTCATTGTGTAACCGTCGGGGAAGATGTCTTCCATTGAGAGAACATTTGGTGCATCAACATTTTCCATTTGGACGTCCATATCGTGATCTGAAAGATATTTAGCCAAAAGAACCAACATATCGAAAGACATTATGTTAGTCAAAAGTTGATTTTATTGTCTAATTATTGAATAAGTTATGTTGATGAATGTTACGAGTCCAATGTCACTTGTTTGTCCAATAGTCCAAGGTAGTCGTGAAAAGTATCGTGAATTTATTAACTTTTAGTTTTGAAGTCCAGATTTTCACATATTATCACAACATATTTACCATTTAAGCATATTTGTGACATTTTGGTTTCGTGACGTTATGATTTTTTTATTTACAAGTTTGTACGCGTAACAATTCACAATTTTGGTTAAAAATTAGGCTTAGGCATAGGATTTGCAATCTTATGCGTAAACAGTAAGCCATATGCATAGGCATAAGCTTATGCGTAGGATCTTGACTTACGCGTAAGAAATGTTACGCGTAGAAAAAGAGAGCCTTAGGCATAGAGCTTACGCGTAAGCGTATGTGGGAGCTTACGCATAAGGTTTACTCGTAAGAGTGAACCTTATGCGTAGGCCTCACTGTTTACGCATATCCTTCATAGGATACGCGTAATCCCTTTGTAGAACCTTACGCGTAAAGGTTACGCGTAAGATTACTCTTACGTGTAACTTTCTACGCGTAAGATGATCCTTATGCGTAGAAGTCCATGGTTAACCTTGATTCTGAATAATTTCACGTGTAAAACCTGAAACAAATTCATCATAACACATTCATTAACATATTATTCAATCCTATTCAGTTTTCTCATGTTATCACAATCAGACACATTTACGCGTAAGATTAGCTTACGCGTAACACTTAAACCCTAAACATTCAAGTATTACGAATAAGAAATCCATCCATGGAAAATGCACCAAATTAATTCTGGGAAGCCTTAGAAGCAATATGACTATTTTGCAACAAGTTATAACATCTAAAACCTCTTGAATCAAAAGTACCTAATTCATACGAGTATAAACCCTAGTTTTCAATTACTTAAGATATCTTGTATCTAGGAATGATTTAAGCATGGTTTTGGTCAATTAAACATGTATATAACAACATATAAACAACTAATTATCCAGAAACACTCTCAAATGAAAAAACCCTAAATCCACGCATAAACCCTAATCATGAAAAATGATTAAAATCGTTATCTGGGTGGATTTTGATGTTGAAAATGTGTATAACACTTGATTTTAAACGTTTTGACACAATAACATCCATCATAAACATTCAATGATGATTTTGTGTTCTAACGCATACGCGTAGAACACCAAATCCTCCTAAACTCAAAAACTACCCGTTGGATGTTTATGAAATTAAAAACCATTGTTTGTAATAACACAAAGATCATTTAAACACTTACAGATTGGAGGTTTATAACACGGATTTAAAGATGAAATGATAGGCGTAGGATTGGTGGTTGAAGTATTAAATGTGGAAGATTAGTTGGTGGAAGGTTTTTTGTTAAAAATTATTTTAGACTTTTGACAACTTTAGTCCCTCCACCTCAACCATTTTCATCCATAGCCCTTAACTTCCATTTTAGTTATGTAACGAATGATATTTGGAAAGAAACTTGACGACACTTCCCCTTGACTTAACAAATAATGAAATTTTATAAATTTGAGCCCGGGGAGTGTTAGTAAACCAGAAATGTGACCACCATTAATCAAAGAAACAACCGGGATAAGATAACATGCAAGTACAAGGTTTTATAAAACCGAAAAATATTTACTTTCTCCCCCTCAATACTTGACCTAGAAAATACTGAATTTTGAAAGAGTAAGGTGTTGACGGAAGATTTTTACTTGCCATGTTGAAATAAATTTAGATAGAAGAATATTTTTGAATTTTATCAGATTTTATATTTTTGTATTTTGTTTTTGGAAAATATTTACAAAAGAGGTTTTGGTGTTTGACTGGGTTTAAGATTGTTTTAAAAGTTCATCCAGTTCCTCTGGAGTCAAACACCGCATACCAATCCGGTGGACCAACTCAGTAAACCTAGCAGGAGCCAAGACTTTGGTGAGAAGATCTGCCAGTTGGTATTCAGTACCCACAAAGTATAATTCAACGGTACTATTTTCGACATGCTCTTTGATGAAATGATATCGAAGATCGATGTGCTTAGACTTTGAATGTTGAACAGAGTTGCACGAGATTGCAATAGCACTTCGATTGTCGCAGTACATCAGGATTCTGTCAAATACGTAACCATAGTCTTTGAGTTGTGTTGTTAGGATCGTATTTATGGAAGATTTGGTGAATCGGGAGGTCGGGGAAGATGAAAGAACATCTTCATCATGTTAGAGAGAGAAACTAGTGAGAGAAGGGAGAAACTAGGTGTTTATTATTAGGAAAATGAAAGTTACACAAAAGAGTCTCACCCTTCCATGGAAGTATGGAGGGGTATTTATAGCCTACCACATACATAACTATTACACTATGACATAACTAGTCCATGTGTTTGGCTAAATAAGATAGATTATGTAATCCCGTAAATGTCGTTCCATTTCCGTGTTAGGAGCGATTCCAACAATCTTCCCCCAATGGGACGACATAAGAGATTACTTACAACATTTACTACAAATATAGAAAACAAATAAAGAAAGGTCTTCATAAGCTCTTCAAGTGCTGAGGATGATAAAAGTTTACGCTCTTTGTCTTCTTCTTGTACCTCGACTTGAGAACCGTTTTCTTCACTTGTAGGCAAATGATGTAATATGCATAAATTGGATTAACTTCCCTCCAATTCATGTCGCATGTCTTTAGTAGCTTCTCCGTACACTCCTTTTTGGTGAAGTTTCTGAATCAGGTTCCCTCCAAACTGACAATCGTCTTCAGCAGATTCGAAACTTTGATGTAGTGAACATTTCCTCTAACTTTTGAAGTTTTTAGTACGCAGCGGAATTTATAGATGAGCAGTAAACCACACAAGGTAAATCTGACTTGTTTTCGGAAAATCAGTTCAGGGGTAACATGCGAGAAATCAACAAGATCTTCTCACGTATGTAGATGCTTCACACCAAACAAACCATGAAAGACGAAATGAAAAGACTTCCCCCTGAATGTTGCGGTCTATCGGAATAATAGTTACCTGTGAATCTGCAATTACTCGATAGAATGACCGTGTGTAAGGCATCATAACATCATATTTAGGTAACTTCACGCACGATAACTCTGTGAAAGTGAGACGATAACACCAGCTTGAGAAATTTTAACCACAGATCGTCTCATTTCTTCCCCCTGATTGAAGAAATTCATGAAAGGAGAGGGTTTTCGAAAAAAATCCAAAAACATCAAAGGAAGCAGACACCACCTATACTCTCTTCCCCCCGATGTTTTCAATGAATCATAATCATACACCACGTATGTTGATGATGAATTGGAGACAGCGAAACCATGTATGTCCAAGTAATCGAACAATTGTGAAGTACCATAAATATCTCGTGAGAATCAACTGCTGATAAAACTTCTCTACTCGTGTATACTCTTCTCAACTAACTCTTTACCGACCCTATTATCATTCTGACGGCTTTTTGTAATGACTACTAATGGAGAAAAACCCAATATGATGAACTTGAGACTGAAGTAAAATAACCCGAACTTGTGACTTAAACTTGCACTATTGTCAGACGAAGAACCCTTTTTCTTATGGCCATCGGAAAAAGGTTAAACTTAAAGTTTCTCAAATTATCCACACTTAAGTGTGACACTTGAGCACAACAACGTAACTCCTTAAAAGTGATAGTTATACGCTGTGAGCAAAACAACGTAACTCCTTACATCAGGGATAACTAGACAACTCAAGTCTTTGTCATTCGTAACGGTTAAAGCTCGAACAAGGATCTCGAAGAATCATGCATCCAACCAACCCCGATATCTTTAAGATACTAAGTACACGCACCCATGAAATTCCACTTCAACCTCAAATAAATAATAGTGAATTCGCGCCGTAGTCACATCTTGCGGTTAAATTCCCAAATCTAGCCTTTGCTAATGGTTTAAAATGAACTTGATAATGGTTCCCGATCTTGTCAAAACGTATCCTCATGAAAATATAACATACCAAAATACCATTTAGTTAAAACAAAAAAAATTCGGCTAAATTGTAAAAACATTTACAATATGCATTCGAAGTTTTCATTTTGCTTATGTATCCTATCAGTCCAACATCATGAATTGCAAGCCCATGTTTGTAGATATCTCGTTCAGCCCGATTAAGCCCAATATCCGAATCATAATGCCCCGATCCAAAAGTGATGATATAAACCTAACTTAGACCAGATATAAAACACACCTTATACATCATTTTGACCAAAACTTACATAAACCCTAAAACATACTTAAGAATCCGCCCCTTCCTCCAATATTCACTCCTCCAACACATCAAATCCAAATCTGAGAAACAAAGTATATCGTTTCTCATCTTTGATATCTCCCATTCGCATCTCAATCGCAACACTCATCACATCAATATAATCAATACCGATTCACAAACATCAAACCTTTTCGTTCTATCATTATGGACGAGCACGTACGAGGGCTTCAAGATCCTTGAACAAGGGTCTCGGGTAAGGTTGTCTTGTGATGTTATGAAATCGATTCTAATTAAAACGAATCAAAATAAAGTATATAACAAAATTGTTATAATACTTTGTTTATATTTCGAATAGTATCAAGGATCCATGATGATGATATTCGTGTGTGTGGCTTGACCTTTCAGGTCTTGTTAAAAGTTTTGTAACCATGAATAATTCAGAGATCTCATGTGTTTATGTAATAGCTTCGAGTCTGAGTTTGATGGGATTGATGGTTGTTTAGATTTGTTGTAGTTTGTATTGACGAAGAGATGGGAGTTGATTGACAGAATTGATGTTGTTGGCTATGGACTTATGATGTAGTAAAAGTAAAAGTGTAAAACTGAAGTCCACGAAAGATTAGTTTGGTATTTGTATTTTGTGGACATGGTCTTGTGTCTTAATGAAGTTTACGCATAAGAGTCTTTTACTTCATCTTTTCTGTCCATACGCATAGATTCAAGAAACGTTTAGGCGTAAACTAGGTCTTACGCGTAAAGCATATGCGTAAGACCTTATGCGTAAGAGCTTATGCTTATGCGTAAAAACCTTACGCGTAACAGTTCTTACGCATAACTTCACAGTTATGCGTTAATATCTCTGAAGATGGCTCCTTAGGCGTAAAAATAGGGTTTTGACCCTTTGACTTTTTTCGACCATAATCCGTTCATCTTCAATAGACACCCAGAAAGTTGACATAAAAACTCAGCTTTATGACCCATTTTGACCCCAAGAATATGACCACTTGACCACTGATCATTCACAAGAATATTGGTACAAAATATATAGTCATATAAAAATGATATTGTAGTATGAAAATCTGTTTGGACAAAAGATGACACAAAACCAGATATTGCACACTTTTGACTATATTGACCATAAGATACATAAGAGACATGTAGAAATCAGTTAACTCAATAAAAACAAATGTGAAAGGTTAAAACTTTTGTTAAAATAGATTTCACATGCTCAATTTTGACAAGAAAACATCACCAAAAAACAACCAATAAACTAAACCGACCTTGCTCTTGATACCAATGTTAGGATCGTATTTATGGAAGATTTGGTGAATCGGGAGGTCGATGAAGATGAAAGAACATCTTCATCATGTTAGAGAGAGAAACTAGTGAGAGAAGGGAGAAACTAGGTGTTTATTATTAGGAAAATGAAAGTTACACAAAAGAGTCTCACCCCTCCATGGAAGTATGGAGGGGTATTTATAGCCTACCACATACATAACTATTACACTATGACATAACTAGTTCATGTGTTTGGCTAAATAAGATAGATTATGTAATCCCGTAAATGTCGTTCCATTTCCGTGTTAGGAGCGATTCCAACATGTGTTCTCATCCAAATGACTTGAGCACAACACGCCGACATGGCTACATATTCTGCTTCAGTTGAGGACAGCGATGTACAATCCTGCTTCTTCGATTGCCATGACACTAGTTTATCACCAAGAAATTGTAGAGCCGCTGAAGTACTTTTCCGAGAATCTAAGCAACCTGCGTGATCAGCGTCTGAAAAAGCTATTAGTTCAAAACCAGAATCCTTCGGATACCAGATCCCCAAGTTAATGGTTCCCTTGATGTATCGGAGGATTCTTTTAGCCTCAGAGAGGTGAGTTTCAGTTGGTCTCGACTGATAACGGGAGCAAAGATATACAGCAAAGACAATATCAGGTCTACTGGTTGTTAGATACATGTGATAAGTTTTTAAAAGGTACCATTTTGAGGGGTCGTTTAAGCCCTTATTTGATCACTTTTGTATCCGTTATTGCTTAATATCGTTCCTTTTCACTTTTTAGGTCTCTTGAAGGCAAAATGCTGGAATGGCACTTATTTGGACGAAAAGGCGCGGATATACGGAGAAAATGGCCAAAGTCAGAATCGAGACACTCAAAGCTGCTGAAAACAGAAGGCGACGGCGTCAGGTGTTAATTGCGACGCCGTCGGAGGATTTTTGTGACGATACTGTTAGGAATTAGAAAATTCCATTATTGAAGAGTCTGTCACCCCAACTATTATCTAGCATAAGTTAGCTCGTAGACTTGTCGTTATTTATGTTTTTATGTAGTTAATTAGTTAGTCAGTAGCGTAAACTAGTTTAGTGCAACATCGTGGAGGAAGGACGGGTCTTTACCCACTGTATCCCTGATCTACAGGCCGTCAGGAGGTCGTTTAGTTTGTAACCTATAAATACCCTCTACCTTGCAAGGGAGAGGGTTGGATGTTCTTTGGTAATCTAATATTCTACAAGTTTCTCTTACTAGAATATCCCACTTTCTCTCTCTCTAAAATCATCTATATGCTCATTGTGTTAAGGCTATGATATGCAAGTGAAATCCAATATCCTACAATTGGTATCAGAGCCATGGTTAGATCATATCGTGCATATCCTTGGATTTCTAGTGGTTTTTAGGTGGTTTTTGAGTTTGAAAAAGTTTAGTGGTTTGTGCATCATTTGGTTGATTTTGTGTGTTAAAGCTTGGATTTTGTTAGTACTTTTATGTTTAGAATCATCAAAAGTGTTTAGGTTTTCATTTGGTAAGCTTGAATCATCTTGGTTGGGTTGTTTTTGGATTGAAAAGTGATGTTTATGAGTTTTTCTTGCTAGCGACTTAACACACGGAATTCTTTCTTCGTAGCGATTTGCTTTACAAATTTGTAGCGAGTTACAGTCTTGGACCTAGCGACTTAGAACTAGCGACTTACAGTATAAGTAGTGGACTTTCCACCACAGGTAGCGACTTGGAGGTAGCGACTTGGTCTGTAGCGAGTTGCTATTTAGCGACTTGTATCTTTAGCGACTTGAGTAGCGAATTGCTGCTAAAATTTTGCTAGCGACTTGAGGCTTAGCGAGTTACTTCTTAGCGAACTGCATTTGTCTAGCGAGTTGGGATGTTAGCAACTTGATGGTGTAGCGGATTAGAGGATTAGCGACTTGGTATTATTGTTATTCTGTTGCTAGCGAGTTGTTTCAATATCTCTAGCGACTTGGGGGTTCGTAATTTGATACTAACATCTTGAATTCTTGGCATTTTGCTACTAGAATTTCCAATTACTTGGAGAATAATTCAAAATAACACAATGTCAGTCATCACTGATCCTTTAATCACCAAAGTACTTGCCCTCTATGACACAGCACATAATAGTGAAACAGTATACTTACCTGTATGTCATACATGTAATGATTCAGCATCGATTAATCAGAACAACTCAAACAAGTCACTCTTAATGCATACAAATGATGCTATGAATATGGAATGCACCAGTGAGCCCTTTCAACATCTCAGTCAGCTTCTCAAACTACTGTTATCTACAACCATGGATCGAACAAGTTGTGCCATCCTTCGTCAGGATTTTTCCACTTTGACAAGGACGGTGTTACTTAACTTAGAAAGACTGAGGATTCAAATTACTAAAGAAAATTTCTCATCTGATGATTCTCATGCTGCTCTCCAAACTATCTTCAATTAATTTCAGCCACTTATCCGGAAAGAATACTCCTCAGATTTTGATGATATCATGACTGGAATATCTTTCAAGAAACACACGGGAATGGAAATTCATGAGTTCAGAAACTCATTTATTCAACTTATGAGTAATATGGAAACATACATCAAGGAAGCAGCAAAAGAGAATAACAAGCTGAATGAATTGAATGAGTGCCAAGAGATTCCATGGAGCAATGGTGACGTGTCATGCCACATTCCAGTTGAACCAGCAAATGACACTGATTGCAGAATCTCAGTTGTAATGAAAAAGGATGAAGAGAACAGCACTGATCTCAAATTCTCAGAGTCAGAAAAGGTATCAATCAATAAGGTACACTTATCTGATCACACAAATTCTCATAAAATGGTACATGACTCTTACTCTGAACATAACATTGTGGAATCAATCTTTGTTTTACCTGAATCTAATGCAAGTAACATGATTGAAAAAAGGGTATATGATGAGCTTTCAAACAAATTTTCAATTCTTGAAAAATACTGTATCTCATTGCAAATTGAAATACAACAAAAGGATGAAATGTTTTATGCAAAAAAACCGTGTACTAATCAGGAACTTCCAGAATTTAGAGAATTTTTTGAAATTAATCAGTTAAAATCCCAGATTCAGGACAAAGATTCGACCATTGGCAATCTGAAATTACTTCTTTCAGAAGCCCAGAATTATGACTGTCATGAGATGAGTGATGCACTAGAATCTAGATATTCTGAACTAGCTCTATGTGTGTCCAACCTTCTAAGAGAAAATGAGCATTTAAGAAAGAACCTTGAGGAAACAAACTCTAAGTTAGTCAATCAATCTAACCTCTTGATGAAAGACATTGATGATCTCAAAGCACAAATTCAGGATAAGAGCTTCAATATTGTTGCCCTAAAAAATGAGCTCAGGAAGTCCGTTGGAAATAGGATGAACACTAAGTTTGCAAAACCTTCAACTGTGGGAAAATCAAATGTTCAGAACCACTTGAAACGAACAGTTATTAAACAACCTAATGCCTTTAGGTCTGAAAGAGATAAACCATTGAAATCTAAGCTTACATCCCAAGTTGATAATATGTCTGTTTTGTCAAAACCAGTCACTTCATTGCCTAGTTCAGATATGATGAATCTCAAACCTCAGACTTATGGTCAATTCTCACAGATCAGAAATGCAATAAGTATAACTAGCTCTCATGCAAAACATCATTTGACTGATCAATCCCCTAAGAAATACTCTGATCACAAAAGGACAAATAGTCAAAACAAGGTTGTGCACTCATTTAGTTCAACTAACAGTGGTTTCAAATGGATTCCCACTGGCAGATTTTTTAAGTTTACAGGACTTAAACGAACTTACATTCCTAGATCATGCCTCAAGTGGATTCCCACAGGTAAACTCTTCAAGAATGTAGAACCTAATAGGATCCCCATTAATGATACGTCTGTGTTATACTGTGATGCATCCAAATGTGAGATTAAACATGTCACTAACCCTTCTATGTACAAGTCTACATGTGCTTCCAGTACAATGTGCTCTCAGTCTTTTTCAGGTACAATGCTCAACTCAATCAGGAACTTCATGACTTGGTTCCCATCAGAAATGAACATAGCTCATTCAGGAGCTATAGCGTGCCAGAGTTGATGTACTTCTTACTTTGACTCCTATTCATCTTGAATCAGGACTCGCTCTTCTATATCTGTGTATAAATCAAGTTTCTTAAAAAAAAAAAAAAAAAAAAAAAAAAAAAAAAAAAAAAAAAAAAACTATCATTTTTCTCAATCTTTTAAATTTTTATATATGTCATTCTTTTAAATTTACAATTTTATCATTTTTCTCAATCTAATAAAGAATACATTCCTTGTTATCGATAACATCTACGGTCCTAGAAATGTCATTCAATAATGGCACGGGATCATAGATGAAGTTCGAACAATTGAAATATTCTTGTTTTTATAACGGGGTTGATTAATGTCAATCAATGTTCTTTGATGACATTGAATGAGGGGGAGATTGTGTATATGTTTTCCTTGACTATCTATGCCATTGGCTTCTGTGCTGGTTATAATGCTTGCTCATTTGTAAGTTGAGGTCGTGTTTTGCCTTTGTAACTATCTGGTTATGGTGTTTCTCTCAGTTGTAGGTTGTGGTCGTATCTTGCTCATGTGATTATCATTGTGTACCTATGTATTAAGTGCCTAGCATTAAATGCTTATTTGATTAAATGTTTAATTGATTCATGGTGATCATTGTGATAATCTTGACTAGAGACTTAGTCTATAATCCGTGTTAGCGACTTACCACTCGTTCATCAAAACCATAGGGACCAAACTTGTCATATATTTGAAACCGTGTTGCACTAGCGGCTTATCTCTCGGCATTCGAAAACCACAGGGACCGAAAGTGTCATATTGCCATAGTCCCGCCCTTATACCCCTAGCGACTTACCAAGTTTTATTTCTTATTTCTAAATAATTTTTTTTTCTTTCTCTCTCTCTCGTTTTGTTTCTCCTTCTTCTCGTCAAAACAAACTGTTCATCCTAGCGACTTAACAAGTGATCCGTATGAGCTCGTGTATTGTGTCTACTTGATTCCCTCCTAGGTTCGATGTTTCATTAAATCGTGTTGTTCTGTTGATTATTATGTTGCAAGTGTACAAAGTGTTGGTATATTTTTTCATGATTGATGTGTAATGTGTTTCCATGTAATGATGATGAATGATTGGTGGTTTGGGTGGTTTGTTTGTAGAAATTATGAGCGTTCTTGGTAGCGACTTTGGTAATGTTCTTGGTAGCGACTTATCTGTGTTCTTGATAGCGACTTAGCCTATATGTTCTTAATGGCGAGTTAGCACTCAACTTAGCGACTTAGTTGCTGTGGCGTATTAGTCTATTATACTCTAGCGACTTGGGTAGCGAGTTAGTTGTCAGCGACTTGTCTTTACAAGCTAGCGAATTAGTAACATTAGCGACTTAGTTAACAAATTTGTAGCGACTTGGTTGTGTTACTGTTCATGGCGACTTGTCTTTACAAGTTAGCGAATTAGTAACCTTAGCGACTTAGTTAACAGATTTTTAGCGACTTGGTTGTGTCACTGTTCATGGCGACTTGTCTTTACAAGTTAGCGAATTAGTAACCTTAGCGACTTAGTTAACAGATTTGTAGCGACTTGGTTTTGTTAATGATTCATGGCGACTTGTCTTTACAAGTTAGCAAATTTGCATAGCGACTTAAAGAGCTAAACTATTTGCGACTTGTCTGTGGTACTAGTGATGGCGACTTGTCTTTACAAGTTTGCGACATTGTTCACTTTCATGTTGCGAATTAGTCTTAGGGTCGAGGGTTATTAAAATGTTCAAAGGTGTATTGCTAAAGTTGATCTCATTCTCACAATGCTTTGGATCTCCTGATTCAACTTGTTGAGTCAACATACTCTATGTAATCTGCTATGACATTTCTGTTTAGGCAAACGGTACTTGGTTTCTCTCACGACAACCAAATGTTACTTCTTGCCTCATGCATATTTGTTATATCACTTCTACATTTGTATCTTGGCTCATGACATGATCCCTTTGCAATGCACTCTTTTTCTTTTTAATCCCTTATCAGCTCGTCGTGTGAAAATTTATCTATAGGATTCTACTTCATTATAATATCTCACCTTTGCCTCTCTATCTTTCTTTATATGGGTTTCGGGGACTTCTTCTGAGTTACTGTTTCTATGTGTCTATGTCATAAGGGTGCTCTCAATGTTGTCTCACTTTTCAGTTATTATCTAACTCGTTCCTAACCATTACTGTTGATTGTATGTTTGCTCAGATCATCAATGGCAAGTTCAAACCCTGAAAAGAGCATTACCCCTTCGGCATCATCCAAAGTTCTCTCAGACGAAGAAATCCTTCCCAGGAGTCAATGGGCTGATATTGGAAAAAGTAACTGTTATGTGGACCTACAAAAGCTTCAACAAAATCCGATACTCAAAGTTTCTATTGACGTCCTCAAAAACACAAACTTCTTCGGAGCTATTACCAAGCAATGCTCAATTCCCACCATTTACATTCAACAATTCTGGAACACCGTTCAATGGGACAAAATCACAGCTCGATACTCTTGCAAACTGGATGATAGGGAGTTCACGATTGATTCTGATATTCTGAGCAAGGCTCTTGGAATCACCCCATGTAACCCTGACCTTCGTTCTGAATCTCCACCTGGTGCTGACGATCTGATTGTCTTTCTAATTGGGTTGGGTTATCAGAACAGTATTTCAAGAGCATCCGACATCATCACTGGACACATGTATCAACCCTGGAGAGCTATTACAACTATTCTTAACTTGTGCTTATCTGGAAAAACATCAGGGTTCGATAAAGTGAGAATTCCTATCCTGCAAATCCTATGAGGAATTGTTAATAGGGTTGATGTGAATGTCTCAGATCGTATTTGGGAAGAATTTTCTTTATCAATACACACATTCATATCTGATAGAACTAATTTCCAGAACAAAGCTCAAGGACGAAAGAAACAGAACAAGCTTGTGATTCCCAGCATCAGATTTTCTAAGCTTGTTATCCAGTATTTGCAACAAACTCACAACTTCAATCCTAGGAGTGAATCAACTCTACATAAAGCAGAAGATGAATATGTTTTAGGAAACCTGAAATATGTTCCTAGAGGTATGGATAAAGAAATATTTGGATTGCCAATTCCTGATTGTCTTCTCACAGAAGATATCAAGAAGAAGGACTACTTCAAACAATACAAGAAAAGAGCTACCAGTTCCTCTACTGATGTCACACCTTCTCCTCCACAACCCAATGCTCCCAAGTCCACGTCAGCCTCACAAGCATCCTATGCCTCTCTTCCTAAAAAGAGACTTGAAAGGTCACAACATTCAGACACCGCATCCAAGAAGCAGAAAGTAAAAAGGAAGAAAGTAGAAAAGGAAATTGGTGAAAATACTGAGGTATCAAGGAATATTACAAGGTTAACTGATGAAGATGATGCTGATCTACAACTTGAAATCCAGCAAAGCCTTGAAAGTCTAAATGTGAAAGCACCAGTAGGTGGAGTTGTGTTAAGAGAACCTGATCAACTACCACGACAAACAACCCCAATAACACATGACAAAGGAAAAGGGATTGTGAGTGTTGAAACTGAACAAGCAGCTCACATGCTTTTAACGATCTCATCATCTCCATCAAGCACCACCAATCAATATGAGCTGAAGAGAAGAACAGAATCATCTCATGCTAATGAACAATCTGGAGTGGAAAAAGTGCCTAAAACGTTTAAAGAAACTCTTACACTTAGTGAGACTCAATCTGGCTTGAATGTTGACGCTCTGTTGCAAAAAGGCTCGCAGGAGAACCTTGAGACAAGATCTGATGAGACCTTGAAGATGGATGAACCAAATCTGTCTACCAACTCTCTATCCTCACTTAAGGATCTCGATACAGATTTCTCTTTTGGAGATCAATACATTAATGACAAACCCTTAGATACTGCACAATCCATGTATACTGTCAACATTCAGCAAGATACGTCAACCATTCCTCCGATGTCAGCATCTTCATTATCAACTGCACTTCCACCTCCCATACCAACTCAATCAACTGTACAAACACCACCGACATCGTCACCAACCCCTGAACCTGTCATTACAGTTGCTGATGTGGATGCTCCACCAGCTTCACCACCACAGATCCTTACCTCTGATCAACTACTGGACAAAGCTGTAAAAAGGATAGAAGCTCTGGAAAGGCAACTTCCTAAATCTGTTGATTCCCTTGTGGATCGTGTCTATAGATTGGAGCACCTCAACTTCAATGAAGGGGTTACTGCCGCTATTGAAGGAGAAGTCAAGGATGCTGTGGAATGGGCTATGGAGGCTCCACTTCTTAGACGATTCAAGGACCTACCTATCACCGATATGAGAGCAGCTCTGTTTGAAAAGATGTATGATGTTGAAGAGGACAAGCATGAGGTTCACAAGAAACTCTATGAGGCACTTGAAGAATCCATTAAGTTCGACAATTATGAGCAGTATATGATTGACATCGGGGAAAAAGAAGCTAAAAAGAAAAGGAGAACAATTGTGATGGAATCATTGATGAAGGACCGTAAAGATCCTCCTCCACCTCCACCACCAACGGGGGGCGCTGGAACTTCTGGAGCTGGTGATCCTTCTACGACAACCAACACACCTCCACCACAACCACCATCATCACCGCCAAAACCTTCCAATCGATCAGGTCCTACAAAAGAACAGAGTACTAAGAAGAAATCTGTTGCTTGGACGACGGTTGATTCAAGGTTCACATCCACATCCACCTCTATTCATGATGATCAAATGGTTCACGAAGAGTCGCATGTCATGGCTGATTCTGAACCAGATGAAGATGATGCATCAACAAAGCATATTCCTAAGCCATCAGAAGATTGGTTTGATACTTACATGGCTAGGAATCGCACTAGCACATCCAGAGTAGCACTTTCAAGAGACACAATTCAAAGCTGCATTGTTGAAGATAGACCTCCTTCTCCAGAACCTACATGGTCCATCCCTGAGTCCGACTCAATGATACCCGACAACAATTGGGTATCTACTATCACCAGCAATTATGAAGAACCTGCTGAAGACTCTCTTCTTCAATTTACTGGTGATATGGGAAGCTTCATTAAATGGTTTTGTAAACAGAAGAGTATCTCATCCTTAACTCCAAAAGATCTTGAAGGACCTGCTTATGAAATTGTTAAGGTCTTCCATTCAGATGCCAATCAACTTCAATACCAAATGGAAGAATGCCATAAGATGCTCAATGACCAAGTCAGTGAGCAAATTAGCCGCTTCAATGTTCACAAATCTCTTCCTTTTGGTGGTGAACCTGGTCAGATGACCATTCAGGCTGAATTCTTCTTCAACCATGACTTGGACTATCTTTGTGGTCACTCTACTGAAAGAAGACCTGCACTATCAATATCCAAGATGAAAGCTGCTACCTACTCTGATCAGGGGCTTGAACAGATGGTTCCTGATCGTTTCTGGGTCAATGAAGAACTTAAGTATGACATTGCAGCATCATATGGTATTTCACACTGGCGGTACAAAAAGAAGAACTTCTATATTGAAAGACATAGTGCTGACAAAAGACGCAAGAATGTTAGATCCGAGCTCCGTATCTTAAGTGTGGTTCGTGTAGAGGTCTTCCCGATATATGGATATGAGTATTTGATGAAGATTGTCCTTAAGAGATCAGATTTGAAAGAATATACGATTGAAGAAAATGACTTCAAACATCTTCTGCCGAATGATTTCGAAGATCTCTACCTTCTGAATATTCAAGGACACCTTGAGCATTTGCCTGTCCGTGAGAAGAAGGCCTTATCTGCTGCTGTTACTCTTTGGATTCGAGGCTTAGTCATTCGAAAACGAGTTGAGGACTTCCAACTCGGCATGGAAAGGTACCAAACCAGGATTAACCTTACATGTCCTCAATGGAGTGCCACAGGGCATGAATTTCATCATGAATACAAAGTCCTTGACACCCCAAGAGCCGTCATCTTTACTGACAGATATAGGACCCGCATACTTATGAGACTATGTGAACTCTACAAGTTTAGTGACGGTACGCTCAAATTGGTCGAAGAAGAACTTGACACCAGAGTGAAAGAAGTCAAAATTGATATGAAATCTTGGGTTAAGACTACTTTTTGGACTGATGATGACCTGAAGAGGTGTGAACACTTCATTGCTGCAATCAGACGAAGACTCAAGACACGAAGGATCTTCCGCAGCCTTGAAAGTTTTGTTGGTGGAAGGCTTCGGGATGGTCACTACAAACTTCTTCAGAGGACTGAATGAAGACATCTTCGGGAAGCAGTTCATGTTGTGTTTTTAAATATGTGTAATATGTGGTGTACTAAATATGAACAACTGTAATACATGTAATAGTGCTAGGATTTGTACTGTGATTTCTCCATGAAAAAAGGGAAACATCTGTGTTGTCCACTTCTGATCATATAAAACCGGACACATTTTTCTCCTACAAATATTTTATCTCATACATATTTAAATCACTTGAGATCCAAAATCTCAAAGGATTTAAGATTTTTGATCAGGGGAGAAAATGTGATATAAATATGAAAGATGTTAAAAGATAAGATGACCAATTTTTTTGTGCATACTTCTCTCTAATATGTGCTAAACAATTTTCGAATCTCGAAGCATATATTAAGGGGGAGAATTCTCTTCGCAAATTCATGTCATCAGGGTACACAACTTTCAATCTTTCTAAGGTACCTTGATTGTATGGCTTCAAATCCTTTGGTGATCATGTATGCACTTCTTAAAGGGTTTCCCCCAGTATGTGCAAAACACTCTTTTCAAATCTCGAGGCACATATTGAGGGGGAGCAAACTTATGAAAACCTCATCCTTCCTGGAAATGCTCTATCTACTTGATTTGATGTGGGAAGTGATGTTGATATCTTTTAGAAAATGGTAATCAAAGAAGTTAATTCTTTCCCTTGCCTCCGTGTGCAAAACATTTTCAAATACTTGATGCACATGTTGAGGGGGAGTTCTCGTTCTAAAAATATCAAAAACAATTCAGGTACAAAATGCTCTGATAATACATCACAAGTATCTGAATTGATTTTAAAATGGTTTTCAATTGAGTCCATATGGCAGGTGAACAATACCAAAAAGACCGACCAACTTTACTTTATGTATGGTGATATAAGGATGATAAGGTTAGGTATGTTGTTCCCATGATCCGCCAGAACCGGAGGGATCTACCCAGGGACTATCCACTAGTTAGTGTAGAGTTCTTAGGTATGATGATAAAAGGAGAAAAGTGAGATATGGGAAGAGTGCGGACTGAGTCAGAGCAAGTACTGGAACAAACCCTACAAGGTTCTTGCTATGAAGCCTCGGTAAGCACTGAAGGGGTTGAAGAATTAAAAAGAATTGAATAAGAAAAGGGTGAAAACAAATAGCCCTCCATTTATTCAACCTTAGGGCAGAAACCGGGTTCAACTCATATGCTACTGATGGTAACATCGGTATTGAAGACAAGACGTCATGGACCCAGTGACGCACTGCACTACAACTTCCCAAACTAGTCAAGTTCCTCTTAAAAGGGCTTGTTTCATTCTCACGGGGAACCGACATTATCTATCGACTTTCTCTTAGAGATTGTTGATATTGAAGAAGGAGACCCTCTCCCTAGTCTCCGGCACAGGATCCAAATATTCACAAAATTGAGTCTAGAGCCTCGAGATCATCAATCAATCTCATTAGGACACTTTCAATGAAGACTCTCTGCTTCACACAATGTGGAAAGAGAGATTATATCTTGAGTCCTACGCATTATCCTTGTGGTATTGCCAGAACATCTGAGTGATATGCATACATTTTCACAATGAAGATGGAAAACCTTCTGGAGCCAACATCAAACAAGCTCCTGGTAGGTGGCATGTGAGATCTATTCATTAGATCAATCATGTGACAACTGAACAGAAACAATGGGGCGATTCAAGTCTTGAATCAATCCTGGTTCAGGTTATGGATTGATGGATACCTTTGAAAAACCGGTCTTTGTGCTTAAAAACTCTTTTCTTTAGCACATCGTCCGTGTACTCATTTTTCAAACCAAAAGGTGTTTTTATGATTGATAATTGATTTTCAATAAAACCTTCGTTGTATTGCAAAAACAATTTCTATTGAGCAATACACGATTGTTTTTCAAATCTCTTTTCATCAATCAGTGGACTTAAAATTCGCTGGTTCACTCACTCCGTGTTGTCTTCTTTGAGATGTTCCGGTTTGAGAACAGCTAGAGCAGCTGCAAAACCCTGTCAAGGAAATTCTTCGGAATTATACCTGATCACAGGCAGTACATGTACTGATCAACGGGGAACCGTGGGCCGTGTACCTCAATTCAACGAAAGTGATCAAAGACACTTTCGTGCGATTTATTGCTAACTGTTGTATGCAGGTACGCCCGACGTTTGCAGCTGATCAGAATGAAGCGGTCAATCCATAGCCGCATGCTCACTTAACACATTCAACTCAAAAGAAATCATGATTAGTGCATCAATGACTCTGATATTTTCACTCCATGCTTCTGCTACGCTGCTGCCAATATCATGAATCAACTAAAGCTTCCACAACTCTGATGAGAAGATATCATGATCCAAAATGTGAGCATGTCGGTCCTAAAGTCACAACACCACAATGGATGTCTCAGAGATTTTTGTTAGCTGATGATCTCAAGAGCTGGCTCATAATTATTACCTCATGGATCATTAATGACCTCCACTTTAAAGTACAAATCTATGCAGACTTTGAAGTTGCACTACTTATGCACAAAGATTGCGAAGTTGATGTATTCAAGTCTACGAGCTCAAGAACAAAGTCAAGAATAGAATGCTAGGATTTGAAATATAAATCATGGGGTGACCTCCCTTAGGGGGAGATTGTTAGGAATTATAAAATTCCATTATTGAAGAGTCTGTCACCCCAACTATTATCTAGCATAAGTTAGCTCGTAGACTTGTCGTTATTTACGTTTTTATGTAGTTAATTAGTTAGTCAGTAGCGTAAACTAGTTTAGTGCAACATCATGGAGGAAGGACGGGTCTTTACCCACTGTATCCCTGATCCACAGGCCGTCAAGAGGTCGTTTAGTTTGTAACCTATAAATACCCTCTACCTTGCAAGGTAGAGGGTTGGATGTTCTTTGGTAATCTAATATTCTACAAGTTTCTCTTACTAGAATATCCCACTTTCTCTTTCTCTAAAATCATCTATATGCTCATTGTCTTAAGGCTATGATATGCAAGTGAAATCCAATATCCTACAGATACAGAAGCCAAAAACCCTATTTTCAAGTGACGACGTCGGGCTTTAAAAGAGTAGGCCGTTGCTACTCAGACGGCCTAGATGCAACCCATACGGCGTCAGAAGCTGAAGAGGACGGCGTCACAGACATAAGGTGACGCCGTCGCAAGGTTAACGTGGCCAAGACGAAACCCTAATGACGGCGACACGACGGCGTCACAAAACATAAGGTGACGCCGTCGCATATGTAATATTATATAAAGAATCCGAATTTTTCAGTTTTAGGAGAGTCTTTTTGGAGTAAAAACCTAAAACCGAACCAAGGGTGTCTTGTACAGTATTTTAGGGTTCCAAACCCTATCTTACATCAAGATAAGTATTTACTTCATCAATTTAATTATGTCTTTGATTATTTGTGTGTATGCTTGCATGTTCTCCATGTCCGGCTAATTTATTTGTGTGTTTGCTTAGGGAATATGAAACTTAATTATTGAATATTGATTGGTTGTTTCTTATCTTAGTTGATTAATGATCTAGTAATGCGATAGGTCATACGTTGTGTACTTAATGCTTGATTCATCTTTGTGAACCTTAGAATATAATTACCTGAGTAGTTGTAAGCTAAACCATCCAAAGAATGCCTTAGAGTAAGAGTTTATTATCCCTAGTGGGTTTTGTAGACGAGACCCTTTGGTAAGTTCAAAGAGTTAGGGAGAAACGCATACCCTACAACTTTAGACACACAACGCAACTAAGAATAAGGACGTGACAACTCAACCATCAATAGGAGATAATTAAGGAGTAGTAAAACCTAAATAAACACATCTTTAAACTATCATACGAGCACACATTAATTAGACATAGACTACCACCACCTTAGTTTAGATAATTAGATAATAGTAGAGTAATCGGTAGAAATACCAACCCCCCAAATCCAATACCCGAGATTCGTACTTTTCAATTTCCAAATAAAAACATAAAAAAAGATAAAAAAATAATCTTCCTCAACCTTAACCTTAGCGTAGTAACTTCTCACTAGCATTCCTATTCCCCTAGAGAACGATATCAATACCCGTGGCTTACCCTAATACTACACTACATCGATTAGGTTCACTGCCTAGGGTGTTGAAAAACTTGCTCGACGAAAAGGAAGTTCCTTTGACCCCAAACGCGCTGCGTAAGCGTATCAAGTTTTTGGCGCCGCTGCCGGGGAATAGAATAGCTAGTTAGTAGTCCACCTCGTTTAGGTTCTTTGCTTGATTCCTATCAAGTAAATTTTTTCTCATTTTTAGCTTCCTCTTAGTGTATCCCCCTTCTTCGTGACCTTTGTTCGTACACCCATCACTTTTCATCATGGAAGGTGATAACCAACCACCACTTGATAACCCAACACCAAATAAGTCAATGTCACTCAAAACCCAAACTAATAACCAACACAACCGTCGAAGCCGCTATGTGAGTAGAAACACCGACCTTCAGGATTTGCAGAAAATATTCGATAGGACAATTAGGGAAGCTGTTGAGAAAGTAGTCAACGCCTCTGTAGTTGGCTCTATGATCAGCAGTAATTCGGACAATGGCATGATAAACAACAACGTGGATGTGGAAAATAGTGCTTACTTCAATCTTTACCCCACTAAGGAAGAGGTTGCGTACCATCAATACATAATCGATAATCCACGATCACCTATCATTAGGATATGCCCAAAGATTAGGAGAGGAAACCCCTGGAACCTAAAAATCCCTTGTATGATCGGATATAGGAGTGTCGACCACGCTTACATAGATACGGAATCTCCCATTAATGTAATGTCATCTGCTGTCTACAATGACATTATGAATGAGCGACTTAATATTAGGAGAGACCCTAAGTATCCAGGAGGAGTTTGCAATTTTGTGGGAAGAGTCAAGGACGTGCATGTCTTTATAAGAAATTTCACCTACCTAGTTGATTTTATGGTCCTAGAAGATGTAGGATGCGTCATTGACTATAGTTTATCCCAAGTAGTGCTAGGGAAACCGTTTGTTGAAACATCTAGAATGAGCCATAACAAGCATGATGGAACAGTTAGGTTTAAGGAAGGAACCGATGAGATCACCTATAGGATGCCTTGGAAAACAAATGAGTATGGCCACTTGTCCATTTATGATCGAGACAACATCAAAGCTTTTGAGGACAAGAGCAAGGAAGATGTTGAAAAAGGTTATAAATTCATGTGGGAAAGAAGGAGGTATTATTATAAGGATTGCTTGACCCTAGGGCCTAGGTATAAAGTCGATGAAAATTTTGTCAACATGATAGAATTCTCATTGAGGATGCAAAACGAGGCAACGTAGGGGTACGACTACGAGTCTAGCTACAAGACTCTTAAATAAAGAAAAGCGCTTCGTGGGAGGCAACCCATGCTTAATCGTTTGCTTGTTAGTGTCATATATCTTTTATTAATTGTTTATCCTCATGTTTAAATTTGTAAAAATGCTTTATTTTGTTTTTAACCTCGTCTTAATTGCATATAAAGGTATTTTACATAAGGGATAAGTGTAGGGAGGATTACACACGTTTTCAAAAGAAACGTAAACATGAGAATAACAATTAACTAAAAGATATGTATGTTTGTTTGTTCGAGTCAAATGCTTGTATCGAGTCATAATGGATGTTTTTGCAGAAATTTTTCCAGATTCTAAAGATGTAAATTTTCCAGAATTTTTTTCAGAAAATCGCAGAACAGTTTTTGTCAGGATAACCTGACGGCGTCAGGAAGGAGTAAAAACATCAGATCACTTTTTCTCGTTTTCTAAGCTACTTATAAATTTTTGGAATTTTCCAGGTCTTAATTTTCTTAGAAATTCTGTAAACATCCATTTCACAAGCATTATATCCTAGTTTAAATCGAGTCTTATATATTTTATTACCGCCGATTTTACGCGAAGGTTTCGTTTGTTTTCTTCAAGTGTGCAGGTTTAGTTTGTCAAGAAGAAGTTACATAAGATTGGAAGGAGCTTTTCACGCAATAATTCTTTTTGGAAAGGATTTAACCACCACTTTACACGGATCCTACCGTGCTAATCAGGGGAGTATTAGTTTCTTTCATTTTTGATTACCTTCTTTTATCATAACTTTGATACTTTCGGGGAACATTGGGGACAATGTTCAGTTTAAGTGTAGGGAGGGAAAATAAAACGGGAACTTTGAAACTATGCTTATCCTTGATTATTTGCTTTGTCCAAATTGTGATTGTGTAATAAACCATGAGAAAATGTCGGTTAGGGTAATTTTGGCACCAAATTTAAAATTTTTCATGACATATAGGAGTGGGCCATTAGTCTTAACAAAAGCGTCTCACGGATAGGAAGTTATATGACTAGCACAAAAACCCTTTACCACCCAAATTCCACCCAAAATGTGAGGATCGCCCTTAGATTAGTAGGAATTAAAAGCATTCATCTTCAATGCTTAGAGTGTGAACCGGTAGTATATTAGATTCTAGAACTTGTTTTGTGATGCATTCCGAGATCGCAAGTGAGACTACACTTGTGTAGTTAGGAATAACTAAATGATAAGAGGCATTAGGATAACCCTTTTTTGATACCCGTAATATAATTACTTCTTCCACATCGGTTGAGTAATTCCCCCACACCCTTTGCGTTGTACTCATCTTTAGTACACGATACCCCTAGTTAACCCCTCAGAGCCTATCCTTTTCGCGGTTCTCGTGATGTTTCGGTTTTTCCGGAATATCAATGAAGAGCATTGTTTACACCCCACCCCCAAATATACACCCAAATCGCCTTAGCCTACCCCTTATGCACTCACTTTTAGTGCAAATGTTTGTTATCACCCTAAACCCTTAGTTCAATTATCTGGTTGCTTGCATGAGTTGCTAAGTCGAGTCATATCCTTTGTATACAGTTTTGGGATGATTGGGATTCATGGGAAAAGTTAAAGTTTATGAAATGACGGGAAGGGAACGTTAAATTCAAATTCCCTTTGTTTGCGTAATAATGTACCCCAAGTGTTTTGATCTTTTCAATTCGAGTCAAATTAGTGTTAGAGTAATAAAAAACTCAAGTGTAGGGATGTGCCTATAAATCCATATCATTTTGATGTTACCGTAGAGGATGGTAGAGTAAAAGTGTATGAAAAAAAAAATCGAAAAAAATAGAAAAAGAGAAAAAGAAAAAAAATAGAGTGTTAAAAAAAAAAAAAAAACATACGGGCTACCATCCTACATCTATCCTTTAAATTTATGTTTGTTTATTTCCGTTACCTAGAGTTTTAGAGTGTCGAGTCTTGGCTTAGCAACGCCATTCTTCGTATGCATTTAACATAGAGATTTTTGACTTGCCACCACTAAATAGCCTATCCCACCAAACCCTTGTTTCCCTACCGTAAGCCTAACATTACAGCCCTTTAAAGACCTCTTTGATAGTCTTTCCTAGGTGCTTACGCCAAAGCGATGGAGGTTTGATCTATTCTCAAGCCTATGGTAATCTATGTACTAGGACCGGTTAATGAGTGTTTATCTTCCATTTCCTATTTGTTATATTTCATATATACACCCGAGAGAGATGTGAGTATCCAAACACCCCATGTGAGGTGCTAGTATGTAATTTCCGTGCTTGTTATGACTTTTGCGGGGCTTATATGTGTTGTGGACCGTTTTAAATCAATGCTTCATGACCCCTAACTTATAAATTAATTGGCTAAAAGCACATTTGCTTGAGGACAAGCAAATAACAAGTGTAGGGATATTTGATAAGGTTTTAAAAGGTACCATTTTGAGGGGTCGTTTAAGCCCTTATTTGATCACTTTTGTATCCGTTATTGCTTAATATCGATCCTTTTCACTTTTTAGGTCTCTTGAAGGCAAAATGCTCGAATGGCACTTATTTGGACGAAAAGGCGCGTATATACGAAGAAAATGGCCAAAGTCAGAATCGAGACACTCAAAGCTGCTGAAAACAGAAGGCGACGGCGTCAGGTGTTAATTGCGACGCCGTCGGAGGATTTTTGTGACGATACAGAAGCCAAAAAATCTATTTTCAAGTGACGACGTCGGGCTTTAAAAGAGTAGGCCGTTGCTACTCAGACGGCCTAGATGCAACCCAGACGACGTCAGAAGCTGAAGAGGACGACGTCACAGACATAAGGTGACGCCGTCGCAAGGTTAACGTGGCCAAGACGAAACCCTAATGACGGCGACACGACGGCGTCACAAAACATAAGGTGACGCCGTCGCATATGTAATATTATATAAAGAATCCGAATTTTTCAGTTTTAGGAGAGTCTTTTTGGAGTAAAAACCTAAAACCGAACCAAGGGTGTCTTGTACAGTATTTTAGGGTTCCAAACCCTATCTTACATCAAGATAAGTATTTACTTCATCAGTTTAATTATGTCTTTGATTATTTGTGTGTATGCTTGCATGTTCTCCATGTCCGGCTAATTTATTTGTGTGTTTGCTTAGGGAATATGAAACTTAATTATTGAATATTGATTGGTTGTTTCTTATCTTAGTTGATTAATGATCTAGTAATGTGATAGGTCATATGTTGTGTACTTAATACTTGATTCATCTTTGTGAACCTTAGAATATAATTACCTGAGTAGTTGTAAGCTAAACCATCCAAAGAGTGCCTTAGAGTAAGAGTTTATTATCCCTAGTAGGTTTTGTAGACGAGACCCTTTGGTAATTTCAAAGAGTTAGGGAGAAACGCATACCCTACAACTTTAGACACACAACACAACTAAGAATAAGGACGTGACAACTCAACCATCAATAGGAGATAATTAAGGAGTAGTAAAACCTATGTAAACACATCTTTAAACTATCATACGAGCACACATTAATTAGACATAGACTACCACCACCTTAGTTTAGATAATTAGATAATAGTAGAGTAATCGGTAGAAATACCAACCCCCCAAATCCAATACCCGAGATTCGTACTTTTCAATTTCCAAAAAAAAACATAAAAAAAGATAAAAAAATAATCTTCCTCAACCTTAACCTTAGCGTAGTAACTTCTCACTAGCATTCCTATTCCCCTAGAGAACGATATCAATACCCGTGGCTTACCCTAATACTACACTACAACGATTAGGTTCACTGCCTAGGGTGTTGAAAAACTTGCTCGACGAAAAGGAAGTTCATTTGACCCCGAACGCGCTGCGTAAGCGTATCAACATGAGAGACCCAATAATACTTCGGTATTTGGTAGGGTCAACCAATTTCCCATGCAAATCAGCATCCAGTGTCTTAGTATGTGCCATTGGTGTGGCATAAGTATCACAGGTTTGCATTCCATATTTGTTTAAAATTTCAAGAGCATATTTAGACTGACTTAGGAAAATACCACGGGGTGATTGATGAACTTGCAGTCCTAGAAAGAATGTAAGTTCACCCATCATGGACATTTCAAAGTGTTTTTTCATGAGTTTTGAAAAAGCGTTTGAGTATTTTAGATGTGTTGACCCAAAAATGATGTCATCCACATAAATTTGAACGATTAAAATGTGTTCCCCGTGATATTGTATAAAAAGTGTTGGGTCGACCGATCCTTTGGTGAAATTATTGGCAATGAGAAAGGATGATAACTTATCATACCACGCCCGATGAGCTTGTTTGAGACCGTAGAGAGCCTTGTTCAGTTTGTAGACGTGATTAGGAAACTTTGGATCAACAAATCCTTCCGGCTGACTAACATATACCATTTCCTTTAGTTGTCCATCCAGAAAAGCGGTTTTGACATCCATCTGAAAGACCGTGATGTTCATGTGAGCCGCAAATGCCAGAAAAATCCGTACAGCCTCAAGTCGAGCAACCGGAGCGAAGGATTCCTCGAAATCAATCCCCTCTTCTTGTCTATAACCCTTAGCCACCAGACGTGACTTGTTTCTGATAACCGTACCGTCAGCATCTAACTTGTTTTTCCAAATCCATTTCAGACCAATAACATAGACCCCTGTTGGTTTTTGAACCAATTCCCATACTTCAAGTCGTTTAAACTGATTAAGTTCTTCTTGCATGGATTCAATCCAGTTGTCATAAGTCATTGTCTCTTTAATGTTTTTGGGTTCAGATTGGCAAACGGCAAATGCATAAATGCAGTGTTCACCGTCAGTCTGAAGGCATTGTCTAGTTACGACTGATTGATTCGGGTTTCCAATGATATTCACAAGAGGATGGTCTTTAGTCCAACGATGTGTGGAGGGTTGATGTTGATATACATTCTGCAGATTATGAGGATTCAAATGACTTGTAGATGATTCCACAACATCAGAAGTAGCAGAAGCATTTGCAAAAGGGTTGAAGAACGCATTTGGATCATAATCTACAGGTGGGGGTACGTCATTGTTCAGAAGATCATCAGCTGGTTCAGCGTCATTGGATGCGGTTTGTTCGACTGTTGTTGTAGAATCAATTGGTGGTGCTTCCTCAACAGTAGTTGTTGTAGCAGGTGTATCAGGTATTGGATTATGATCAGGTTGAGCAACGGAAACATTTGATACATCTGGAGCACGTTCATCAATATCATCACTAAACAGAGGAGCAAATAGTTGTTCTATTTGGCGTCGAGTAAGTTGTAAACTAGGTTCAGCTGATGATGGGGTTTGAGGGAAGTTTAGACGGTTATGTCCGGGTTCCAAGCTGTTATGCTCAGAAGCCATTTCTGTAAGTTCATCAAAATTTGCATGAATCGTTTCCATAATCTCCCTTGTACGACGATTCCATATCCGGTAACCCTTAGAATTTTCAAAGTATCCAACAAAGACTCCAATGTCTGCTTTAGCCTTGAGATTTCCAAAGTCATCACGATCATTATTTGGATAGCAAAGAGATCCAGAAACATGAAAGTGTTTGAGGTTTGGTTTGTGGTTGTGGATAAGCTCATAAGGTGTTTTGTTGTGGCGTTTTGTAATCATTGAACGGTTTTGAGTGTAGCATGCAGTTGACACGGCTTCAGCCCACAAGTAATCTGGAAGTTTTGCATTTATTAACATCGTTCTTGCAGCTTCCACTAACGTACGGTTTCGTCTTTCAACAACTCCATTTTGTTCTGGTGTTCGTGCAATAGATGTTTGATGCTCAATTCCTACTTTCTCATAAAATGTACGAAGAGTTTGATTCACAAATTCAGTTCCTTTGTCTGTTCTGATTTGTCTGACTGTGTTCCGGAGCTGAACTTGAATTTTCGTGGGAAAGGTGATGATCATCTGTGGAGCTTAATCTTTACTTCAAAGAAAATAAACCCAAGTCCATCTTGAGTAGTCATCTACAATTACCAAGATGTAGTGTTTGCCATTAATCGTCTACACGCGCATCGGGCCACACAAATCCATGTGAAGAAGATGAAGCACATGATGTGAGCTATGTTCCACTTTTGAAGGAAAGTGAGCACGAGTGCTTTTCCCTTGTTCACAAGCTGAGCATAGGTGATCTTTAGAATACCGAAATCTCGGGAGACCTTCAACAAGTTTGTACCGTGCAAGATTGGTTATGGTTTGAAAGTTTAAATGTGAGAGACGACGGTGCCATAGCCAAGATTTTGTAGATGTTGCCTTTGAAAGTAGACAGATGGGAGATGAAGCAATCATGTCTTGCATTGAGATTGTATAAAGACTTGAATTGCGGGTGCCAGACATCAGATCGTTTCCTTGTAGATCACGAATGACACAAGTTTTCTCCCGAAAAGCAACTTCCAAATCTCCATCACAGAACTGACCAACTAAGAAGAGATTATGACCGAGACCTTCCACATAATAAACCCTGCTAATTTCGATGTTGCCATTGATGTAATCTCCGTAGCCCATGATAGCTGCGAAGTGATCATTCCCGAATCTGACAGTGCCAATGAACTTTGCAACAAAGTTGGATAACAGTTTGAGATTGCCTGTCATGTGTCGGGAACATCCGCCATCAACAATCCAGAGGATGATTTGTATCACCTGCATTACACACAGTCGACACAAATGGAGTAGATGTGGAACCCGAAGAGTTAGAGGGTTTCAAAGCAGTTATAGTAGAAACACACATGTTAATGATTTTAGGTATCCATGTAAAGCCAAGTGTATTATGTAACCATTTCTGCCATCTCCAACTAGTCTTAGCTTTGGTCTTAGTAAATGCACTAGGTGATAAGTTCTTCCTAGGAGGTGAAGTGGGTGCTACAAATACATCAATGATGTTTGCAGAAACACTAGTAGGCGGTTTACCTAGCACAGACTTAGAAGCATTAGTGGGTCTAGAGATATTACATTTTCTAGTATTCCGCTTACGAGATAAGATAGCTTTAGCAACACATTTGTCATGACAACCAGAAAACATACTTTTACGACAACCAACACAAGAAGCTTCAAACTTAACATTTAAAGTACTTAAAGATTCATCATTCGTTACAACACTTTTTCCATTACATTTGTCAGACGCAATTTCTAAAGTGGGTGCAACCTGAGTTTTATTCAAAGTCCTAAGGTGTTCTTCTACTTCAGCATTCTTTATTATTCTTTTCTTACGTCGCAACTTCCTATTCTTCCTTGTATTGCTCCTAGACTGTGAAGTGCAGGCGTTGGAAAATGTTAGGATTTAGAAAATCCAGTCGTTAAAGAGTCGGTCACCTCAAGTATATGTATTCGTTAGAAAGCTCGTAGTCGTAGTTATTTAATGTTAGTTTGTATTCAGTTTAGTAACACCGTGGAGGACGGACGGGTCTTTACCCACTGTATGCCTGATCCACAGCCCGTAGGCGGCGTTTATGTAAGATACTATAAATACCCTCTACCTCCCAAGGTAGAGGGTTGGAGCTCATAATAATACTTTTACTTTCTCTCACTAAGTTCCTTAAACCTCTAAACTTTCTCTCTCTAAAACCTCAAGTGTACGCCTACTTGTATTCATGGTTTGATGTGTTTGTGAAATCCAATATGTTACAATTGGTATCAAGAGCCATGGTTTGATCATCTCTCTTACATGTTCTTGGATTTCTAGTGGTTTTATATGGTTTTTGGGTTTGATAAAGTTTAGTGGTATTTGCATCATTTGGACCATTTCTTGTGTTAAAGTTTGGATTTTGATTGTACTTTTGTGTTTAGGATCATCATAAGTGTTTAGGTTTTGATTTGGAAGGTTTGAATCATTGTGGTTGGATTGTTTTTAGATTTAAAAGAGGCGTTTTGGTTAGTTTAAAGTTAGCGATTTGAGCCACGGTAATGTATTCAAACTAGCGATTTGTCCCTGTTTGGAAGCGATTTGTGTCCTCTACAAATCACTTATTTAAGCGATTTTTCCGGGTGGTGGCTGTACTTGTGCGACTTTTTCGGAGTAGCGATTTGTCATTTTTCAGCGATTTGCTTATTTGAGGAATGATAGAACCACAAAAGAACTTTCACAAAAACTCTTACAAAATGAGATGTCATTTTGTGATTGGTTTTATTAGAGAGAAGAGAGAGAAAGTATAGAAAAATGCACCAATCACGAAATGACACCTCATTTTGTAAAAGTTTTTGTGGAAGTTCTTTTGTGGTTCTATCATTTCTCTGCTTATTTAAGTGAGTTGTGACTTTAAGCGATTTGTGTTGTTTAAGCGATTTGTCATTTCTTCAGCGACTTGCTTATTGAAGCGAGTTGTAAGTTTAAGCGACTTGTCTTGGTTAAGCGATTTGTCTTGGTTTAAGCGACTTGTCTTGGTTAAGCGATTTGTCTTGGTTAAGCGACTTGTATTGGTTTAAGCGACTTGTATGGTTAAGAGACTTGCTTATTGAAGTGAGTTGATTGATTAAGCGATTTGTTAGTTGATGCGACTTGTCACTTTTGAGCGATTTGTTGTCTGTGCGATTTGTCTTATTGAGCGATTTGTCTCTTGTGACTTAGTGGTTTTCTTCTTGATTACATTCTACGGTTTTCTCTTGATTTAGTAAAATCCCGTGAAAGAATCTATTTCCCAGTTTAATCCAAGAGTTTTAAAATCCCGTGAAATCTGGAATCATGTCTACCAACGTGCCTGAAATCATTTCTTCTGTTGCTGAGGACGTTCAAGCAGCTGGATCAGATACTCGTCCGCCTATGATTGACAGAACTGACTATGACTCATGGGCTCAACGAATCAGGTTGTACTGTTTGGGAAAGGAAAATGGGGTTAACATCCTCAAATCAATTGATGAAGGACCTTATCAAGTTGAGACAACCAGAGACATACTTGAGACGGGTGCTGATGGTTCGGTGATATTAGGACTGGACAGACCTAAGATGTATGATGAACTGACTGATAAGGAGAAGAAGAGATACGATGCAGACATCAGGGCTTCTAACATCATACTTCAGGGTTTACCTAAGGACATTTACAAGCTGATCAATCACAACACTGAAGCCAAGGCTGTTTGGGATAATGTCAAGATGCTTCTCTCAGGTTCTGAATTAACTAAGGAAGACAGAGAATCACAACTGTATGATGAATTTGAGCACTTTAAGATGAAACCAGAAGAAAGTGTCTATGAATATTACGTGAGATTCCACAAGCTTGTGAATGACATGAGGAATATCAAAATGACCATGCCAAATATTCAGCTGAACTCAAAGTTTGTGAACAACATGAATCCTGAATGGCACAAATTTGTCACCTCTGTGAAGCTAACCAAAGGATTAAAGAACACCAACTATGAGCAACTGTATGCCTTCCTGCTTCAGAATGAGAGACATGCTATGTTTGAACGAATGATTCTTAAACAATTCATATCTAAACAGGGAGAATCAAGCTCATCAAATGATTCAACAGCATTCTACACCAATGTAGGGATTACTACCAAAGCTTCACAAGTCATACCTACTGGAAACTCATTCCCAATCCGAGGTTCAAGCAACCTGATGCTGATGCAGTCATGGAACACTTCATCAATCAACTGGCTCTTATGGTTAAACAAAACTTGACCCTTACTCCACATACTAACAGTCTTCACACTAACAATGAAATCAGAACTGCATCCAATCTTCACAATCATGCTATTGTCAGAGATGGAAAGGTTATGGTACAACCAGTTCAAGGAAGGCAGTATGAACAGGGAAGAGGTGGAGTTGGTGGAGGGTATGTGGCTAATCAGAATCGAGGAAGGAATGCCAATCAAGGACAAGTAAAGCCAATCAAGTGCTACAACTGTGGTGGTGATGGACACATTGCAAGGAACTGCACATCTCCAAAACGTCCTCAAAATGCAAAGTACTTCAAGGACAAGATGTTGCTGGTACAAGCTCAGGATAATGGAGCTATTTTGGATGAAGAGGAATTGTTGTTTCTTGCTGAGGGTAATGCTAAGACATATGATGCTGATGTGGATGAGCAGCCAATTCAAGACATGGGTCAGAATCATCCTAATGCATTTCAGGTAGCTGATTGTGATGCATATGACTCAGATGTTGATGATGAACCAACTGCCCAAACCATCTTCATGGCTAGCATTTCACCAATGGTCTCTCCAAAGGTTTCATCACCACAGCAGGCTGGTCCTTCCAAAGAATCTATCATCTCAGAGGTATTAAAACTATACGATGAAGTTGATGAGCAAGAGATGCATAACAAAGTACAATCACATGTAACTAATGAATCAGATATGGATAATATGGGTAATAGTAACAATGTCCCATATGATCAATATGTGATACAAAGTGAAAGTGAGATTGTACCAAGTGATGCATCCTCTGCAGTCAATGATTACTTTGTTTTTGATGAATACTCTCCATGTGTCCCTGATGATTCTGTTATATCTGAACTGAATACCTATAAAGAACAAGTTGCAATTTATGAACAACGTGCTAAGTTTGAGTTAACCACCCGTGAGTAGGAAATGGATGACCAAATGTGTACAATTATTAGAAAAAGTAATTTTAGAGAAGAAGTGTTAAAACAAGAGTTAAAATCCTTACAAGAAAAGCTTTCTAAAACTGTTAAGCAAAAACAAGAACTCCAAGACAATGTTAAAGTGCTTAAACAAGAATTTAATGCTAAGGAATCAAAACTTTTGAATGACTTTTCCAATCTAAAAACTTTGAAAAACAAGCTTGAAAATAAGTTGTACGTACAAGGGAATACCATTCAGACTGCTCACATGATCACTAAGCATAGAGTTCTCAGCGATAAGCATAGAATTCCCCTCGTAAAGGAACCCAATCCTGAATATGGTAAAGTGGCTAGAGAAGCTCAGAAGGTAATATATGATGGTAAGGAAATCCTTAAGCCTAGGCAGAAACCTAGTTGCGCTGAGTGCACTGAGGAAGATAGGCAATTAGATGAAGTCACTAGGGAAAAACTGAATATGAAGCTAAAAGATACTGAGTGTAAAAAGCAAAACATAATGTTCAAACCCCATGATTACACTAAAGAAAATTGGATTTCCCTGAACAGATTTAAGAATCAAACTCTATTAACCCCAGAACAAGTTTTTTGTAAAAAGGACATAGATATGCAAAAAGCTAATGCACTTGTTAAAACAAACACTTCCCTTAGGAAAATGCCTCCAGCAACTGTGTATCCTCCTAATACACCCATTCATTTAGTTCCTAGATATATTCCCACTAAGAGCAAGACCTTAATCAGCCTATATGTTGTTTATCAACTATTTGTTGATTTTGAGAAGACATGTAAGAAAAGGATCAAACCTACTGGGATAACTGAAGGGGAAAGGGGTTTTGAGCAAACTAAAGAATATTATTTAACTGAAGTCATGCCTTTCTTTAAACAATTAAAAGGTCATTTTGAAAGTCTTCAAAAAGGAATAAACTCGGATATTAAAGAAATGGAAAAGGAATTTGATGCAATGATTGTTGAGGTCAATGACTATGAACGGGAACACAAATATAATGAAATTGAAAGGAAAAATCTGCATACCTTAAATGAGAACTTAGTATTGAGTTGTGTGGCTCAAGATGTGTTTTATACTGTTACGAAGCACTCTATTACTACCTCTCAATTTCATGAATTATCTATTGCTTTGAAAGTTTCCCATGATCGTGTCATTGAGCTTGAAACAGCAAATTCAAAAATGCATGATAAAATTGAACAGGATGATCATGATAACTTGGTCAAACATTTTTTTAAATTGGAAGTTGAGCATTTTGCTTTGCAATTAAAATATCAACATCTCAAAGAAAATGTTAAAACCTCAAATATCAAGACATCCTCAGATGCTCCTGAATTTGATGCAGTTTTTGAAATAAACAAACGTGATGAACAGATTCAAGCTCACTGTAACACGATCAGAAAGTTGAAAGCCCAAATTTCACAATTAAAGGGTGAAAAGAACAATGTGACTGGCTCCCAAATTCCTCCTCTTTTAGATTCTATGTGCTCTCAAACTTTTCATCTTCAAAACTTGGTTAATGTTTTACAAAAGGAAAATGAGAGTTTTCTAGAAGAAAATGAAAAGGTTAAACGACACTTTAAAGAGTTATATGATTCAATGAAAGTCACTCGTGACAAGAACAACAAAAAAATAACGTCTTTACAAAAACAAATTGAGAATATGAAGAAAGAGGAAAAAGGGAAAATGCCACTTGTCTTTAATGAGAATGTTGCATCAAAGTCATCTGCAGACTCTAAATATACTGTGACTGTTAAATACATTCCTTCTCATCTTAGAAATAACGAACTTGTGTTTCATGACTATTTTGCTCACCTTAAGAATAGTCTAGAATGTCTCCGTGAGATTGTAGAAGAAGATTTCATAAATAAGCCACTTGATAGTGAAGTTAAGCATGCTTGCTTATATGCCAAATGATCTCAAGAACTTTTAGAATGCTTAAGAGCAACATGCCCTAAACCCATTGGTAAGAAGGCTAAAATAGCTGTGATGACTTGTTCTATGCCTAAAGATAAGCATGTAAGCTTCAATGTGCCTTCAAGTAGTTCAGATCCCAGCACTTCTAAACCTGAAAAGCAAAAAGTAGCAATACCAACTAATGTTCCCATTCCCTCTACAGGAGTAAAAAGTGACACCAAAGCAAGCAGGTCAAAGCCTCAAGGCAACACAAAGAATGATAGGACCTTGCAAGCTAGGAATGTTCAGTGGAAGAAAGTAGAAGACCACCCTAGGAACTTTAAGTTTGAGTCGAATAAAACGAATTGTGTTGATTCTAGTATTAGCTTTAAGCGTACTGTAATTAATTCGAAGTCTGCTACTTTTGTCAAAACATGTAATGATGAGTGCCTGATTTCTATTACTAATCATGAATGTGGTGTGAATGGTTTGATTAATGCTGTTAAATACCCAGTTAAAACTGTTAATGCCAAAATTCAAGCTAAGAAGGCTAGAAAGCAAAGGCGAAGAAGGGTAGAAAATAGTGGAAACCCACAGGAAGAAAACTCAGTAATGTAGGTTATCAGTGGATACCTATTGGACGCAAATTTAATCTTAATGAGTTGTGCCCTAGATTATCTAGACCAATGCCCATTAGAAAATGGATGCCTACTGGTAGAACTATTCCTTTAAGAAGTGAACATACTTTGAATAGGTCTAATTCACACACTAGCACAACATCTGTCCCTAATGAATTCATTGTTTCTGCTCCTGATGTGGGTGTTCCAATCACTGCTACTAACCAAATGGAACCCATTCTTGCATGGGGATCCCAATTATCCAGTTATCCATTCTTGTCTGTGTTCAACTGCAGATCGTTTAAATCGTTTTGTGGTACTTGGACTCAGGCTGTTCCAAGCATATGACTGGAGATCGCTCGTGGCTCATGAACTTTGTGAGTAAATGCATCAGGACTGTTAGATTCAGGAACGACCATTTTGGTGCAATTATAGGTTATGGAGACTATGTTGTTGGTGATAGTGTAATCTCCAGGGTATATTATGTTGAAGGTCTTGGTCATAACTTGTTCTCTGTTGGTCAATTCTGTGATTCCGATCTAGAAGTGGCTTTCAGAAAACATACTTGTTTCGTTAGAGAACTTGATGGTGTGGAACTGTTAAGAGGAACTCGTGGTTCAAACCTATACACCATCTCTATCGAAGATATGATGAAGTCTTCTCCAATTTGCTTGTTGTCAAAGGCTTCAAAAACAAAGTCATGGTTATGGCATCGTCGTCTCAATCACTTGAACTTCGGCACCATAAATGATCTTTCCAAAAAGGACTTAGTAATAGGCTTACCTAGGCTAAAGTATGAAAATGATCATCTTTGTTCAGCATGCCAATTGGGAAAAATCAAGAAGTATGCCCACAAACCCAAACCTAAAAACTCAGTTATGGAAGTTCTTCATACAATTCACATGGATTTATGTGGACCCATGAGAGTGCAGAATATTTACGGGAAGAAATATGTGTTAGTTGTGGTTGATGATTACTCTCGATGTACTTGGGTTAAGTTCTTAAGGACAAAGGATGAAACTCCAGATATCATCATTAAACTTATCAAACAGTTGCAGGTTCGACTTAACAAAACTGTCAGAATCATCCGAACAGACAATGGAACTGAGTTTGTTAATAAAGAACTTAGTGAGTTTTATGAAAGTGTTGGAATCAGTCATCAAAGAAGTGTTCCACGAACTCCTCAACAGAATGGTGTAGTTGAAAGACGAAATCGAACTCTTGTGGAAGCCGCAAGAACAATGATGATTTACTCAAAGGTTCCAATGTTTCTTTGGGCTGAAGCCATTGCCACTGCATGCTACACTCAAAATCGATCCCTAATTCACACATCTCATGGAAAAACTCCATATGAACTTGTCCATAATCGAAAACCTAATCTCTCATTCCTTCGTGTGTTTGGTGCATTATGTTATCCTACTAATGAGGGTCAAGACTTAGGCAAACTTAAAGCTAAAGCGGACATTGGAGTATTTGTAGGATATGCACCAAGCAGAAAAGGATACCGAATCTACAACAAAAGAACCCAAAATATCATGGAAACAATTCACGTTACGTTCAATGAGCTGACCGGTCAAATGGCTCCAGGACAACCCAGTTCTGGACCCGTATCACAACCTTCATCAAGTAGTCCCATCAGTTCTATTCTTGTGTACAATCCCTCACCAGCAACTCCATATGTACCACCCTCAGAAGATGATTTGAAGAAATTATTTGATCCAATGTTTGATGAACACTATGAGCCAAATGCTAATGATCTGTCAAATCCATCAACAGAGGCTGCTCCTATCCCTGTCAACGTAGACAACCCTTCAGTTTCTATGTCATTGAGTCAAGAAGCGCCTGCTGCTGATCATTCGGTATCATCTTCAATTCATCAATCATCAAGTGTACATCATGAAATTGTTTCTGGCACCTATAATGGAGATAACCCCTTTACTACACCAGAGGATGCTCCCTTTGAGAACATATTTGCTCCTGAACCATCATCAGAACCATCTTCATCAGGAGAAAACGACTCTGCTACTTCAGTGCCTCACAACAACCACACGAACACCTTAGAAAATGGACACATGATCATCCATTGGAAAACATCATTGGAAATCCCTCTCGTCCTGTATCCACACGTAAACAACTTGCAACTGATGCCTTATGGTGCTTCTTCAACTCTGTACTGTCCAAGGTCGAACCAAAAGACGTTAAAACTATAATGAATGAAGACAGCTGGTTCAATGCCATGCAAGAAGAAATCCATGAGTTCGATCGACTTGATGTATGGGAATTAGTACCAGCTCCTGACTGTGCTATGATCATTGCTCTAAAGTGGATCTTCAAAGTAAAACTTGATGAGCATGGTGATGTATTAACGAACAAGGCTCGATTGGTTGCAAAAGGATACCGTCAAGAGGAGGGTATTGACTTTGAAGAATCATTTGCTCCAGTTGCACGTATCGAGGCAATCAAAATCTTCTTGGCTAATGCTGCAAGTAAGAACATGGTAGTCTATCAGATGGATGTAAAGACGGCTTTTCTTAATGGAGATCTTAAAGAAGTCATATACGTCAGCCAACTGGAAGGTTTTGTGAATCTAGAGCATCCTAATCATGTCTATCGCTTGAAGAAGGCTCTTTACGGCTTGAAGCAAGCTCCAAGGGCATGGTATGATACACTATCAAATTTTCTTCTATCTACTGGATTCAGCAAAGGAGCAGTTGATCCGACATTGTTCACCAGAAAGTCAGGCAAACATTTAATTCACGTTCAAATCTATGTTGATGATATTATTTTTGCCTCGACTGACCCCAATGAATGTGACCGTTTTTCTAAGGAGATGGGCTCCAAATTTCAAATGTCAATGATGGGACAAATGTCATTTTTCTTGGGACTACAAATTTCACAAAGTCCCGGAGGCATTTTTATCAATCAATCTAAATATGCTAATGAAATTTTAAATAAATTTGGATTTAACACTTGTGACACCGTTGACACTCCCATGGTGGAGCGTACCAAATTGGATGAGGACCACTCAGGGATCATGGTAGATCAAACAAAATATCAAAGTATGATTGGATCCCTGATGTACCTCACAGCCAGTAGACCTGATATTCTGTTCGCTGTATGCATGTGTACTAGATACCAGGCTAAGCCTACCAAAAAACACCTTGAAGCGGTTAAACGGGTCTTTCGGTATCTCCAAGGAACCATCAACATGGGACTGTGGTACCCGAAGGACACCGGTATGTCACTAACAGCCTATGCAGATGCTGACCATGCAGGATGTCAAGATACACGTCGAAGTACGTCTGGAGGTGCTCAGTTTTTGGGTGATAAGCTTGTGAGCTGGTCTTCAAAGAAACAAATGATTACTTCTATAACATCTACAGAGGCTGAATACATAGCCATGTCATCTTGTTGTGCTCAAATCCTATGGATGAGATCCCAATTATTTGACTATTGCTTTGAATTCAACAAAATCCCTCTGTATTGTGATAACAAAAGTGCCATTGCTCTCGCTTGCAACAACGTTCAACATTCAAGAGCAAACCACATCGACATTCGACATCATTTCATTCGGGAACAAGTAGAAAAAGGTGTGGTAGAACTCTATTTTGTGAGGACTGAATACCAATTATCAGACATCTTCACCAAAGCTCTTCCAAGAGAACGTTTTGAGTTTATCCTTCCACGACTTGGTCTAAAGAGTCTTCAACCGGAAACACTCAAACGCCTTCAAGAGGAAGAAGAGGAGTAAATGGTTTTCTTCATCTATCTCTTGTATATATTTTTTCAAAAAGCAAAATACAAAATTTCAAAACCCACTAAAGAAAATAGAAAAATTTAAAATTATCAAAATCCATAAAAATTAGAAAATCTTGAAAAATCCCAAAAATATTGTTATTTTGTCATGTTTTTCTTAATTCCATATCATCTACGGACTTTGTGTTGACTTTCAAAGAATGTCACGGGTTTTTAGATGTTCTTCGAATGTACATAAATTGCTTAAAAAAAATTGAGAGAAAGTAAAGTGGTGGTTTATTGTCATTTCAGGCAGTAACCCGTTTTAAAAGAAAAGAACAGAGTCATGATTTATCTTATTTTTCAAATCTTATGCTCTGATTCTTAAAACAAATGTTTGTCACCATAATGACAAATGTTTTCTTTCCAAATATTTTTCCGTCTAATGATTCTTCTGAAAAATATATGTCATCTAATGAAAACAAAATTGCTTTGAAAATACCTCGGACTCTATTTTTGAAAATCATCTGGGCTTATCTTTGTCACACTCTCTAACACTCAATCAACAACTCATGTCATTGATTGAAGGGGAGACTGATTTCAATTCAATCAAAAAGGTTATTCTTCAAACAATTAGCACGGAAAAGAGCAAGGTCTACTTTTGGAAAATAAAAAAGAACAATGTTTTATACAATTGATTCAAGACCTTGGCTAATGTTATGTTTTAAAAAGATATTTATGCATGATTGGTCAATGGAGTTTAAAGTCTCAAAATCTAATCCTTATCAGTTAAAATGTCTTTCAAAAGCAAGTCACTATTCTCCTCAAAAGCTCTCAAAATTTAATTTAAATCAATAGAGATCACAACTCTCAAAGGATTTGAAAATTGTGATCGGGGGAGAATTTGTGATTTAAATTGGATTTAAACTGATAATTCGATAAATGGTTTTATACGCAATTAACAAGCTCTCCTCCCTGCATGTGCCAAACGATTTCAAGTTTTCCATGCTCATGTTAAGGGGGAGCATTTATATCAAACCAAAATGGATTGAAACGTGATTGATTTGTCTCTAAGTGCAGGCTTTCCCTAATATGTGCTAAACAATTTCAAAATCAGATGCACATATTGAGGGGGAGCAACTCTTTTGAAAACCACATCATTTCCTAAAATATTCTTAACAAAGTATGAAAATTACTAATTTTGATCGGGAAAGTGATGTTGATGTTTTTTTTAAATTGGTGATCAAAGAATCAAATCTTTTGTTCTGTAAATCTGAGATTTTTAAGTCCTCTTGCCTTCGTGTGCCAAAACGATTTCAAATACACGATGCACATGTTGAGGGGGAGCTCTTTTTCTAAAATATCAAAAACAATTCAGGTACAAAAATTATTTGACAATATATCACAAGTATCTAGATTGATTTTCAAATGGTTTTCAATTGGTTCCAATGGCAGATGAACAATACCAAATAGACCGACCAAATTTACTTTATGTATGATGATATAAGGATGGTTAGATAAGGTATTCGTTCCCACGATCCCACCAGAGCCGGAGGGATCTACCCAGGGACAAACCACTAGATAGTGTAGAAGTCCTTAGGTATGATGAAAAAAAATGAGAAAAGTGAGAATAAGGGAAGAGCGTCGACTAAGATAGAGCTAGAACTGGAATAAACCCAACAAGGTTCTAGTAATGAAGTCTCGGTAAGCACTGAGGGGGTTGAAGAATGAAAAAGAAATGAATGTGAAAAGGGTGAAAATAAATATCCCTCCAATAATTCAACCTTAGGGCAGAAACCGAGTTCAATACATATGCTACTGGTGTTTACTAAGGTAACACTGGTATTGAAGACAAGACGTCATGGACCCAGTGACGCATTGCACTACAACTTCCCAAGCAACTCAAGTTCCTCTTAAAAGGACTTGTTTGATTCTCACGGGGAACCTACATAATCTATCGACTTTCTCTTAGAGTTTGTTGATATTGAAGAAGGAGACTCTCTCCCTAGTCTCCAGTATAGGAACCAAATGTGCACGATTGAGTCTAGAGCCACGAGATCATCAAATAAATCTCATTAGGACACTGTCAATGAAGACTCTCTGTTTCACACAATGTGGAAAGAGAGATTATATTCTTAGAGTCCTACGCATTATCCTTGTGGTATTGCCAGAACATCTGAGTGATATACATACATATTCACAATGAAGATGGAAAGCCTTCTAGAGCCAACATCTAACAAGCTCTTGGTAGGTGGCATGTGAGATCTATCCAATAGATCAACCATGTGACAACTGAACAGAAACAAAAGAGCGATTCAAAAAATTATGAATCAATCCTGGTTCAGGTTATGGATTGACGGATACCTTTGAAAAACCGGTCGTTGTGCCTAAAACTCTTTTCTCCAGCACATCGACTGTGTATTAATATTTCAAAAATAAAAGGTGTTTATGATTGATAATTGATTTTCCTTAAAACCTTCGTTGTTCTGCAAAAACACTTTATTTTGAGCAGTATACGATTGTTTTTCAAATCTCTTTTCATCAATCAGTGAATCTCAATTCGCTGGTTCACTCACTCCGTGTTGTCTTCTTTGAGATGTTCCGGTTTGAGAACATCTAGAGCAACTGCGAAACCCTGTCAAGGAGATTCTTCAGAATTATACCTGATCACAGGCAGTACTTGTACTGATCAACGGGGAACCGTGGGCCGTGTACCTCAATTCAACGAAAGTGATCAAAGACACTTACGTGTGCTTTATTGCTAACTGTTGTATGCAGGTACGCCCGACGTTTGCAGCTGATCAGAATGAAGAGGTCAATCCATAGCCGCATGCTCACACAACACATTCATCTCTAAAGAAATCGTGATAAACGCATCAACGAATCTGATATTTTCACTCCATGCTTCTGCTACGCTGCTGCAAATATCATGAATCAACTAAAGCTTCCGCTACTCTGATGAGAAGAAATCATGATCCAAAATGTGAGCACGTCGGTCCAATGTCACAACATCACATAATGTCAACAATACAATGGAAGAGTCAGAGATTTATGCAAGCTGATAATCTCAAAGCTGGCTCAAAACTCATCATCACGTGGATCAGTTAAAGACCTCCACTTGAATTATCCAAACATGCAAAACATGAAGAATCGAAGACTACGAGCTACAGAGCAATGAACTTAAACAAGAATCCAAGAACAATCTTAATGTAATATCTGTTTGTATTCTGTGTAATTTGAGGTGACCTCCCTTAGGGGGAGATTGTTAGGATTTAGAAAATCCAGTCGTTAAAGAGTCGGTCACCTCAAGTATATGTATTCGTTAGAAAGCTCGTAGTCGTAGTTATTTAATGTTAGTTTGTATTCAGTTTAGTAACACTGTGGAGGACGGACGGGTATTTACCCACTGTATGCCTGATCCACAGCCCGTAGGTGGCGTTTATGTAAGATACTATAAATATCCTCTACCTCCCAAGGTAGAGGGTTGGAGCTTATAATAATACTTTTACTTTCTCTCACTAAGTTCCTTAAACCTCTAAACTTTCTCTCTCTAAAACTCAAGTGTACGCCTACTTGTATTCATGGTTTGATGTGTTTGTGAAATCCAATATGTTACAGAAAAAGAGGCAACTATTCCTGTTTCAGTAAAGGGAAGCACATTAGTTTCTTGTGCTTTGTCATTAGATGTTCTAGAGTCATTTGAAATCTGTTTAGGTACAGTTTCTACTGTGCTACTATTCCTATCTTGTTTACATTTCACGAACTCCGCTTTTAAGTCATGGATTTTGTGTAACAAATCTAGATTTTCAGAACGAGTGAGTCCATCTCGTCGTAAAACATCTTTGGTGTATGCAAGATGATCATCAAGGTCTTTTGATGCTTTATCACGAGTCTTTTTGAGTAAGTCAAATATAACACCATATTCCTTTTTAACGTTTAAAATTTCTTGTTCATATTTTGAAAGTTGACACTTCAGAGACACGTTTTCATCATCCAGATGTTCTATTTTTGGATCAAAAGATTTTGAACGCAACTGGTTGATTTTGTTTTGTAAAGCAAGTTCACGATTTTGACAATATTTTTGACACCATTGAAGACGACGTTTTGCATTTGAAAGCTCGTTTAACAATCGTTCATTTTCAACTTTTAACGAGTTGATTTGAGATACATTATCAGTATTCTCAACATTTTCAATAGAATCAACAGAATCAGCAGAGATATAATCAAATGCATATGCAACAGAATGTAATAACACAATATTATGGATATCAGCACAGAGAACATCTTCCAAGAGTCGATCAACATCTTTTCGTAACATTTTATTTTTACGTTTTGAATTTGAAATCGATGTTTCTGTTTGTTCGAAAACTCTTTTCATAATTCCAAGTTCCTTGTGAAAATCCCTTTCCCAATATATAGCACAGTTTTTCAAATTTCGGACGTGAGGTAAAAGACTTTTCTGAAGAATGTCTCTTTGTTCTCGCGCAAGAGGCGATTGAAAATGTTCAACTTTTATTTCAGAATGAAATTCAATTTCACGTTCCAAAAGTTTGATGTCCGAAATGAATGTTTCAAAATATTTTAAAACTTTACATTGTTCAGCTAATGGTTTTATTTCACTAAGTGAAGGTAAAGGACCATTAATTTGTGCAGTATTGGAAAGAGGACCCTCAGAAGTAGGTGTGATAACCCAAGGTGTGTTAGAAAAATCCTGTTGTGTGACGAAAGTAACGGCTTTTGAGTAGTTAAATGGTTTGTTATAAACAACATTTTCCAATTTTGACAGACTCTCGTCTTCTGCATCTAATTCCTCTTGACGATTATATTCAACAACACTCATAATGGAATCATCAATTCTATGTTCTGCACTGTAAACTTCAGGATTTGGTTTGAATGCTCTATTTGAAAACTTTGGTTTGTAATCAGCAAGATTCGGTCCATATCCATTTGGATTTGGTTTAAAAGTAAACTTTTGAATAGTTGTGATTGATTCCCCATGTTTATAAACAACATTTCGAAACTCTTTGATTTTGTTTTGTAAGTCGACAATTTCTTCAAGATAGTCATCTATTCGTTTCGTTGAATGCTTTTTGTACTCAGAGAACTGTTTTTGAAAAGTTAACAACTCAGAATTGGTTTTTTGAGTTTCCAAAGTGAGAGCGTTAAGTTGTTGTTTATGATCATATTTCAGTTGTTCTATTTGAGACAACAAAGCATTCTTATATGCGACTAGATCACGTATCTGTTGTTCTAATGATTTTTCGTTTTGGTAAGATTTAGCAAAAGCGACTTCAAAACCTTTTTCATGTTTTTCTTGAGTTTGAAAAATGTTGAGTTGATACTTTAAGCATTCATTGTCCTTAGTTAACAGTGCATTTTTATCTTTTAATTGCTGATTAAGGTTACGACAAATTTCCATTTGAGATTTTTGGTCGTTAAGTATGGTCATGAGCTCAATATCTAGATTAGACGAAAGTTCAGCTTGTTCAACGTGAGTCTCAACATGATCATTAGTCAGATCCTCAAGTATAACCACAGAGTCAACTTGATTATCAATGTTAACCATAAGGTCATCTTGATCGTCAAATATAACTACGGGATCTATTTGATTATCATCGGAATGAGATGTAGACGGTTCATGTTGAACACTCTGATCCTTGTCGGATGCAGATGTTGGCGGAGATATCAGATCATTAATGAATATAGTTTGATCCGATACCTGAGACAAGCCGTCAGTGTCATACACTGGGCCTGTATCACTCATGTGGAGTTCGTGCATGTTTGCCATCAACATAACTGCTGCATTAGCCTGCAAGTCCTCCATATCATCATCAGAATCTGCATTTGCCATGAAGCTCTGTTCCTTGTTGGTAAGAGTTCCACCAGCTTCATCCTTAAGAGCTAAGAGTAAAGCCTCTTTGTGATAAGCGTTGCCTCTTGTCCTTGGCTTTGGGCATGCATTAGCCAGATGACCCTGCTCATTACAGTTATAGCAACGAAGACCATTAACCCCATTCTGAGCATTACCCTGTTCAACCATTTGAGCCCTTTGTTGTTGTGGAGCACCCATGTTATTCCTTCCCATTGGATTAAACCCTTGACCACCGCCCATCTGATGAACTTGACCATGATTTTGAACCTCAACTCTTCCATTGTTAACAACAGCCTGATTCCTTGTGTCAGATGAGGTGCGAATGTGATTGTTGGATTTGTTGGAGTATCGACCAAAGGCTCTAGCAATCATAACAAATCCTTGTTGCAATGCATCAAAAGCTTCAGCATCCTCATTTGATTCACTGTAAAGTGCTTGAGTATTGTTGTTGTATGGAACCAGTTGATTTTCTTGTGGTGTTTGCTGTTGTGAAGGATCATAAGGTGTTATCTTAGCAGATGGTTGAGCAGTAGGTTGTGGAGGATTTGTGAATACAGTTTGTAAAGTCGGGAATTGAGGATAACAAGCTTGAGCCCACAAAGCTAATTGTTGATTATCCGGAAGTGAAGGTGAGACAAGGAGTCCACGGATAACTCTTTCTTTGTCAACTTCTTTTTGGTGGGGCTTCAAATAGTCGTACAACAATCCGTATGTAGCATGATGAAGGTTCTTTGCTTGACGGATGAAAATGACATACTTTTCCCAATCAGGACCAAGCCTACTCAGGGACTTAGTGTTGACTGTGATTCTTGGCATGATGATGTTATGTTTGTCCAAGTCATTGATGATGTCTGAGAATCGATGATGATATGACTCTAATGCCTCTCCGGGTTCAATCATGAAGTGTTCATAAGCCAAGTAGATTTTGGATTCCATGTCTTCTTGATTGAGTTATGTGCCTTCCATGAGTAGATGAATATGCTCCCACATTGCTTTAGCAGTCTTTTGAGCATCAACACTTCGAAGGATCGGATTGGGTAATCCCAAAAGGATGTATTGCATTGCCAGTTCATCGACTTCAAAGTGTAGAAGTTGATCAGTAGTGAGTTCATTAAGACTGGAAATGTTAGTGACATCACCTCTTGGTGGATTAGCATTTGGATCTCCGAGTACAGTGACAGTAGGCATCTGAAATGGACCTTCCAGGATGACCTTCTTTAACAACTTTCCATGTGGCTTCTTTAGATCACAAAACCTAAAGAACCTTATCACCAATTGATCGTAGTTTCCGGGAGTGAGCATTGGAGGTCTATCAAGTGATCCAGTCTCATGAATGGATTGTTGGCTACTTAAAGCTTCACACATCTTTGCAAACCAAGACGGTTCCTTCATAGTATTCCTAGATGGATGTTGATTGTGAAAGTTTGTGTAAGGTTGTACTTGAAGACTAGGTGGTGGTTGAGTCATTTGTGGTTGAATTGCTCCTTGAGAAAATTGTTGTTGAAGTTGTTGTTGTTGTTGTTGTAGTTGTTGATAAAATTGTTGTTGTTGATGGATTTGTTGTTGTTGTTGTTGTTGAGGATACAAATGAGGGAAGTAGCTAGAGTAAGGTGGTTGAGATATCTTGAGACTTGTGTTGATGATGGATCTTTGTAGTCGAATGAAACTTTGTTGATAAAGAGTGCTTATGCGTAGAAAACCAGCTTAGGCAAAGAAATAACCGTATGCGTAAAAACACCAACTTACGCGTAAGAATGGCTTACGCGTATGATTAGCTTACGCGTAGGAATGAAAAACACTTAGCTTAGGCGTAGACTAAAGGCTTAGTAGTAGAATGCTTATGCGTAAGATTAGCTTAGGCGTAAGACTAGCTTAGGCGTAAGACTAGCTTAGGCGTAAGAGAATGCTTAGGCAGAAGAAATTCTACGCGTAAGTTTTAGCTTAGGCGTAAGATTAGGGGTTTTGCCCAAAAATCCTTTACACTTATTCCAGTGTAAGGGATATCCAAAGTCGAAGTGTTTTCAGGCTTATCCAAGCAATAAAAACACTGAGTAACCAAGAGCACTGAAGATCAAATCTGGAGGAGCTTGTGCGTAACTTTAGGGTTTTACTATGCGTAGACTTTGCCAAAAAAATAACCAAAACTGATTTTAAGCACAACAATGTTTCTAAACCAGATTTTTATGATGAAAAAGCTTTAATATCATCAAAATAACACAAAAGTGTGAAACTTGATTATCAAGAACTCTTTTTGACCTTACGCGTAGAAATAACTACACGACTTAAACCAAGCTTAAAAACAAAGAAATACACGTAAAGTTTAAAACTTTTTGCCAAAAACTTAAACTTTAACACCAAATAACCTTTAAAGTACAAGAATATTGAATTTTAAAGTGTGAAAAATAAGTTTTTAAAGCGTATGAAGGTTTGTGAACCGAGACTTACGCGTAGATACAAAAGCTTCAAAAAAACAAAACGTTTCACCCAACTATTTGGCGACTGATACCACTGTTAGGTCACCATGTTTGTAACACAAACATCAATATGAAGAAATGAGATAGAAAGTGATCGGTTGAACAAGATCAAACTATACGCGTATGAATATAAGAAATGTTATGCGTGAGTATTGAGAGAAAATGAACAACCAACCCCCAAATGGGAGTTTACTAGATTATTTATAGGAAGGAACTAGGGCAACATGCAAGTTCCCTTCCATTCCTTATTAGGCTTGGGCCAAGGCTTATGGGCCTTCTACATAAGCCTTAGCATAATAACAAACATAAAGGCCTAATTAAGCTAACTATTACATATTGATTACTAACACTTGTAATCTAGTTTAGGAGTGATTCCAACATCTATACTACATATAATGGAAGAAAACTTTTTCCTTAAGTTTTAAGGAATACAAATTAATATGCAATATTTACAAGTGGTTAATGCTATGTATAATACATTAAACAATAATTCTTCTACACATAATTATTTAAAACATTTATGAAACAAAAACTAAAAAATAAATATGTTTGCGAACCATAAAAAATGATTGTAATGCCTACTGTTTTATATTAAATCAACATCGGCGAGTACTTTACAGCTTTATATGAAATAGTTTAATATTACTTAAACTTAATATACAAAATATCCTCACAATTCATAATGTTATTTTCAACGAAAAACATAAAATAAAAAACATTTATCGCAAAATATTTTACTACATGATATCCGCCGACGCAACACGCTGGATACCCTGCTAATACTCAATAATCTTAACCAGATCATTTTCCTCCATTAAATGTCACTAAGACAAACTTTAAGCAATACAAATAATAAAACACTAGCAGGGTACTCGCGCGTTGCAGCGGCGGGTACCCTGTAACTAAGTTTATGGCTGACAATCTTTTTTGATTATACATTTCTCGTGACAACAAATTTATGGATGGTGAGAGTTTTATTTTCGGTTTAGTGAACCTTAATAATGGTTTATCCCAAACTCGTCAATAAAATATAACCCCATAAATTAGTCACTTTGTCATTACGGAGCTTAGATATAACCATTATCCGATATAATACCAAAATTTAGCCAAATTTAACATTAGCTAAATAATTCATCCCAAGCATATCATACCCATTAACAAAATTTCGGCCCACCACCAAATTAAGTCACAACAAGACATTTTTATAGAAAGTTTTCAGATAAGGCCAAGCTTAGATCCAAATAATGCATACCTAATTTTTTTTTGGTAAAGCCACTTATATCAATTTAAACCCTAAAGCATTCTCAACAAATAACACGCCTCCCACTTTTCTTTCTTTCTCTTCTATAACCTTACCTCACAAACACAAATCATTCATTATTCTACCACTTATCACATCCAAAACACAAAACTCGGTCCTTTTGATACTCGAAGCACACAAGCAATCTTATTTTTATCTCTTTTTTTTTCTTTCTCAAACTGAATCCCACAAACCGAACAATATGCACACTCACAAACCACTTTGACCTCATACCTTCATGATATTACTAACCAAACCCTTTATACTTCAGTTCATTTAACGAAACTCACGAAGAACTTTTAAAGATTTTGGCTTCAAGATCTTGTTAACAAGGTCTACGGTAGGTGTGTGTTATTTGATTTTCACATTCATTTTTTACAATCTCAGATTTTCACATTCATTTTTTACATTCAGGTTTTTAATAATATCCCTGGTTTTGTATGAATTGTAAATCTCAAATTTTCACATTCATTTGATAGGTTTGAAAAAGGAGACTCCAAAGAATAAAGAGGGATGCTATATGAATGTGTACATCCTCATTAGAGAATTGTAATTATTTGTGAAAGGGTATTTTAAGTTGTGCATTGATCATAGTCTGATTTGTATTTTTATTTGTGCTTTAAGTATTGTAAATAATGCCTTTTCACTTGTATTTGCTTAAAATCTATATTAGAAAATCTTAAAATTTTAATAGAAGAGAAGTGATTAAATGCATTATAAATATATTGAATAATATTGTTTGTTAAATAATGCAATAAAGCTAGTCTATGAAATTCTTGCCATGCGTAAAGTTATTATCACTATAAATATATTGAATAATATTGTTTGTTAAAAGTTTTGATTAGAGGATAGTTGCCGCTAAAACGTAAGGATACTTTTCTTGTATACACATAAATCATATTCTAATATTCTCCAAAAAACTGCCTAACACTGCAAATGTCGTGGGCTACCAGCTAGCGAGCAAACTATGATCTCGTATACGACTTAAGTTTAGTAGTACGTTGTGAGAATCATATGGAACTTGGTGCACACATGTTTTCTAGAGACTAATATGAAGATCAATCAACCACGTTTGAATGGTCAAGAAAAGCACACAAACGAAAAGTATCAAAAATCATATACAAAACACCTACCGACTTTCCCCACCATTTCGTTATTAGTTAATTCCTCGATATTCTTCCCAACCCATATTGCCCACCATCATTTTTTCATTTATAAATACTCTCACAAATCTTTGATATTTATTTTCAAGATTCAAATCACCTAACTTAACAAACATACCCAATTCATAACAAATCAACATATATGGCTTCTTCGATCAACATGGCTTCTTCATCATCCACATCTCTACTACGATCAAAGTAAATCTTCTATCTTTGTATTTTCTTGAATTTGTTTGAATAAATGTGTAAATTTTTTTTAGCCATGTTAATGCAATCATGCTTATGGGTTTGAATTATTTGACCCATGTTTATGATTTTGATCTATGAGCTCACAAATTTAGTAAACTAGTTCATGCATGTTTTTGTGGATTAATTTTGAGGATGATATTCGATGTCTTGAAGCTTGTATTATTAAATATTGGGATTTCATGTACTTATAGTTTTGGTCCTTTTAAGTGATTAACCATTTTCGAACCCTTTTTCGGCCACTCTTAAAATGTTTACCTAGTAAGTTTCAAACCTGCCACCTTGGTGTGGTGGTTTAGCTTGTAATGGTAAGAGGTGATACTAAAGTATTAATCAAGATCATTAAGACTTTTTTTATAAGTATAAAGTTGTAAACTTGTCGTCTATTTTGGCGTGTCTCAAATCATTGAATTTTATGTAACAAGTTTGACTAACAAGACAATTGTCAATTGTCATTTTAAAAGAGATCACTTTATCTTACATACCTTTTCTTTTTATTCTTTCCTCTTCTAGAATGCTTTGATATACTAGACTTTATTCGATAGATAGCGGCAATGATAGCTCTGTATCGGTTGTAGGACAGCTTTGCCCCATTTTCTGCATTCCGTGTTTTGACCCATTTCCGCAAACACGTTCTGAACAAAACTGAACATATATTTATATATAAGCATATCTGCAAACTATATACTTTCATATGATGCGCCGAAGCGTACTTTATACATAAAACTGGGCTTATTCCAAACACCCCTTTCAGTACTTGAAACTAACTAAAATACATGGTATCGGCTACAAGTAACTTGCAAAACCTTTGACTCAAACTATATAAACATGCTACAGAATCCTGAAACTGAAAATGATACTTGACTCGGGACATTTCAAGAAGATAGCATTATCCAAATAAATAAATTGGTCATACTACTTTCATGGGGTATGAGTTTTACATAAACACTATGCATACTATGTTAACTATATATATATATATTAAATGGGACGAGTGCACGTGCTAGCCCCTCTGTGTTGTTTTGTACATTTAAACGTACTAATCTTGGTGTTGATCATAATGTAGGATGACCACGAATTTGAGCTCGTTAAACGGTCTGCATTCCAAAAATCTTTTTTCGTGCAATGGGCAAGAAAAAGAGGCGTTTGTTGGTGTAAGATTGTGCTCAACGAGTAAATATGATTATCGTGTTGGGAAAAATGCTGTCAGCTTGTCATCCGGGGTAGAAACACAGCCGGATGCGATAGCATTGGGGACATTAGCAGCAGAAATGATTCCTAATATGGACGCTTTTTCGTTCTCTGATGATGGTGAACATGACCTGGATTGGCCCACCACAGGCTTCTCATCTATTCCCGAGGCCATTGAAGATATTCGCCAGGGAAAGGTGGTTTCTCTTTCACTTCTCCTGGTTTCATATTATAGAGTTTCAGGAGTAAATAGGGTGTTTGGATATAAGTTTTAAAAGTGTGTTGAATAGTTAGGATTGGATAGTCTGCTTTACTAAATGAACTAGACTATATAGGTTGGATGTCCTTTTACTAATAATAAAATGTTATAATGTTTGACATTTGATCGTTTAAGAAATAATTAGATATAGTAATCGGAAATGACATGTTGTGGAAAAGTAAGGAAATTTTATGCAGCAGAAATGAAATTTCCTAAATCTGGTTATAAAAAAGGTAAATCGGTAATCTATCTCATCCTTTGATAATGCATTTTGTTGGTGCTGGCGTGTTATGATATATCCAATACTGATTTTCACAATTTAAAATATTTAGATATCCCAAAGCAGAATAAGTTTCAAACCCAAATTAAAACATAATTATACAAGTAGTGCTGCATTTGTTTCTTGTTATCTTTATCTTATATATGGTTTTGATTTATGTCACAGATGGTGGTAGTTGTAGACGATGAAGACAGAGAAAATGAAGGAGATTTAATAATGGCAGCATCAAGTGTTACACCCGAAGCTATGGCTTTCATTGTTAAGCATGGAACTGGGATTGTTTGTGTAAGCATGAAAGGCGAAGATCTTGAAAGATTGCAACTCCCTCTAATGGTTACTCATAACGAAGAGAAGCTTTGCACAGCATTCACAGTATCAGTGGTATGGTAGCTTTATCCATTTACTATTTACTTTACAAATATTTTGATTCGTTTAGTTAGTCCCTGGTTTCATGATGATGCTTTTTGTCACAAAAAAATGTTCCAAAAGTTAACTTAAAAAAAATCTGATTTTTTATAATCATGCTTCATCATCTTGAATATTGGGTGGAGTGTTGTTTCTTTCATGTATTTAGAGGGTGTTTGGATTTGCAATTTGGAAGTGAATATGTGATCATAAGGGATAAGACTCAGTTATAAATAAACGTTGCATTAGGAGATGGTGTTTGGAATGTACTTTAGGTTGAAGTTGTAATGACGAGATACTCAACTGCTCGAGTGTTTAAGCAACTCTGATTATTAAAGAACTTATGACCTTATATTTTACTTTTTAATAACAAGTTTTGTGGCAGCAAGTATGAAGCTAATTGTTTGGCTAAATGATCAGTTTCAAAACACAAATCCAAACACCCTTAATCTAGCTAAGTGAAAAATGCGATGGAAATATTAGAGTCCTATAAGTTCACTATCCAAATTGATATAAAGAAAGCTTATATTTGCGGTCTATTTTACAGGATGCAAAACATGGTACAACCACAGGGGTATCAGCTAGTGACAGAGCAACAACAATAAAAGCTCTAGCTTCAAAAGATTCAAAACCGGATGATTTTAATCGTCCAGGTCATATATTTCCCTTGAAATACAGGGATGGAGGTGTCTTAAAACGAGCTGGTCATACAGAAGCTTCTGTTGATCTAGCTGTACTAGCAGGGTTTGACCCTGTAGCCGTGTTATGTGAGATTGTGGATGATGATGGTTCCATGGCTAGATTACCGAAACTTAAGGAATTTGTCAAGAGGGAGAACCTGAAAATCATTTCCATTGCTGATCTTATCAGGTGAGACAATGTTCTTTTTCATAGCCAGATATTTTGACATTTAAACGTATGAATGGGTCGGTTCAGGTTATGTTATGTTTGTAACGGGTCAAATGGTTTGAAACAAGCCCAAATTGTAAAGATAGTTACTGACATAGTATAAGTTATGTAACCGTATTTGACAAACTAATTATGTAATTAACAAAAATTGAAGTTTTGGGTCAAATCAACTTTACCCGTGGTAAAATCTGCCCGTTTGTTCATTAACTATAACCTGACCGATCCACCCATTTGTCTAGATATAATTTGGAAATGTACGAATGAAACTGTGTTGACATTTGGTACAACTGTTGGCAGGTATAGAAGGAAAACCGATAAATTAGTAGAACGGGCTTCTGCTGCACAAATACCTACTACATGGGGCCCTTTTGTTGCTTACTGTTATAGATCTATCTTGGATGGGATCGAACATATCGCTATGGTCAAGGTGAGTATGTTCTGTTGACATTTATAGTCACAGTTCATCACAATTGTAGCATCAAGTAATTCTAATTGTAGCACATTCTTCTTAACTTTATGTAGTCATTTATATTTCTTAATAAAGATTCAACAGTCGTATATTTTTACGGTGAAAACTCATGTGATTGGCCTTTTAATTCAAACAGGGTGATATCGGGGATGGTAAGGATATACTTGTGAGAGTACACTCGGAATGCTTAACAGGAGATATATTCGGGTCTGCAAGATGTGATTGCGGGAACCAGCTTGCACTTGCAATGCAACAAATTGAAGATGCTGGCAGGGGTGTATTGGTTTACCTAAGAGGTCATGAGGGTCGTGGCATTGGATTAGGTCACAAACTTCGTGCGTATAACCTGCAAGATGACGGTCGTGACACTGTTGAAGCAAATGAGGAGCTCGGTTTGCCTGTTGATTCAAGGGAGTATGGCATTGGTGCACAGGTAGGTTCACTTTCTTCTGTACTTTTTTTTTTTTTTTTTTTTTTTTTTTTTTTTTTTACCACACGAACCCATGGAACCATTCTAACTATAATCTTGATATGCATTGAATCATTTTAGATTTTAAGAGATCTTGGGGTTCGAACAATGAAGTTAATGACAAACAACCCTGCAAAATATAGTGGGCTCAAGGGATACGGCTTGGAAATTTTAGGGAGAGTTCCCCTTTCGACTACCGTCACAAAGTACAACAAGAGATATCTGGAGACTAAACGAACTAAGATGGGTCATGTTTATGGGCCAGGGACTAATGGGGTTCCTAACCTTATTAACCAAAATGGCAAAGTAACCACTGTGAACCCACTAGTTAACAAGTTTTGAATTACATTTATTTTTCGCATATACTGATTATAGAAGTCATAACTGAAATCCAAATTTTCATTCGTTTTCCCCCAACATGTAAAAATAAAGGCGCTTGTTTGTAATAGATACTTGTCAGAAATTGTAATGTAAATCCTCATGATGAAGGAATGATAAGAGTTGTCTGTGTTTGTGATAGAATTAGTACTTACCATCTATATACTTTATCATATGTGTGTACATCCAAAGTGTTTAAAAGTTTGATTAGAAACTACAAGCAGAATAGTTCGCGATATTTAAATGAGCATGTAAAATCCAATGTTCACATACATGTTGCTTTAGCCCATTAGAACCATATGTGTTTCCATGGAGAACATTGATATATGAAGTTTCAAATTGCGTTATTTCGGGAGAATACTCCATGACAATTTAAATATGGGTGGAGCTAGTAAGCGGATGGGAGGGTGCTCCATCGAGCACATGAATGACTCCCACGATGCGCCACAATCTCTCCTCTTTCATCGCTCAACCGGACCACTCCACCAATCACATTATCATAAAAGACAACAATAGCATTTTGTCCTTTAGTATCCATGGTGTGCGTCATGATGACACACAGAGTTGGCCAAACATGACCATAACAACGGGGATGGAGTGAATGTTGTGTGGCCGGTGGCCACTGAGACCGCAAGGCACATGAAGGTGCGCATGATCGCCACGAAGAGCTTGCTCCCAATGCCACTCCATGTCGACATACTATTAGATATTAGTTTTGGTATAATCTCCATCAATCTTAGTAAGCCCCAATGCAATGTATATATACATTATATAGCCGAATTTGACTAGATCATAACCGTAAGTACCTTTGTGAGTAGTCTGACTAAGTGTCCCTCTTCGGAGGGTGGTTGAGCCGGTGATGGGTTGAGACAAGTGTTACCCTGAGAGGGTGAACCAAGTAGTGACAACAGGGAGTCGATTTGAGCTGGGCTCATGGTTATGCTAACATGGGAGTTGGAGCGAGGTGGTGGTGTGCTTTGAACGTTAAATATATAGGTATGCGAAAGAGTGTAAGTAGGTGGTCGTGTGTTTAGCTGAGAGTTAACCACTCTTCTTTTTGCAGCTAGTAACCTCGATATATATTGTTGCATCTCCTCTTGCTGTACCTTGGCACCCAATATATTGCTTGACACCGGAGTACTGAAGTCTTCCACCTGAGACTGCACCCTTATATTGTCTACGGTACCCTGACCTCTTTGTTCCTGAACGACTTGACATGTGCAGGTGGCCTGGGAACTCATTGCTCCTTCTGAAACCGTGAGGGGCTTTCCTGGAAAAGTGTTGCATGCAAGCCGACGTGGTCGTGTGTTGCATACACTTCCCCTGATGGTCCTCATATGAAGTTTCTAGCTGATTGGTGAGGATCATTTTGCAGCACTCGTCGACCCTCCTCAGTGAGAGTTAGGTCTTCCACCAAGACTGGTCCAAGGTGGTTGTTGTTTATTATTATTTTTTATTATTTTTTTTGGGTAACCTAATTTTCCGACTTGACATTGCGAGCCGATTAATCCCAAGTCGAATACCCTTTTGGATAACCCGAAGTCGGTGCAAGTGAACCTCTGTGGCCGTAAGGGGATTAATTTTCTCCCCATTTGATTCGAACCCTTGACCTCAACTTTGGAAGTCTAGGTATTCTTACCGCTTGGTCACCCTTTGTGGTTGAGGTGGTTGTTGTTCATTTCCGAAACCAAAGGTTGTGGGGGTTGTTCACCAGAAATGTTGGGCTAAAAACTTGTTAAAAAGGAAAATAATTATGCTTTTTCAGGTGAGAAAATGAATGAAAAGAGGTAAAAGTTTATGTTCATAAGGAAGTTTTGGGAAGTGATTGGTGGTGATTTTTGTCGCGTAGTGAAATATTTTTTTCGACCAGGTTTTTTCCCTAAAGGATGTAACCTGTCTTTTATAGCTTTGATTCCTAAGGTTAATGATGCTAAATTCGTGAAGGAATTTCGTCCCATCAGTCTTATAGGATGTCAGTATAAGATTGTTAGCCGTAAAGTTTTTATTAGAAGTGATGGTCATTCACATTTAGGAACTTTGTAACGTGTGTTAGATATCGTATTAAAATAGTCAACGGGCTCGTGGATTGGACTAAGCTAAATGGCTAGAAGTTATGCTAAGCTAGCCTTGAATAAGTTCATGTAACCCAATCCAATCCAAGTCCACCACGAGGCCCATGGAAAGCCCTTTAGGGCGTCTTGTACTTGTAGTATAAATACCCCTCAAATGGTCATTTGAGGGGTGTGCTTGAGTGTGTGTGTGTGTGTTTTCCTTTCAAGTATAACAACATCTTGTTTTCATCTTTCTCTTATTTCATACGCATAACATCTTAAGTCACCAACTTCTTAATCTTTTCTTCTTCATCTTTCATGCATAAAGTGTGTTTGTTTCACGTGTGTTCATCTTGTGTTTATGGTTGGTATACGCGTAAGGTTGATGTAAAAAAATAAGGTCCTACAATTGGTATCAATCGCCTAACAATGGTTTAGGAGTGTTTTTGGTTGAAGTTTTTTGTGTAGTGTTACGCGTAGTTTCTCGTTCTCAAAGTTGTCACGCATAAAACTTTAATTTTTGCACTAACATCTTCAAGATTCTTATGTTTTAAGGCTGTTATAGTGTTAAAGATTCTAGTTTTTGGAAAAAGTTCGAAGCTTTACGTGTTTTCTTCACTTTTAAACTCGTGAGTATTGGTAGTTCATTTCTACGCATAAGCAGAAAAAGCACTTTGGGTGATAACGGTCAAAACTTTCTTGGTATTTGAGTGTTTTGGAAGCTGTTTGTGCATAAGAAACCGTTTGGAAAACTGGACATTTTTTACGCGTAAGAAAAGAAAGTCAAAACCCTCGACTTACGCGTAAGAAAAAAGTCAAAACCCTAATCCTACGCATAAGGTTTTATGCATAAGCAGTTGGTAAAGAATCTTCGTGCAACAACGGTGACTCAGTGCTTCCCTCACTTGGATAAGTTTGTGGAACACTTCGACTTGTGAAATCTCACTAGCTTGGATAAGTTAGAGAGATACGATTCTTGTTTTACGCGTAAGCAAGTTTTTACGCATAAGATTTCAATCTTACGCCTAAGACTGTGATTTACAAGTAAGCATTAAATCTTACGAGTAAGATATTTTTTACACCTAAGAATAACATCTTATGCGTAAGGATATTTTTACGCATAAGAATTAATTATTACGCGTAAGGTTACTATTTTACCCCTAAGGTTCAAAACTTACGCCTAAGGAACAAAACTTACGCCTAAGCAACCATATCTTACGCCTAAGAACAATTTTACGAGTAAAATCTTAAGCAAAACTACAAACGGCTATAACTTTTGAACCGTAACTCCGTTTTCAGCGTTCTACCCATCAAAACGACCGCAAGAACGAGGAGAATATACCGCCTAGTAAACTAAAGTTAATTTGGGTCAACCTTCAAGTCCTAAAAACGCTCCGAAACAAAGTTATTGAGGTTTTTAAGTTTTTAGACCCAATTTTCACTACAACAACCAAGCTTAATCTTCATCAAACACAACACCTTTATCGTTGAATCGATCCTACATCAACTTTATCATAACATACCTTCATCAATGGCAACTCAACAAGACATTCATGCAGCCGGTGCCGAAAACCGTCCTCATATGTTGGAAAAAGGTGGTTATCTTCAATGGACAAGTCGTATGCTTCATTACATCAAGACCAAACCTAATGGAAAATTGATGATTCAATCCATTATGAATGGACCCTTCAAGCCTCGACAAGTCCAAGACCCTAGAAATCCTGATGCAACACCTCCCGTCCCAACATCTTCTCGTGCTAAAAAAGAATCAGAATACACTGAAGAGGATCAGAAACAAGTCGAAGCAGATGACATGGCAATTCACATTGTCCAACTGGGTTTACCAAGAGACATCTTTGCTGCTGTAGACAGTTGTGAAACTGCTTTCGATATGTGGGAACGTGTTAGACGGCTTTGTCATGGAACATAAATTGGTCAACAAGATACGGAGAACAAGCTGCTAACTGCATGGGAGAAGTTTACATCTACTCCAGGAGAATCAGTTGGATCCTACTATGGAAGGTTTTGCACTTTAATGAATGAGCTGATCAGAAATAAGTTGACACACAGAACTATCGTGAGTACATCAAGTTCCTAAACAATCTACCAGAAGAATGGGGACGATATGTCACTATTGTCAACCAAACAAAGGACTTACATCAGGTGAACTTTGATCAACTCAACGATTTTCTGAATGAAGTCAGGAATGAAAGATTAGCAAAGAATCATGATCCATTGGCACTCATTGCAAAGACTCCAACTCCAGTGAACTCACAACAACAAGCTTCATCATCTTCCACTAACAACAACTTGCAGCAATACATTCCACAACCACAAGCCATTATCCCTCAACAATAATTCTATCCACAAGAACAACAAGTCATTCAACAACAACAGTCTCAACAATACCAGGAACAAGGAATCACTGATCTTGAAATTGAACAAGAACAAGCTTTGTCAACTGCATTTGCTTTTTTGACTAAAGCATTCAGAGGTCGCTATTCCACACCAACTAGCAACAACCAAAGTATTTCATCAAACACTCGCAACAGGCAAATTGCACAGCCGGGTGTGAATATGGGTCATCAAGGACAAATGGTTGGAGTTATTGGGAATCAACAGGGATATGCTACTGGATTTCACATGGGTAATCAGGCGGTTCCGTATCAGGGTAATCAGTTGGGTCAAAATGTTGGAAATCAGATGGGTCAGAATGTTGGGAATAGAGCAGTGGGTAATCAGAATGGGAATGTTGCAGCTCCAGTCGTTGGGAATTATGGAAATGTGAATCAGGGTAATCAGGTTAAGTGCTACAACTGTCAAGGAGTGGGTCACATGGCAAGGAACTGTCCCACTAAGCCGCAAAAGAAGAATGCTGAGTATCTTCGGAAAGCTATGCTGTTAGCACAGAAGTCAGAAGCAGGGATGCAGTTGAGTGCTGAAGAAAATGATTTTTTTCGCTATTATGGATGATTTGGAAGACCTCGAGGAAATCAATGCAAACTGCATCTTCATGGCAAATCTTCAGGAGACTAAGTACGACACTGACTCTAACGCACCTCCTGTCTATGACGCCAATGCAGTATCTGAGGTGCCAATCATTGATCCATGCTATAACAATGTCATATTTGATGTGTTTAATCATGACGAACAGCATTCTGTGACGCCAGCACCTACCTATGATACATACCTGGACAATCCGAGTTGTGGCAATACTAACTATGAAACTCCAGATGTGGATCTTAGTGGAGGCTGTGTGGCACAAAATACTGAGACTGATGAGGAAACACGTGCTCACTTTGAATCATTAATCAATAATTGTGGCATTGAAATTGAGAAAGTTAAAAAGGTCAATCGCGATGTTAAGGCCGCGAATGCTAAATTGACCACTGAGCTTGAGAGTTACAAGGAGAACGCAAAAGCTTTTGAATTTCACAAAAACAAAGAGTCAGAATTAGAAATTGGTTATCAAGATTCCGTTTTAAGAGAAAATAAATTGCAAATCAAGTATAACACACTTGATGTTAATTTGAACTTGAAAATAAAATCTTTAAACAAGGAAATTTCTGATCTTCAAAACCAACTTTCTTAACAACAAGCAACGTATTCTGATCTTGAAAAAGAGAAGAAACAGTTGATTGCTGATTTTTCAAAACGAGAAGATTCTCTTCTTGATGAAATTCTTGATAAAGATGAAAAAATAAAAAAAAAAATTGGAAAATTTGCTTGTTACAACGGGTCATTCAGCCAAATCAACCAATATGCTGATTAATCAAACGAATCCTTATTTTCATACAACACAAAAAATGGTTCTTGGTAACACACCTCCTTGTTTCCTCAAGAAAGCTCAGAAAGAACAGAATGTTTTAAACAATGGAAAAGCACTGCATGAACCCATAATTGTTCGTGATTCTCTTGAAACGTTAGAACTATCTGAGGAGAGTAGATCAAAAATGAAACAAAAAAATCCGGAAATCAAACCAATTGATTATAACAAATGGAACAAAATTAATGGAATTACTTTTGTTAATTAAAAAGAAAAGTCAAAGTTTTCCATCACACCAAGTATTTCAAACAAAGAGTCAACACCTGTTTCAAAACAAGTTTCAAAACCAATTTCAAAACTAGTTGTTGTCTCAAAATCTCTTTCGAACATTGAACAAATGTCTTCAAACAATCCTTTTAACACAAGTGATGCGAGAAGTATTTTAGACAATGTGAAAACTCGAATTGCGGATCTTCAAGAGACTGTTAAAACTAAAACCAATATTACACCAAACATCTGGTTTAATAGTTTTGATAATGAAAATAAAAAGTTTTTTGAAACTGAAATTGCCCCTCAGTTGAATAACATCAACTCAAGGGTAATTCATTTTGAACAAGCATTTTTGAAAGAAACAGCTAACTTTGTCAAGGACCATAAATCCCTGGTAAAGCAAGCTAATGACTGTGTTGAACACATCAAAGTTTTGGAAATTTTAAATGACTCTCTCTTCGAAGATGTTATAACTACTGATATCATGTCCATTATTTTACAAACATATTCTGTTGAAGATCATGAAAGACTCCAGTCTGAGACCTCCGAAATTGTTTCAAAATATGAAAATGCTCTTGAAAAACTTGAAAAAGAAAATATCTCATATTTTAAACAACTTGATCGAAAAACTGAGGAATGCAAGTATGACAAATTGTCGTATGAGCGTGCCTACAATGACATGAAAGCGAAAAATGATCTTTTGAGGGCTCAGCTGGAATGTCAAAAAGCAAAGGCAGTGGATACTAAGATTACAAAACCATTGACTGAGGAGAAAGTAAATGTTCCCAAACCGGTTTTAAAACCAAAAATGTCTGTTTCTATGCCTCCTCCAAAAGTCAATGAGAAAAATGATTTATCCAAACCAGTCAATCCACCCGCCTTGCCTAAACAAAATGTTGAAAAAGGAAAAGCGGTTATCGAGAAACCAAAAGTTTTAGCACCTGGCCTTTTTAAGATGAGTACCACTAATGCGTCTGCATCCACAAAGCACTCCAAAGAGACTAGGAAAGCTGAAACCACTTCTCTAGATAAAAATGTGAATCCTAATGAGTGTGCCTTACCTTCTACAGGACTAGGAAGCACCTCTAGGAGCAGCAGACTAAAGCCTAAGAGCAATACAATGAACAATAGAGTCTCACTTGCCTCTAAGAGTAGTCGCTTGAATAAAGAGAAGAAAGTAGAAGAACACCCTAGGAATTTACCGCCTTGTAATAAGAAAGACATTTCATCTGAATGTAATGAACCTATGAAACTTGCTAAGTTTAATGAATATGTTGATTCTGTTTGTTTAACTTGCAAGAAATCTTTAACTAATGTTCAAGATGATTGTGTTTCTAAGAATATGATTGATAAGCCTGTTCAGAAGAACTTCCCAAAAAGAACTTATGCTAAACGAATAGGAAGACTAGTGGCAAGACTTAGGCTTTACACTACTGATAAGAAGCATAGTTTTTACTTTAGGGATGACATTTGGAAACCAACGGGTAGAACTTTCACACTCCAGAATGGTAGAATGAGTGATGAACCTGTCTTACCAATAGATAACTTCTATGAGTGTGATCAGGATTTTACCTCTAACCCAAAGGAACCAAAATCAAAACGGTTTCCAAAATCTTCTTCTTCTGTTATTGGCAGGTTATCGAAATATGTCTTTGGATCGTCGACTCGGGTTGCTCCAAGCACATGACCGGGAATCTGAAGCTGCTGATCAATTTCGTTTGGAAATTCATGGGAACCGTACGTTTCGGAAATGATCCTGTAGCAGCTATCATGGGTTATGGAGATCTACCTTTTGGAAATTATTTGATCACTCGGGTTTACTATGTCGAAGGGTTGGGACACAATTTGTTTTCAGTCGGGCAGTTCTGTGATGCAGATTTAGAGGTTGCTTTTAGGAAAAATGCTCGCTTCGTTAGAAACTTGAATGACACTAATCTCTTAACAGGGAATCGTGATACAAACTTGTATGCTATCGACATTAACCAAATGGCCTCTTCAACACCAATATGTCTTATGACACGAGCATCTGGAACAAAGTCCTGGTTGTGGCATAGACGGTTATCCCATCTCAATTTCGACACCATCAACAAACTGGCCAAAGACAACATCGTCAATGGACTTCCAAAGTTCAAATACACCAAGGATCACTTATGTCCATCATGCGGACAAGGAAAAAGCAAAAGAGCATCATATAAACCCAAACCCGTACCTAGTTCGGAAGCAAGGTTGCATATGTTGCACATGGACTTATGTGGCCCAATGAGAGTTGAAAGCATTAATGGGAAAAAGTACATTCTTGTTATCGTCGATGATTATTCAAGATATACATGGGTTAGGTTTCTGAGATCAAAAGACGAAGCACCAGGCATCATCATCACCTTCCTGAAACGTATTCAAGTACTTCTTCAAGCTCCTATAAGAGTAGTAAGAACAGACAACGGCACAGAATTTACTAATCAGGAGTTAAGAGCTTATTTTGAAGATGTTGGAATCACTCATCAGACATCAGTTGTTAGAACTCCACAGCAGAATGGGGTAGTTGAAAGAAGAAATCGTACTCTTGTGGAAGCTGCTCGCACAATGCTAATCTATTCTAGTGCACCATTATTTCTATGGGCTGATGCTATTGCCACTGCTTGTTTCACTCAGAACCGATCCCTAATCCATCCAAGATTCAATAAAACCCCATATGAAATAGTGAACAACAGAAAACCTGATATCTCTTACTTTCACGTGTTTGGCGCTTTGTGCTATCCGACAAACGACAGAGAAGATCTAGGAAAACTGAAAGCTAAAGGTGATATTGGAATCTTCATTGGATATTCAGATAACTCGAGGGCATTCCGGGTGTATAACAGGTGAACTAGGAGAATCATGGAGACGATGAATGTGAATTTTGATGAACTTTCAAAGATGGCTTCTGAGAGACTCGCTCTAGAACCCGCACCAAACCCGCAGACTTCTGGACACATCAGTTCAGGACTCGTACATCAAAGAGCTCCATCAACTTTTGCTGCCACACCTCATGAACAAGAATGGGAGAATTTCTTTGAGTTAATGTTCGATGAATACTATGGTGGAACTTCGACAAATGCATCAAACAATCATTCCGCTGCACCCGCTCAACATCATCTACCACCACTAACAGAGGATGCATCTACAACGGTCGAAACCAATGCACCAACTCCATCAACATCATCTACATCTACTCCAGAAACTCCAATTCTTCAAACAGTTTTACCAGCAGTTGATGAGCAAAACCAAAACATATCATTTCAAGAAGAACCTATACCAAACCAGAACGATGCAACGTTAGATGGAGACTTATTTGAAAACCCGTTTGCTACGGAATCAGCTGAATCATCCTCAAGCTTACGAGAACCATCTAACTCGCATACGTATAACATACGGTATCCTTCTACTCTGAAGTGGACAAAAGACCACCCAATTGAACAAGTTATTGGTGAACCTTCAAGGCCAATTCAGACGAGACGCCAACTTGCCACCGATTGTGACTTGTGCATTTACCTCTGCTCAATTAGCAATATTGAACCGAAAAACATTCGGGAGGCAATGGCAGAACCAGCATGGATAGAAGTGATGCAGGAGGAACTTATCCAATACCGTCTACATGACTCTTGGGATATGGTTCCAAGACCAATTGACATTCACGTCATTGATCTCAAATGGTTATGGAAGAACAAAAGGGATGAAGAGATGACTGTAATTCGCAATAAAGCTCGTCTTGTGGCCAAAGGATACAGACAGGAAGAAGGGATAGACTTTGAAGAGTCATTCGCGTCGGTAGCTAGACTTGAGGCAGTCATGATTTTCTTAGCCTATGCAGCTCACAAAAACATCACGGTTTATTAGATGGACATTAAGACCGCGTTCTTGAATGGAACTCCGAAAGAAGAAGTGTACGTGAGTCAGCCAGAAGGCTTCATAGACATGGAACATCCAGACTACGTCTACAAACTCAAAAAGGCAATCTATGGTCTAAAACAAGCTCCGAGAGCGTGGTATGACGAACTGACTTCTTTCCTTATTCTAAACAATTTCACCAAAGAAACGGTCGATCCTACCTTTTTTACACAAAAATGCAAAAACGACATTTTGATTGTCCAGATTTACGTGGACGACATCATTTTTGGGTCCACTAATCCGAATCTTTCAAAACATTTTGAAAATCTCATGAAAAGCAAATTTGAAATGTCCATAATGGGGGAACTAAAGTTTTTTCTTGGTTTACAAATACATCAATCCCCACGTGGAATTTTTATCAATCAAGCTAAATATACTACTGAGATTTTGAAAAATCATGGTATGTATAATTGTGATTCGGTCGGTAAACCAATGGTAACTTCACCAAAAAATTGGAGCCGATTTGTTTGGGAAACCTATCGATCCGAAGAAATATCAGAGCATGATTGGTTCTCTCATGTACCTCACTGCTAGTCGTCCCGATATTCATTTTGTTGTTTGCTTATTAGCACGGTTTTAGGCAAAGCCTACCGAACTGCACCTCAAAGAGGTTAAAAGGATCTTTCGGTACCTGAAGACATCCATTCACATGGGACTTTGGTATCTGAAGGAATCCGGATTTGATCTAATTGCCTTTTCAGATGCGGACCACGCAGGTGACCAAGTTACAACAAAAAGTACATCAGGAGGAGCACAATTTTTGGGTGAAAAGTTAGTCAGCTGGTCTTCAAAGAAACAAGATTACACTGCACTTTCAACCGTTGAAGCTGAGTATGTGTCTCTATCTGCGTGTTGTGCTCAAGTTCTATGGATGAGAACACAACTCACAGATTATGGCTTTACTTTCGATAAAATACCTATGTATTGTGACTCGAAAAGTGCCATAGCCATATCATGCAATCTTGTTCGTGAAGACAGATTACCAACTCGCCGATCTATTTACTAAAGCCCTTCCCAAAGAAAGGTTTAACGATTTAGTTCAAAGAATTGGAATGTGAAGCCTAACCCCTGAGGAGTTAGAACGTCTTCTTGAAAATGATTTTCCAAAAAGCTTCGCCGTATATATTTTTGAAAAACAAAATACAAAATTTGAAAAACCAACAAAAGCAAAATATAAAAATATAAAACTTTCAAAAAATACAAAAACAATATAAAATCAAAAATCCAAAAATATTCTTCTCACGACATGTCTCTTGTATAATTGATATTCTGTACGTTTCTAGAAATGTCATTCAACAATGATACGGGCATGTACAGATGCTTGAACGAGAGTTCTTTAAATGTTTTCTAAAACATGTCGTTTCTCAAAATTTCTTCAAAAATGGCTTTCGTATACTTAAGTACGAAACCCAAACTAAAATGATGACTTTTGATTATTTCAAATCAAAACTCGTGTTTTTAAAGAAAAAATCAAGTGTACGCTTCAGTGCACTACATTTAAACTGGTGAGAAATCATCATCATCTTGAGCACCTTTTCCAATATTGTTCAAAAAGATTTTCAAAATCTTTCAAAATATTTTGTGCTCAAGATAACTCCCTCTAAAACCCTTTAATTGATTATGCTTTATTAAAGGGGGAGTATAAAACCAAAATGTTCCAAATTCATGCTTAAATCAAATCCGTTCGTCTTCCCAAAAGATTTTTTAAATGTTGTTTGATCCGTTGATATAAAAAATATCACGATTATGCTATTTTGAGGGGGAGAAGACGTGATTAAAATGTGATCAAAACGTTTAATGATCGTTGTTTGAATCTCAAAATGAGCTCGACTCAGTTGAAACCAATGAATTGACGCGTAATCAAAGTCAGTATATGTACCTTTTCGAGAAACTCGTGATAGACATGCACTTTCATGGGTCTAACCTCCTTTCTAGGAGTGTTTACATCTTCAAGTTAGTTATTTGAGCTAGTTGTCACCTAAAAACTGACAATGGAACTCTTTAACTGAGCAACGTAACCGTGTCTCGTGGGAAATTGTCTATCATGAGCAGATCAATTCAAAAAGTGTGAACTCTACCCTCTATGTGCAGATTTCTGTCAAAACATATAAGCACATGTGAAGGGGGAGTGTTTTTGAAAATATAAAACTCTCGGAGTGTTTCAAACATGTCTTCAATCATAAACACTTTGAGAGATTTTCAAGAAAAATGGTTTTATGAAAACATGGGATAGTCATGGAGTTATAAGGTGACTAAGGATAGGTAAATTCGTCCTATGATCCGGCAGAGCCGGAGGGATCTACCCAAGGACATCACAAATAGTTAGTATTAGAAGTACTTAGGAATGATTGAAAAAAGGAAAAATGTGAGAAAGGAGAAAGAAGGGGTTGAAGAATTAAAAAGAAAAGTAAAAGAAATGGTGAAAAGAAATAGCCCTCCATAATCAACCTTAGGGCAGAAACTGGGTTTAATTCATCTGCTACTGGTTGTCACTAGATGACACTGGTATTGAAGACAATGACGTCATGGACCCAGTAACGCACTGCACTAAACCTTCTAGCTACTCAATTCCTCTTAAAATGACTTGTTTCATTCTCACTGGGAACCCTACATAATCTATCGACTTTCTCTTAGAGATAGTTGATATTGAAGAAGGAGATCCTCTCCCTAGTCTCCGCTTAGGAAAACTAAAATGCACTAATTGAGTCTAGAGCCACGAGATTCATTAAAAAGATCTCATAGGAACACTTGACATGACATCGCTTGCTGTTCATCAATAAGGGCACAAGGGATATATTCTAGAGTCCTACACAGGTCTTAGCAATCTGCCGGAACATTTATGAGAAGATTCACATCTGTGATCTTCAATGATTGAATGGAAACTCCTGCCAAGGTCAACATCAAGCCGCCCTGACAGCAGGTCACTTCGGTAACTCCCCATGGATTACGCTTAGTGTGTCTCAAACGGTCTACAGTCGTGGAGTGATGCTTCGGTGTACTTCAGCGACTCATCTGAATTGTAGATGTACTTCGGTATATCGCGTTATCTCACTTGTGGGACTCCAGTTCAGGAACGGCCTTTGGGAGAATTAGAGACGTGTTTTCAAACTATGCTGTTAACACCCTCGAAGTTCAAACTTGTAAGCGCTGGATTACTTCTAACCCATGTTTTTATGTTTTCTTCTTATGAATGCTCGCGGGAGGAAGAGATCGTGCAGATTCTCCACATGCTCATACCAACAACACATGAAAGTTCTCATCAAAATCAAAGGCAACACAAAGTCAAAGATGATTCTTCGTCAATGTCAAAGAATCTACAAAGTTTAAAGACTCGAGAACTACATCATTGGTAACCAAAAGTCAAATAGAAGTGTGAGCATGGTGGAGAAAGACGTGGAGACACCTAACCAACGAAGTTGACAACGGCAGAAAACCACATTAATTGATCACAAAGCATGAAGGAACAAATAATCAAGACTATTCTATATCTACACACAAAGTTCAAGCTCAAGGAAAGTAAAGACCTTATTAAGTGGAGCATCTTTTGAATGACCACCCCTTAGGGGGAGATTGTTAGCCGTAACATTTTTATTAGAAGTGATGGTCATTCACATTTAGGAATTTTGTAACGTGTGTTAGATATCGTATTAGAATAGTCAATGGGCTCGTGGATTGGACTAAGCTAAATGGCTAGAAGTTATGCTAAGCTAGCCTTGAATAAGTTCATGTAACCCAATCCAATCCAAGTCCACCACGAGGCCCATGGAAAGCCCTTTAGGGCATCTTTTACTGGTAGTATAAATACCCCCCAAATGGTCATTTGAGGGGTGTGCTTGAGTGTGTATGTGTGTGTGTTTTTCTTTGAAGTAATACAAGGTTCTTGTTTTCATCTTTTCTCTCTAACACATATACGCATAACCTATATCATCAAGTCACCATCTTTCCATCTTTGTTTCTTGTTTCGTCTACGCATAACGTGGGTGTTTGTGTTCGTGTTTTACGTGTTTGGTTAGTTTGGTATACGCATAAGGTTGATATATTTAAGGTCCTACAAAGATAGTGGGAAAGATCCTTGCGAATAGATTGAGTTTGGTCACTGGTAGCTTGGTTAGTAAATAGCAATCCGCATTTATTCGAGGTCTTCAAATTCTTGACGGTCTCACGATTCTTAGTGAGGTGATAGATTGGTGCAATCAGAAAAAGAGTAAGGATATGATTTTTAAAGTCGATTTCGAAAAAGCATATGATTCTGTGCAGTGGGAATTCCTTGACATGATCTTGTTTTTTCTACCGCTTCGATTCTAGTTAATGGGAGTCTAACTCAGGAATTTTATTTTTAGCAAGGTTTACGCCAAGGAGATCCCCTCTCCCAATTCTTATTTTTGTTGGTAATGGAATCTTTACATATCTCTTTCGTTCGTGATATGGAAGGAGGGTTATTTAAAGGAATTCAAGTAGGTTCTTATGAGTCGTTACATATATCTCATCTCTTTTTTGCTAACGATGCGGTTTTTATTGGGGAATGGAGAATTTGCTCCATCTTGTATGTAATTTTCAATGTTTCTACCTTGCACCGGGTCTTCGGATTAACATTAAAAAATGTAGTATTATGGGAGTCGTAGGTGTGAAGCATGCCGAGGTTTCTAGAGGCGAAAATCTGTTTGGATGTGAAGCTTCCAAAACTCCTTTCAAATATCTCGGTGTAATGGTGGGCTGTAAAATGTCCCGCATCCATTCCTGGGATTTGATAACTGATAAAGTGGTGGCGAGATTATCTAAATAGAAGGCGAAGACTCTTTAACCCTTACTAAAGTGGTATTAAGTACTATTCCTTTGTATTGTTTTTTGCTTTTCAAAGTCCCGATTGGTGTGATTAAACGTCTTGAATCGTATAGAAGCAGTTTTTGTCGAGGTATGGATCCTAGTGTTCGGAAGGCTTCAAGGTTCAGTTGGGATAGTGTTGTTGCTAGTAAAGAAGTTGGAGGTTTAGGTATGCAAAGTTTTTTTTGCTATGAATTGTGCTTTGCTTTTTAAATGAATTTGGAGGTTTAAGGCGCATCTTGAAGCTTTGTGGGTGTCGGTTATTAAGGCTATCCATGGTCCTTGTGGTAACCTCGATCGGGATATTCCTATGGGGAAGTATTCAACTTGGCTTGATTATATTCGTAGTATATCTCAGCTTAAAGGAAGAGGTGTGGATTTGTTTATGGGTATGTATAAGAAGGTGGGAAATGGCAATGACACTTTATTTTGGTTAGAGAAATGGATGGGGGACGGATCTTTGAAAGTAAAATATCCGCGCTTATTTGCTCTAGAGGAGAACAAAAGAGGTTTATGTTCGTGCTAAAGTTCATAATGGTTTGCTTTTTGGTTTTTAAACAATGCCAAAAGGGGAGCAGAAGATATGCAATTGGAAGAGTAATCCAACAAGATAAGTACTTTTGAGTTCGTTGAAGATCAAGATAGTTGGTCATAAAATCTGGATGGAGAAGGTATTTTCTCGGTATCTTTCGGCTAGGAGATTCATAAATGACGGGTTATGTGTCCTGGATGGGTCGCCTTTTATATGGTTAAAATTAATTCCTATCAAAGTTTATATATTGGCTTGGCGTTTAGCTTCGAATAAGCTTCCGACAAGGTTTAATATGTCATTAAGAGGGTTGGAAGTGTCGTCTATTTAGTGCCCGGTTTGTCACGAAGGGGTCGAAACCTCGAATCATCTTTTCTTTTCATGTTCGGTATCCTCTGCCATTGTCTCAAGGTTTCTAGGGTGGTGGTGGATTCCGGATATCAATATTTTTTTGTATTGGTTCGATGGTTTAAGGTTAAGGAAGGAGGTGAAAGACTACTTAGAAGGTACAATGTTCATTTTGTGGTGGATCGTTTGGAGCTATCGAAATAAGTTGATCTTCTCTTCAGATGTTCCAACAAATGCATCTTTATTTGATCTTATTATGTATCATTCTTATGTTTGGTGTAATGCTAGAGCTAAGAGAAGTCTAGATTGGTTAGGATAGCTTAAAAGCCCTATGATAGCTCTTTTGTAATTGTCTTTTTTGAGCTTTAGCGTCTTGCTAGGTTCGTTAATAAAATCGCCGTTAAAAAAAAATGATAGAACAAATAAGGGAACGAAACGAGATTTAAACTTTTCAAATGAATAGTGTTGAGAGGGTGTAACATTTTCTTAGAGGTATCTATACTACAATGCACGAAGGCACCTCACTTTTAATTTTAAGACGTACAAAAAATTAAGCATGGTTTACAACACTTTAATGCACTCAATTTTTAGAATTACAACAAAGTAAGCATATTGTACAACAAAATAAAGCGTGATGTCATTTTAAGACCAAAATTCTATCAAACAAAATTAATGTTATTAAAAAAAGCCCTTCATCACAAATTACAACCATTTAAGCACAATGCACAATAGCTGCAACCAATTTTCAGATTTACAACAAAATAAGCAGAGTGTACAACAAAATAAGCATGATGTAATTTTCAGACTTATTTTCAGACTTACAACATTAATGCTATTAAAGTGGTAAATGTTATTAATAACTATAATGAGTACTACTTACAAGAAAAAAACATAGTGTACAACACTTTAATGCACATAATTTTCAGACGTACACGACAAAAAGCATAGTGTACAACAAAACACCACATTAATGCTATTTAATGTAGTCAATTATTTAATTGGTCAATAAATACAATTATTACAGTTATTAAAACACACCTTACATAAGAAATACAAATTATCAAGCATATTGTACAACCAAATTAAACATAATTCGTGCATTAAATTTCACTACTACAAATAATAAAGCACATTATACAAATATTCAAGCTCGAACGGGCAACGAGCCAAATGGGCTTGAGCCCGAACGGGCGCGGACCAAACGGCCTCGAGCCCAGCAGACACGGGCCAACGGGTTCGAGCCCGAATGGGCACGGGCTATAGGAAATTCTTGATATCCGTAAATTTATTGTTGAAAAGAACATAATAAACTAAAATAATTATTCATCCAAAAATTTTATTTCAGGGTACCCGCCGCTACAACGCGCGGATACCCTGCTATTATAAGGATAATACGGTGGTGGAGTTTGTGCTTATTATCTATTATCAAAGGCATCATATTCTGTATCATTGTAACCACACAAAACGAATAGATTTCCAATTACTTTATTTTTCCTATAAAAGTTTAAGAACTCATACTTGCACATAAAGTTTGATGCGAATTTAATTAATGCAAGGGGTAGCAATAAAAAGAAATACTAATACGAAGGCATGGGATACAATAAAAAGTTAAGTTCCAATGGCACCAATATGTAACTACTATGCTAATTTTTGCTTTCATGTGTAATATTCTTAATGTTTTATATTGTATGTATATTTTTGAATTTTGTTTATTGTGTGTATTTTAGAACGGAAAATGATTAGAATGCTTAAATTTATGCATAAACAAGTGTGATATAATCTTGATGGTTTGTAAAAAAATGGGTCATTGACTGCAGCCATCAGGATGATGCCAAGCAAGCTTAAGCATGAATTTAGGCACATCTTAGGCCTCCCAATCTAGACACATTTTATGACCATTAATAAGAGTATTGATAAATGAGAAGGGTAAAATTATCACAAAATACATATAATAGATGAAATTTAAAAATATGATGTATACAATAAGGAAAAAAACATGAAGATAGTTATACAACAAAAGAAAAAGTGGAAAGCGGTTACATTTTCATGCCTTTGCCCAAAAGTTAAATATGCATGAGTAGTGTAAAAAGACGTTAAAAAAGGAAAATATCTCAAAAATTCTAAAATGTTTTTTCTCGATAGAGGATGTTGGTGTATAAAAAAGTTGTTAAGAAGTTTTTATTTTTTTTTTTATTTTTTTATTTTTATTTTTTTTTTTACTATTATTATTATTATTATTATTATTATTATTATTATTATTATTATTATTATTATTATTTATTTTGAGTTTTTAATGATGAAAATAAAAATGAAATTTTAATGTAAAAACGAATTTGATGCAATTTTTTTTCAACTTGTTATATTTTGATGCATAATAAAAATTTGATGCATATACTAAAACTAAGTTGGATTTAAAAACAAAATTTTAAAGCACAAAATGTCGATTTATAAAATTTTAGTATGTAAACGTTTATTTAACTTCCATCAAAACTATGCACTTTTAGTAAAACTTACTTCAAAACTTTTTTATCCACAAACATCTCCTATCGCATGGTATTTTTTGAAAACTTTTTAAAAAACTTTTAATTTTAATTATTTTCACGCTTCTTAAAACTTTATTTTATTTTATTTTTTTATTATTTTTTTTATTTTTATTTCTTTTAACTTTACCCATAATTCGAAAAGGTATACAATGTTTCACCAACACTTTTGACTAATGAAATTTAATTTTGTATCTCTTAAACATTTTAACCTTTAAAATTTTTAAAATAAAGTTACAGTTATTGTACGCGTATTGTTGTAAAAGACAATGCATATACAAAAAAATAAAGTAATCTAAGTGTAAGAATAACATATATAATAAAGGGCAAATAGCTAAAAAAATTACTAAACTTGACACCCTTTTTTCTTCAGGGTAGCGAACAAAATTTTTTATTTCTGAGGGTAATATACTTTCAAATTCATCTTCTTTAGGGTATTTTCATGAACAGTTGGACATTTTTGCCCCTCTTACCCGCAAGAGCAAATGATGGCAAGTATGATACTTTTTTTTATAATTTGCCCTAGTTTTTAATTATGTTAAATTTTGGATATGTATTAAGATAAATTGTTTAATGATTTATAATTGTGTTAAATCTATGATAAAAATGTTTTGTTTTAAGTTTACACTATTTACTTATTAAGATAATTTAGTTCCACCAGCCACTTCCATTTGCAAAGGACATGAGTTTAAATAAGTATACGCGTGCATGGCACGTGTGGGGTTCAAATAAGCACTTTTAACCCTTACCATTTAGGCGGGAAAAGCCGTTACAGCCATTTCATCATTTCATTTGTATATAACACAATTCATTTCACATTTGTAAGCGGTTTTGATTTTGTAATTCTCTCTTGTAATAAACTTCTACAAGTCAGTAAGCCATAACAAATCCTATTAACTAATTCTTGAGCTCAATTCTTATTTGAATCTCCTTGATTCCTGTAAGAGTGTATCAACTGGTATCAAAGCAGTCAATTCCGGCATCTTATCCCATAAACCTATTGAGTTTGATCGTCGCCGATCAAATTCTGGCCAAAATACATTCGTTTCCCTATCACAAATACGTTACCATTGTTAATTCTTATTCCGTTTTCTTAGCCAAAACACGTTTTCCGTACGGCTAGTACATTATTTATTATTTAAAAAAAAAATATCATACTTGCCATTTCCTCTTCTGGGTAATAGGGGCAAAAATGTCCAACTGTTCATGAAAATACCCTAAAGAGGATTAATTTGAAAGTATATTATCCTCAGAAATAAAAAATTTTGTTCGCTACCCTGAAGAAGAAAGGATGACAAGTTTAGTACTTTTTTTAAACATTACCCCTATAATAAACTCAATACTTGCATACATCTATAATCTAAAGAAACACATCCTTAAAAAACAAAAATATCATTAAAATTTTCTCATCCAACCATCTACATGGGACTTGGGCCCTTTAATATCTTGAACTTATGGTTTGCATTTTACAGCAAGGCTGATGACATTGACACCTTGTTTCCTCTCTTCTTAATAGTCGTCACTTCAAGTAGGTCATGCATACACAAAATGGACCACATCAAGATAAGATGATTAAGGCTATTTTGCTCAAGAGAGTCTTACGTTTTAGTAATGGCTCAAAAGTTTGGCATTTAGCGTAAAAGAATCTTACGCTTTGCTAATTTATTTATTGTGATGATCATGAATAGTCTTTGATGTGATAACACTTGCAGTTACTAGATTTCCCTTACTAGTCTCGGATATACGTAATAAGACTTGTCGATAAAAGCTGTAGCTAAAACTGTTTGACTTGTCGCCGCTAATGGTATGTCAGGGTCGTGACTAAAGATATTTAGCCACAGATTTTTAGCGACGAGCTTATAGACATGAATTGTGGTCGCTAAAGGCCATTAGCCACAACATTTATTCGAGGCTAAAAGCCCTGATTTTTGTAGGGGATCTCGCCCATAGTCACAGAAATCGCTCAAAGGCCCACGTTTTGCGATCTGGATCGCCCGTTCCCAAACGGGTACGAAACGCGTGCCAAACGCCTACCGGATCGCGTTCAATTCGCCCATCAATTCGCGTTTTAGATAGTAGTCAACGCCGTTCTATGTCGATGGTAAAATAGATCCAATCGGACTTCAAATCGGATTTGAGAACGTGTTTTACAACGAATTATCCCATAAAGGATACGAATGAACTATGAAGGTGTTTTCCGATGGAAAATGGTGAAGATGGCCGAAAAACTATCTTGAAGGAGGGAAAATGATAAAGACGGCTCCTGAAAGAGTGGATGTACTAGTTATTTGTCCATACCCTAATAGTATATAAAACATATGGGTTTTGTTCTTTTTTTTGGGCTTAGTTGGTAAGTCACATAATGGGCCTGCTAATACTATTCAATTTGACCCAATAATATACTTAATATTTGACTTTGCTCAAATACATGATTAAAATGTATAAAATCTGCAATATATGTATAAAATATATAATTAAAAAGTTTGTAAATATGCATATAAAATATATGGGAAACTTGTTACTCTTTTTAAGACCACAATATATGAGAAATTTGTTACTTAATATTGAACTTGTTACTGTTTTTAAGTGTTAATCACAATTTTCAAAGTCATTCATATTTATATTGGAAACTAATATTATTACATATTGGGTAAACCGTACCATGTCATATGGTACATCGTACCGAAGCGATCCGGAATGAGCCTACCCCCTAGCGTATCGAATTTCAGATAGCCGCGATCTGCGTTCCCGATCCTCGTTCCCGTACCGGAGCGTACCGCGATCTATGTGACATTGATCTCGCCTAATAGAGTTCAAACTTGGTCACATGCGTCATACATGTGAGTTTGTTTGAGTTTCCTAATTAATTCCACCAATTGTGGACATATTCTATTTTTGTCAAGATCTTATTTGCCTAATTGATGTTGCGTGAAATGGGTGGTTGGTTCACTAGCGCTTAAGTCAAAATGGGTAATTCAAGTTGTAAGTTGCACGCCAAAGGAGTTGGGTTGATCAATACAACTTACTTTGGTTTCTTAATATGATTAACAAGCTATTTTAATTTCTTCTGTAAAACAGTTTACTTATCTAGACGTTAACTACCCATATAAGCTTCTGGTTAATGTTCACGTACCCGACTTGACATGTCTAGAATTTTTGGTTTGTAGACATTAATTTCAGTATCTTTTTGTCGACTTTAAATCATGAGACAAGTTCAAACTATCTATACTACTTATAATAGAGGAATGAATCTCTCTCCTTATGATCTTAAAATTAAGACTTACAAAATACAAAGCCTATTGTATAATACATAATGCACTATTAATGATCTTTCTCATCAATCTTAATTTTAAGACTTACAAGTCTTAAAGCTTAATGTACAAAATACAAAGCACTATTAATGTGGTCAAAATATTTAATGTAACTTAATTAATTAACCGGTCAATAAATACAATTAATGCAGTTATTAAAACACCTCTTACACAAGAAATACAAATTATCAAGCATATTGTACAACTAACTTAAACATAATTCCTGCATTAAAATGTCACTAATACAAATAATAAATAACATTATACAAATATTCAAGCCCGAACGGGCAACGGTCCAAATGAGCCCGAGCCCGAACGGGTACGATCCAAACGGACACGGGCCAAACGGGGTCGAGCCCAAGTGGGCACGGGCCAAACGGGCTCGAGCCCGACGGGCACGAGCTAAACGAAATTCTTGAAATCCGTAAATTTATTATCAAAAAGAACATAATAAACTAAAATACATGATTCACCGAAAAATTTTATTTCAGGGTATCCGCCGCCGCAACACGCGGGAGCCCTGCATTAGATGTCGCTAATACAAATAATAAAGCACATTATACAGATACTCAAGCCCGAACGGTCAACGGGCAAAATGAGCTTAAGCCCGAACTGATGCGGGCCAAACGGGCTCGAGCCCGAACGGGCATGTGCCAAATAGGCACGGGCCAACGGGCTCGAGGCCGAACGGGCACGGGTTAAACGAAATTCTTGATATCCGTAATTTTATTGTCAAAAAGAACATAATAAACTATAATACATGATTTACCGAATTTGTTTATTTCAGGGTACTCGTCGCCGCAACGCGCGGGTACCCTGCTAGTTTAATTAATGGAAGGACATATTCACATATGCTACGCGGGTTGTACTATTGGAACGGGGTCTATGCCCATGGACTGCAAACCCTCCCTAGTGGGAGGGGTACTTTTGCAGTTTTTGTCCCCCTTTTTGTCTGTTTGCTGTTTTTTTTTGTGTTCCAAGGATTGCACAAAGTTTTTTTTTTGTCCCAAAGTATTTTTTTGTCCAAGTGCATAAGCACACAAGAATTTTTTTTGTCCAAGTGCATAAGCACACAAGCAGTAAGCACTCCCCAAAGTTTTTTTTGTCCAAGTGCATAAGCACACAAGCAGTAAGCACTCCCCAAGTTTTTTTTTGTCCAAGTGCATTAGCACACAAGCAGATTGCACACAAGCTCAGATTAGAGTAATCATCATCGCCAAGTTTTTTTTTTGTCCAAGTGCATAAGCACACAAGCAGATTGCACAAAGGCTCAGATTAACACGTAATCATCATCGCCGATTTAGAAAACCATTTGCACAATTGATAGAAAAGTGTTAGGCTCGGATATGAAGGTTGCAAAGTGATAAAAATATCACTTTGCCATCCTTTCGGTTATAAAACCAATCGTCATCGCCTTTTTTGAAATTTGTTTTTGTCCAAGTGCAGATTGCACACAAGTGCACAGATCAGATTGCACAATACCATATTGCAACCAAGTTAGATTGCCACAGATTCCACATTATACAAGTGAAACACATGTTTCACAATGTTCACAAGCAAGTACCAAAAGCAAAAGAAAGATTCCCAAACTGTAGGAACTCACAAGAAAGATTCCCAAACTGCAGTAAGCACTCCCGTGTTATATTCAGCCTCATCACCACAAGGCAGTATCACATTCACAAATTACCACAAACAAAGCAACTATCACCAAGTATCTCTCACCACAAAGCAGATTCACAAAGTTACTCTCACCACAAACAAAGGGTTTTTCAAAGTACCCCCAAGTTACCACAAGCAGATTCACCAAGTTACAACAAGTGAAGATTCCACAAGTTACAACAAGTTACAGATAGGGTTGGGTTATATTGACGGTGGCAGGTTTTTTAGATTAACCCACTCTAGTACCTAGGGTTGGGTTATAACACAAGCCAAGTGAAACACAAGCCGCAAGTGAAAGCCGCAAGTAACAAACCACAAAGAAACAACAAATATCTTAGGCTGCCGATATGCCTCAATCACCAGAGGTAATGACAATTTTACAACATTAGGCTCAGATTAAGTTTCACATATTATCATATATGGCTGCAACATCAAAGGTTGCAAAATAAAAATTTTTTTGCCGTCCATTCGGAAATGCCAAGCCAAAATCATATTATCATATATGGCTGCAACATCAAAGGTTGCAAAATAAAATTTTTTTTGCCGTCCATTCGGAAATGCCAAGCCAAAATCATTTTTTTTTAAATCATCATTGCCTTATCCCAGTTTTTTTGTTTTTGTTTTTGTTTTTTTTTAACAATTTTCAAATCAGCTTAAAATAACAAACTGCTTATCAAGCATATAAGCAGTTTGTTATTTTCAGATTCATAAGCAATTTCATCTCCAAACCCTCTAAATAATAGAGAGGGTTAATCTAAAATTATAGCCACAGTCAATATAACTCAACCCGTAAAGTACTATTGGAACGGGGTCTAATCTGAGCCTGTGTGCAATCTGCTTGTGTGCAATAAGCAGTTTGCCAAGAAACCACACAGAGCCTGTGGACTGGGGTAGGCCAGAGCAGGTATTCATACCACTCAATGGTGGCAGATCAAGGTGTTAACCTACCTGTTTGCACCCACACAACTCAGGCAGTTTCACATAACATCACATAATCACCCACTCACATAAGCAGTTTGTAACTGCTTTTACCATAGGGTTTGTTAAATTAAACCCCCAAATCACACAAACATCACATACTCACCATCACAGAACCAAAAGATCCAAACCCTAAAAAAAAAATTAGGCGTTTTTAAATTTTAAAGCAGATCTATTAAATTAAACCCAGAAATCACACAAACATCACATACTCACCATCACAGAACTAAAATACCCAAACCCTAAAAAAAAATAGGCGTTTTTAAATTTTAAAGCAGATCTATTAAATTAAACCCATAAATCACACAAACATCACATACTCACCATCACAGAACCAAAATACCCAAACCCTAAAAAAAATTAGGCGTTTTTAAATTTTAAAGCAGATCTATTAAATTAAACCCATAAATCACCCAGAAATCACACAAACATCACATACTCACCATCACAGAACCAAAATACCCAAACCCTAAAAAAAATTAGGCGTTTTTAAATTTTAAAGCATATCTATTAAATTAAACCCATAAATCACCCAGAAATCACACAAACATCACATACTCACCATCACAGAACTAAAATAACCAAACCCTAAAAAAAAATAGGCGTTTTTAAATTTTAAAGCATATCTATTAAATTAAACTCATAAATCACACAAACATCACATACTCACCATCACAGAACCAAAATACCCAAACCCTAAAAAAAAATTAGGCGTTTTTAAATTTTAAAGCAGATCTATTAAATTAAATCCATAAATCACCCAGAAATCACACAAACATCACATACTCACCATCACAGAACCAAAATACCCAAACCCTAAAAAAAATTAGGCGTTTTTAAATTTTAAAGCAGATCTATTAAATTAAACCCAGAAATCACACAAATATCACATACTCACCATCACAGAACCAAAATACCCAAACCCTAAAAAAAAATAGGCGTTTTTTAATTTTACCAACATAAACATCAAATAAACATGATATAATCACATAAAACGCGTGATAAACATCATATAATTAGCGAGAAAGAACCCAAACGTACCATGGATCTAAATTAGAGAGAGAAAAAGAGATGAGATAGAGAGAGAGAGTGAGAAACGTGTGTGTGTTTGTGGTGAGAGAGTGAAATACAGATAAGAGTGAGAGAGAAACGCTATAAAACACGTTTTCTTTTTTTTCTTTTTTTCTTTTTTTTTTTCTTTTTTTCTTTTAAAATGTAAAGTATTTTGTTATTTTGTAAAAAAAGAATGAAACATTTGTAAAAAAATGTATCACTTTTGTAAAAAAGGTTTCATTTTGGAAAAAAAAAGAATGAAACATTTGTAAAAAAAAAGGTATCATTTGTAAAAAAAAAAAAAGTATTTTGTATATTTAAGTTGTAAATGAAACATAATGTAAGTTGTAAAAGAAAAGTAAAAAAAAAAAGAAAAAAAAAGTTGTAAAATGTAAATGTAAAGTATTTGTTGATTTTTTTTTTTTTTTTTTTTTTTTTTTTTTTTTGTATTTTCAGGCTTTCGGTTTTCACGAGGAAGTATCAGAGGATTGCCCATTTATCAGACAAGAGGTAAATATAGCCTCGGGGCTTTCCATTTATTTAGGGTATGCATATTACCCGATGGTGAATGAGCATAATGAGCTTGAGGAGCTATTTTTTGTTCACCCCACTTCGTATGCTCTATGGCGTACGTTCCCTGAAATCATGCTGAAGGACTCCACGTACAATACCACCATGTTTAAATTGCCATTGTTGGAAATTGTTGGAGTAACTCCAACGAATAAAACATTTTCATTGGCGTACAACTTTATACACGGTGAAAAAGGGCATAATTTTCAGTGGGTATTGCAACGCGTGAAAGAGGTGATAGACGAAAGATACTACTCACGTGTTATTGTCACCGACAGAGATTTAGCGTTGGTTGGGGCATGTAGAGCAGAATTTCCTACCGCTCACAAACTACTCTGTCGATGGCATATAGAGCAAAATTTGCTCAAGTTTATGAGAAACAGATGCAGTGGGATAGATGAGTATGACTCCATTAAAAGGAGATGGGATCGGTTGGTTAAAGCTCCGACACGCCTCTTGTTCGAGCAACATTATGAGCGCCTACAACAACGCTTGGTCAACCATGCGTGTACTAAATTGTTAATTATATATTTTTTATTATTCAATTAATAAGCACCCGAATGACCTTTGATTAATTCATTGTTTTTTTTTCAGCTATCGCTGAGTATCTGGATAACTGGCTGCGAGATTACAGAAACATGTTTGCTCGTACATCACCGATGAATATCGCTCCTTCGGCCAGACAACAGCGTGTAGAGTTGAGGCTCACCACGCGTTGTTGAAATTATATTTGGGCGGCACACAGTCCAATTTAGACAGGTTGTTGAGTGCAATCGATAAGATTGTATTTGCGCAAGAAAATGCGATAAAAGAGAGTTTTAATAGAAGCATCGGCGAGAAAATAAATGATTGCAATATACTACTATTTCAAGAATTGTGGTATAAAGTTTCTCACCATGCTTTCAAACTCATGCACAAAGAACTCCACCTGTCTATCACCGTAGAAGATTGTAGCCATAAGTTGCGTACAATTTACGGACTGCCATGCTTTCACGAGATGCAATACTATGTATATAATGGTAAGTAAATTTATAACTATCAAATTGTTTTCCCCATTAATATACTACTTTTAATGATTTCAGGACGCCCCATTCCACTGGAAGAACTTAATATTTTTTGGAGAACCCTACATGTTCCGTGGCCTAATATCAATAGGCCACCGCCTGAAGATGGCTCTTCCAGTAATGATGATGATGATGATGATGATGATGATACTTCGTTTAGAGATGACATTCGGCAATTCAAGAATGTTTTTACCAAAGCATCGTCGTTTGTCAAGAATAATATGATAACGAAGTTGAGATCGATATACCAACCTACATCTGATGACACACGAGAACCTTGATACGCTTACGCAGCGCGTTCGGGGTCAAAGGAACTTCCTTTTCTTCGAGCAAGTTTTATAACACCCTAGGCAGTGAACTAATCGTTGTAGTGTAGTATTAGGGTAAGCCACGGGTATTGATATCGTTCTCTAGGGGAATAGGAATGCTAGTGAGAAGTTACTACGCTAAGGTTGGGGTTGAGGAAGATTATTTTTTTATCTTTTTATGTTTTTTTAGAAAATGGAAAGGTACAAATCTCGGGGTTTGGATTTGGGGGTTGGTATTTCTACCAATTACTCTACTTGTCTAATTATCTAATCTAAGGTGTATGTAGTCTATGTCTAATTATTGTGTGCTCGTATGATAGTTTAAAGATGTGTTTACTTAGGTTTTATTACTCCTTAATTATCTCCTATTGATGGTTGAATTGTCACGTCCTTATTCTTAATCGCGTTGTGTGTCTAAAGTCGTAGGGTATGCGTTTATCCCTAACTCTTTGAAACTACCAAAGGGTCTCGTCTATAAAATCTCTAGGAATTATAAACTCTAACTCTAAGGTACTCTTTGGATGGTTTAGCCTACAACTACTCTAGGTGTTATAGCCTAAGGTTCACAAAAATTAATCAAGCATTAACTACACAACGAATGACCTATCGCATTACTAGATCATTAACAATTAAGATAAGAGACAACCAATCAATATTCAATAATCAAGTTTCATATTCCCTAAGCAAACACACAAGTAAATTAGCTGGACATGGAGAACATGCAAGCATACACACAATCAATTGAAGACATAATTGAATTAATGAAGTAAAGCACTTATCTTGTGGTAAGATAGGGTTTGGAACCCTAAAATACTGTACAAGACAGCCTTGGTTCGGTTTAGGTTTTTACTCCAAAAGACTACACACTGAAAACTGAAAAATTCGGATTCTATATATAAGATTACAATCGCGACGGCGTCACCTTATGATTTGTGACGCCGTCGGGTCGCCGTCATTAGGGTTTCGTCTTGGCCACGTTAGTCTTGCGACGGCGTCACCTTATGCTTGTGATGCCGTCCCCTTCAGTATCTGACGCCGTCTGGATCAAATCTATGCCGTCTGAGTTGCGACGGCCTACTCTTTTAAAGCCTGACAACGTCACTTGAAAAATGCAATTTCGCTAGTGTCCCATCGCAGAAGTGCTCCGACGGCGTCGCAATTAACACCTGACGCCGTCCCCTTGTATTTTAGCAGCTTGAGTGTCTCGATTCTTGACTTTGGCCATTTTCTTCGTATATCCGCGCTTTTTCGTCCAAATAAGTGCCATTCCAGCAATTTGCCTTCAAGAGACATAAAAAGTGAAAAGGAACGATATTAAGTAATAACGGATACAAAAGTAATCAAATAAGGGCTTAAACGACCCCTCAAAAAGGTACATTTTAAAACCTTATCAAACCTGTTATTCAGAAAAATACCCGTGGACGTCCGAGCGCAAAGGACAAAATGGGCAAGGCTACACAAGTCCCGGACTTGAATGAAGTTCCAACTGTAGATCACCGAAAAATCACCGCTACAAGATCTACACAAGTCCCGAACTTCAACAAAGAACCTGCCCGACATAGTTCTTTCACGGGTCCTAGTGATCAACCAAAAATAAGACACAGGTTGTACGATGGAGATGCAGAAAGCGAAATGCTTATGAGTATGCTTCCAGTCCTTTGGCATCCATACATAATCAGTATATATAATGTGGTGGGTGACGGAAATTGTGGGTTTCGGTGCGTTGCCCATGGTGTTTGGGAACAACAACATTTGTGGCGCCAAGTTAGGCAGATGTTATTGCAACAAATGGACCTACATTGGCAGGTTTACATGGGTTTGTGGGGGCAAGTTGGTTTTAACGATCTTCGCCGTACAATAGACTGGTCCGGACATGGAAATGCACCGACTGATCGCTATATGGAAATGCCAAACACGGGGTTGGTTATTGCAAAACTGATTAGACGACCCGTTGCATTTATATCTTGGCGGGGTTGGAATATGTGTTTTCCGCTTCTCAGTGGTCCAAACTTCTCACAAAGAACTGACCCCCTTGTGATAGCCCGTGTGGGGGACGAAGTAGGTCATTACATTGTTCTGACGCTAGACGAACATTCTCCACTTCCGCATCTCCACCCACAATGGAGGAGGAACAGATCCGAAGCTACATCCCAGTGGGAATTATTATATAGGCATCGACTACCAAATTAGTAAATAATATATACATACAAAACATTGTAAATGATTAATGATTCATGTTGTAAATAATTATAAACATAGTGAATGATTCATGTTGTAAATAATTATAAACATAGTGATTGATTACTGATTTATGTTGTAAATGATTGATTACTGTTTATATTTAAATTAATAATAACATTGTAAATGATACGTGTTTTATGTTGTAAATGATTGATTACTGATTTATGCAAATTCTTTTGTCAGGTGGGCTAAGGAAATCCTTTCTGGTGTCGATGTAATAGAGGATTTATTATAGAACGGAAATCCACGAAATCCTTTCGGGGCCGACCGTATTATGCATGTCCTCTTTCAGTGATAAATAATCATACGTTTGCTTAGGGGTTTTATGTAAATAATTTGTTTGTTAATATGTAACAACCAGGTACAGATGACTATGGGTGTCGATACTTCAGTTGGAAAGATGAATTTGAAAGACGGTACTTTAGTCGAGCCTCATCTTCAACGCAGTGCTCAAACTGCGTTGCTAAAGATAATGAGATCAAGCAGTTGAAGACAAGAATAAAGACGCTGGAGACGGAGTTAGAATTGGCAAGGAATCCTGAGGATCACGCTTGTCAGTCGGGTGCAAGGCTCCATGATCTTTTAAACGAGATGAATAATCTTCATATGTCGTAGATGTTGTTGTATTTAAATAATATTTTAACGTTGACGTTTAATTTAATTATAACAGTTGTTGTTGCAGTTATTTAATGTGGTAATATTTAACGTGCTATTATACAAACAAAATAATTATACATATACAAAACATTATTAAACAAAAGTATACAAAATATTATACATGTACAATACATTATTATACACACACTTATTTCTTTAAAAAAAAAAAAAAAAAAAAAAAAAAAAAAAAAAAAAAATCTAACCCAACCCATGCTACACACACAAACTTTATATCACTTCAAAGTACATACGGAGTAACTATATTACACACAAAATAGAAATAACAAACCATAGATGATAATGTAAAAAAAATTAAGCTACAATATTGCATTGGGCAAAACGTACAAATATGTAACGAACTTGATACTTTTTGCTTTGTTGTGTAGCTATCTTTAGTTTTTTATTTTCTATACATTATATTTTTAAATTCTGTCTATTATGTGTATTTTATGACAATTTTACCCCTATCTGTTAACAGAAGTGTTGATAAATGAGAAGGGCAAATTTGTCACAAAATACATACAATAAATAGAACTCAAAAGTATAATGTATATAAAATAATAAAAACAGCTACACAACAGCGCAAAAAGTGTCAAGTTGATTACATTTTCGTGTATTTTGCCTAATTGTATATGCTTTGATGTCATAATCTTGTTCCAATTCTTTCATGCGTTTATCGTCTAAATGAACCCATGCTTCTACACCATCGCCCTCATGATCATCCATCATGATCACCAAATTTTGGACAGGAAGCTTTCCTGTGCTAGCCCAAATCGTCTTACCAAAACCAAAATCAGAGTTGTAGAACGAAAACTTGCACCAACAAGTGAATAGATAAAAGTTCACATCATTATCATCTATTTTTTTGTTCGACTCCAAATAAGGATTAATTACAACCCCATAACCTTCCTCACCACCTGTTAATATTTTTGTGCAATCCGTAATTGTTTTCTTAACTGAGCCATGCAGAATCTTGAAAAAATCAATTAAATCGATTTTGTCACCTTCACCGGGCCCGAGCTGAGAAGTTGCCAGACCCCAAAAATTTCCAAATGAGTTTTCTGGTAACCGAGGAACTACTTTGTCCCTCAGTCCAACTGGTTGGATTAGAAAAGATGCTTTGGATTGACCATTGTTCGCTTGATCCATGCGAACAAAGGCCTTCCATAATAAGGCAACAACAAGTTGGACTTTTGAGGGTTTACGAGACCCGTTTAGATCAAATCCAAGGTTTTCTCTAATGGCTGATATTGCCTCCCCTTTAAAGTGAAACCTTTTTGCCTCATTTTTCACCCCAACGCTTGACCTAGGTACTCTTAGGTCAAGCTCAGGTAGACCTCGCTGGGGGAAGTAAAGTGGCGAGTTAAAAATAGGGGAGTGTTTTTTGTTCTCATATTGACCATTAGTTTTAGAAGCCCAGTTGTTAATAAAATTGCACATAGTACCCATGTCCGAAAGCCTATGTGAAAATAACATACCAATTGCGAAACCACCACACTCAAAGGTTGTGACTTTGACACATAGCATGGGATCATCGTCTTCATCAGCCTGCCCAATCTCACAAGGAAGGAAATCGTTAAGTATGCCGGCTTTCAACCCTTTTTTTAGGCCGACAATATCTGAGATTGTGAAATTTGCTTTTCCTAGGACGTACAAAACACCTTCATCATTACAATTAATTAAAGAAAGCTTACGAATAAATCTCCCAGCCAATGGGAAAAATTCACTCAAAGTTTTTGATAACGAATCCTCTAAACGGTCACAAATATTTCCATTCAGACCATTTTGATCGTTAGACGGTGAAGAGTAGTAGAGAATGAGAGGAACGTATATGGTTGGGGCTAGTTCATCAGTGAAAGAAATGTTGTAGAAACGATGGGTGGTCGGGGTTGATGTAGAGGGTTTCACTAGCTTCGACAAGTAGTTTACGACCTCCATATTTTTAGTGTGATCTCTTCATGGTCATACGCCACATTTATAGACTTATAGTGAAGCTGATTCCAAATGTGAAATGTGTGTTGCTCAACCACATTTTTTTACTAGATAATTATTTATTTGCCTAAGATAAAGGGGTCCATAGTGTGGTCTACACTTTCATTATACGTTCTTGTGCAACAGGGGCGTAGCCAGGAATTCTTTTCAGGAGTGGCCAAAAATTTTTAAAAGACACCGGCAAGTTAGAAAGGAAACAAAAGATTACGGAGTATAATATTTAACTGTGTAAAAAGTTTGCAACATATTTGTTCATTCAACGTTTTGGTTGCACACGACATATTTCATTTGCATAACCAAAATCTATCTAAAAATGAATCTGAACCAAAATTTTTGGCTATAGGACTGAATATGGATTGATGGATGGATGAGGGACTAAGTACGTGAACTAATAGAGAGATATCTAGTTTGTAAGTGGATCAAATGTTAATATATGATGGTGAATTCGGCTTTGGACTACATCACATATGCCTATTACTAAGGCTTTGTGGGTGAGCCATGACCCACCTTCGCCCCCACATAGCTACACCCCTGTTGTGCAATAACAACTGTCTTTCACGTCGAGTGAAGCTGAAAGTGGTCCAAATTATATATGTTGTACACATTTCACGTGACGCGTAAACTATAGTACAATATCGTTTTTGTCTTTCTAATTTGGGAATTATGGTTTGAAATTGCTTAAATGGTTATATTTTGTTGGGAGGCTATTTAAACATCCCAATACATCATATAATGATGATGACTTGCCTACGTGATATGCCATGATCTGTTTTTAAACGACTGTATTTCAGTGAAATGAGTCAAATTTGATTGAGGATAATTTCGTTTAGAAGATTTGTGGCGTGTAGGAACTCAATCTCACTTTTTATTTGCTTACACTGCATTCAGAAATGAAAAAGAAAACACAATAGTTAAAACTTGAAAAATAAAATTGAGGAAAACTTAACCCAAAACACCATCTAAGGCTTTGTGTAAATGCTATTGAAAGATGAGTAGTTTTTCAAAGAAAAAAAAAGTCGAATGTTCAGAAAGGAAAAAGTATTTTGTAATATTATTAACAACTATTCCAATGATGATTTGTGTAAATATATGGAGACAGGTGATCATTGCAAGGAAGAAGCACGGTTCGTTTAGCCTTGGACGATCAAAGCATGCATTGACATTCATTCTCTACGATGTCCGTATTGTGTGAATATGTGATACAAACATTGGGTCATTGTTGCTTAGCTCAATGGAAACTTTGAGAGAAAGTATTTTGTTTGTGGCATTATCGATTCGCTCGGTTCGATTAAGGGCAGCAAGTACTTAATCATATTGCTAGTTGTTGGGTTTTACTAATCATAACAATTTACAAAAGCAAGTAAACATCATCAAAGCATGTAGCGGAAGAATAAAGAATAATATATGTATATTAATTAACCGAATAAGAAACGCGTACCTTTTAGCAAAACAAGAACCAAACGGTATTGTGAACAAGTAACAAAACCCAAAACCCTAACTTAGAGTTTCACCAAATTCGACTCACAAGAAGTCGACCACCAAGGAAATCACAAACACAAGTGCGCTTGTCATTCGTTCTTGTACACACGTACTATTAGCGATTTGATGTGAAAAAACTAGGTTCTTGAATCACAAATAAAACCAAACACTAGTTTCTTGAGCTTGGAAAAAAATCGATCCCTTGAGGAGGGGGGTTGTACGATTCGGCCAAACACAAGAGGGAGGAGAGGAGAAAAGAAATTAGGTTTATTGGTGATCCAAGGTTATAAGAATAATGAATACAAGGGTTTGTATATATAGGTTCTCAAAACTTGTTGACCAAGAAAACTCACCTCCTTGGGCTGGGAAGCCCACGACCGGCCATGCATCCCCAAGGGGATTCTAGATCCTTCTTGTCCACTAATTTCATCCTTAGTCCTCGTAGTTTATATTTAATGACCGTTAGTCAAACCTCGTTAAATATTAACTATCGTTATGTTTTAATTTCGTGACAAATAATTAATAATAATAACATTTATATATATATTAATTATTTAACATCAACTCTCATACGTAATGTGTGCAATCCCGAAGTCTCGAGTTCGAATCCGGTCATACGTATATTTAAATATCCATAAAACCTTTCAGCTCCCACTTAGATATTACTAAATATAGTAATGACATTGGTTTAGTCTAGCCTAACACGCCAATGCCCCCAGATCGAATCGAGTATGGTTTCCTGGAAAAACCATTTAATGATTAATCATTTTTACGTATCCTTTTGTTACTAATACTACATTAACTATGAATATGGATCAAGTCATTTCATATGTTAATATTCTGTTTCTCGTTATATCTGATTGAACAAGATTACCAAATTATCTGAACGTATTCCAGATTGATCTTGGGTATGGCCATACAAACATCTTGTCAACCCTACGAGGGGCCCAAATATAGTATTATGCTTTGAAACAAATTCAAAGGAACAAATTCTTTTGACTACAAACATAAATCATGAACTTTGTAACACTTCTGAAAATAGCCCTTATAACTACCAGTTACGGATAGCGTTAGACTATCTTACACAAATGCACTACATTCATAACAGTTATCTGGTATCTCAAGTCTGAGGATAAACACTTCATGATATACTTAATGACAAAGATCCATAAAGTATCATCATGTAAAGTTGGGATATGTCCTATATTCAATTCATTGAATATCATGTGAATCTGGTATGTCCCACACATCAATATACTTTAACTATATTCTACCAAAACTCATATTTGTCTTAATTCAATGACATTCCCACATCAATGATTGACAACGGACTATTTAGAATAACATAAGTTATTCATGGATTAAACATGCAAATATAGGATATAATATTAAGAAAATGAAAAATAAACATAAACAACTTGTTTAGTTTTTTATTTCATTAAAGTAATATTTGTTCATAACATCCTTTATCCAAATACTAATCATAGATCTACATGAAACTACTAGCTAAACGAAGTCCTATCCCATCAGCATGGTCAGTAAGTTTTTCCTTTGGCAAAGGTTTCGTAAAGGGATCAGCTAGATTATCATCTGTATGAACTTTGAGTAGATTGATTTCACCTATTTCGACTTGTTCTCGAACATAGTGATATCGACGAGGAAAATGTCTGGCGCCCTTCATGACTCCAGGCTCATTGGCAAATGTTATTGCAGCAGAGTTGTCACAATACACATTTAAAGGTAATTCAATTGAGGGCATTACTCCGAGTCCCGAAATGAATTTCCTAATCCAAACAGCTTCCATCGCAGCTTCTGAAGCAGCTATGTACTCAGCTTCTGTAATAGACATCGCAACCGGTGTCTGCTTCTTGCTCTTCCAGTCAACTGCTCCTCCATTAATGACAAAGACATAACCCGTCTGAGACTTTGTATCATCTTTATCAGTTTGGAAAGACGCATCGCAAAAACCTGTAACATCAAGTTCTGCATCTGGATTTCCTCCATACACTAGAAACATTTTTTTAGTAGCCCTTAGATACTTAAGAATGTTCTTAACAGCTTGTCAGTGTTTCACACCTGGGTTCTGTTGATACCGACTGGTGATATTATGTGCAAATGCCACATCCGGCCTTGTACATCTCACAACATACATGATAGATCCTACAGCCGAAGCATAAGGAACTTTTCTCATGTGTGCCACCTCTTCAGGTGTTGACGCGCATAGTTTATTACTTAAGCCATGTTCAACTTGCATCGGCAAATATCCCTTCTTGGAATCTTGCATATTGAATCTCTTCAATATTTTATCAATGTAAGCACTTTGGCTTAGTCCAATTAACCGCCTTGATCTATCTCGGTAGATCTTGATTCCCAGAATAAATGCTACTTCCCCTAAATCCTTCATAGAAAAGCACTTTCCAAGATAAGACTTTACATCTTGCAAACTTGGAATGTCTTTTCCCATGATCAATATGTCATCGACATATAAGATAAGGAAAATAACATTAGTCCCACTAGCTTTGTGATACATACATGGCTCATCAAGATTTTGAGCTAAACCAAATTTCTTGATTTTTTCATCAAACTTCTTGTTCCATTGCCTTGATGCTTGCTTCAACCCATAAATAGATCTTTGATGTTTGCATACACGCTTTGGAAACTTTGGATTCACAAACCCTTCAGGCTGCGCCATATAGATGTCCTCATCTAGGCGACCGTTTAAGAAGGGAGTTTTGACATCCATTTGCCATATCTCATAGTCATAGTACGCAGCTATGGCTATAAGAATCCTAATAGCTCTAATGTCTGCTAAAGGAGAAAATGTCTCCTCGTAGTCTATCCCAAAGGTTTGAGTATACCCTTGAGCTACAAGACGAGCTTTATAGGTGTGTGCATTGCCATCCATGTCAGTCTTTATCTTATAGAGACACTTACTTCCAACTACCTTAGCATTTGGAGGTAAGTCAACCTCTATTCAAACTTCGTTATCTTTCATGGATTGCATTTCCCCATTCATTGCAACTCGCCATTTTTCCTTTTTAGGACTCATCATGGCAGCCTTATAGTTAGCAGGTTCACCAAGATCCCCTAACAAATTTTCCTCAGCATCTACGTTGAGACATAGACGCTCAGGTGCACGCGTAGTCCTTGCAGATCTACGAATGGGAACCACTTCAACTTCAGGTGGAACACTCTGACTTTCAGGTTCTACTTGAGGTTGGCTAGTGTTTTCAGAAGATGTTGTATCTTCTTGATCATATTCCAGATCACAAACTCTCCCACTGAATTCATGAGATATGAGACCCCTTTCAAGGAATTCTCCATACCTAGCAACAATTACTTTGTTTTCAGGTGGAAAGTAAAAGTAGTAACCATAGTTTCCTTTGGGTATCCTACGAAGATACACTTAACAGATCTTTGTTGTAGCTTATCAGCAGAGTCAGGTTTAACAAACGCCTCACAACCCCAGACCTTTAAGTAAGACAAGTTGGGAGCTTTCCCATACCACACTTCATAAGGAGTCTTATCAATCTTCTTAGTTGGAACCATATTCAATATGCGAACAGCAGTTTCTAAAGCATAATCCCAAAAGGATAAGGGAAGAGTAGTAAGATTAAACATCGATCGCACCATGTCTAACAATGTACGATTTCTTCTCTCAGATACACCATTTTGTTGTGGAGTATATGTAGATGTGAGTTGCTGGGCGATACCACACTCAGCTAGGTAATCTTTAAACTCTTGGCTTAAATATTCACCACCTCTATCGGATCGAAGAGCTTTAATCTTCTTTCCTAGTTGCAGTTCTACTTCACTCTTAAAAACCTTAAATGTTTCAAAGACTTCATGTTTATGTTTAAGTAAATAAACATAACCATAACGACTGAAATCATCAGTAAAGGTTAAGAAGTAGCTAGCACCTTTCCTTGACACATGTCTTAGTGGTCCACATACGTCAGTATGTATCACACCAAGAAGATCAGAAGCCCTTTCTAAACTATTTGTAAAAGGTTTCTTGGTCATCTTCCCAGATATGCAAGATTCACATTTATCAAATGATTCATCATTGATGTCTTGCAAAAACCCGTCATGTTGCAGCTTTTGCATGCGTTTCTTGCCTATGTGAGCAAGTCTACAATGCCAAAGAAATAAAGAATCCAAATCACTTTTGATTCTTTTATTATTGATGCTAAAGACAGAATTATTTTTATCAATCATATTATCATGCAAATCAATTTCAAACACACCATTTACTGGAATAACATTAAAGTAAAAAACACCATTTAAAGAAACCAAAATTCCATAATCAGTAAATGTATGAATAAAACCAATATCTTTTAACAAGGAAACAGAAACGACACCCCTAACAATAGAAGGCGCGTAATGACAATCGTTCAAAGACAGTACTAAACCCAAAGGTAAAACTAAATCAAACGTGCCTATAGCTTCAACGACTGCATGTGCTCCATTACCCACGTGCAGGTATTGTTGTCCATAGGCAAGCTTCCTTGCACCTCTAAGTCCCTGCAGTGTATTACAAATGTGAATACCACATCCAATATCATATACACAGGAATTTATTTTATGAGGAAAAGCAAATAATTCTATCATCAAAAGAGTACCTGAAGTACTAGCCACAGTGCCAGTATTTTTATACCTCTTATTGCGCAACTCATCAAGATAGAGTGGACAATTCCTCTTCCAGTGTCCTACCTCGGTGCAGTGATGACAAGCCTGATCCTTCTTCGGATTCTCACGCTTTTTGGGAGGGTACTTCTTGGGTTCTTGTTGATAAGCCATAACTTGTTTTCCCTTATCAACTTTACCCTTACCTTTCCCTTTCTTGTTCGCTAGCGGCTTATTAGGCTTATAAATCCTACCTTTTTGGATGGTTAAAACCGCAGGTGTAGGGGCCTTCTTGGGCAAACCTTTCTCGTAATCAATGAGCATTGCATGTACCTCACTGACTGTCTTCCCCGTGCAATGCATATTGTAATTGCGCACGAAACCATCAAACTCCTTATTAAGGGATCTGTTGATAAGGCCAATTTGTATGTCATTAGGGTAGACATAGTTGAGTCTCCCAAGCTGGTCCATGTAACTCATCATTTCCAGGTAGTGGGCGCTCACAGGTTTCCCTTTTCCTTGCTTGCAACTATGTAGAGCATTTATCAGATCATACAGCTCTACAGTCACAAGCTTTTCAAACAACCTTTGCAATTCTTCGAGCATGAGGTTAGGGAAGTAATTTTCAAACTGTTTTTGCAAGTTTGAATTCATACTCCCAAGCATAATGCAGGCGACCTCATTATACTTGTCATACTCAGATTGCCATGCAGCACGTGCTTCAGCAGTAGCACCAGCTGCAGGTTTAGGAGTACAAGGCGTAGTCAAATAATCTAGTCTTTTGGCAACCCTCAAGACAATTCTGAGTTGCCGATACCAATCATTGAAATTCGCGCTACCAGTCAATTTCTCTCGATCAAACATAGATTTGAACGACGAGGCTAGTGCAGTAGATTCAGCTTGAGCCATTTCTACAGAAAATAAAAGTCCAAAAGTTAGTACTTTCAATAAGTAAACATTCAAGAAAATAAAATACCCTTTGGTCAATATTCATATTAACCATAGTATTTTCCTTGAATTTTGGATCCTCATTATCATAGTTTCACCACATCAGTTGATCTGCTAGTGATGAAAGTATAGAATAGGTAATTGTTGAACAACAATAATTGACAAACAAATTTTCAATTCCAAAAGTTATGGGATTTACAATTTTGCCAAAACAATTAATGCAAAACGTAAGCATGTTTTATCCCATCTTATGCCTTAAGTCATAGATCTCACTAACTAACTTAATTAAGTTGTCTAACTTAGAAACTGCAAATAATTAAGCTGAGGTTTCACACAACAAAAAAATTCACCTTGTTATTGTAATCTAGATCAAGGTATCACATAACTAAATTACAACTTCAAGTGTTTCATAACATTAGATGGCATAAACTTAAATTTAAAGGGTACAATTTTTTGACGTGTAATCAAAACTTATGTATAAAGAAGCATGCATACAACTTTATATCATAAAATTTTCGAAAAAACTTACATAATATTTTAATTGCTAAGATTAAATTCTACAAAGTTTTAATCGATGCGTTGAGAAACTTACAACTTTGCACTAAGATGCTTCGTACAAAAAATGGTTATACTAGGTAGCTCCAATCGAACTTACAGAGGGCAGAGGACCAGGTAAGCGCAAAAGCATAACCTTAGACATCCTTTCAGTGTGACTGTGCGCACTTCTTTATAAACCCCTTTATAGTTTGTTCTAGTGGGTGAGCCGTTCTAACCATTTAGTACAGTCGCATCAATCGACTAAAAGTTCAAGATTTAATTCTTAGAAAAACAAATCAATTTTGCCATTATTTAGTCTATTTAATTTTCTATTCATAAAAACCCCTTTTGCTTACTAACATGTCAAACAATATATAAACAAAAAAACATTTTAATAAAAATTAAACACACTCAAATAATATAAACATATAACTAAACAATTTTAACATATGTAAAACAATTAGCCACATGCATAATTATTTCGATAAACGCTAATAAACAATTCTAGGCGTAAATAATGCATACATTAACTAGGGCTTTCAACTACAAGGTAGAAGAGCCACATACATCGACAAGTCGATTGCGTAAGCCAAAGTCAATCGTATACCAAATAGCACATAACGAATTTTTATTAGTATAATTGAGTTCTTCCCCAATTCAATAATTATCAAATAAATAAAACATGTGTATATCACTAAACAATTTATTACAAACAATACTCCATGGCAAAACATGCATGTTCCACCATGGATTCCGCATAACAATTATCACCCAAGATACGCATATTACATGGCACATAACAATTTATTCATAATAACCACATAAAATTAGCATGCAATCCTAAGGTTTCTACAAGTTTTACAAAATTAAAACCTAATTAAATAATAAAAGGGTAATCGACCCATTAATTAAAAATTAGGGTTTCAAATTCAAAACCTTAGAAACCATAAAAAAAACATGCAATAATCATAAAGATTTAATTTTTATGTGTTTCGGTAATTAATAACATCATATTAACGGCTCGTGATGCCACTGTTGGGTTTTACTAATCATAACAATTTACAAAAGCAAGTAAACATCATCAAAGCATGCAGCGGAAGAATAAAGAATAATATATGTATATTAATTAACCGAATAAGAAACGCGTACCTTTTAGCAAAACAAGAACCAAACGGTATTGTGAACAAGTAACAAAACCCAAAACCCTAACTTAGGGTTTCACCAATTTCGACTCAGAAGAAGTCGACCACCAAGGAAATCACAAACACAAGTGCGCTTGTCCTTCGTTCTTGTACACACATACTATTAGCGATTTGATGTGAAAAAGCTAGGTTATTGAATCACAAATAAAACCAAACACTAGTTTCTTGAGCTTGGAAAAAATCGATCCCTTGAGGAGGGGGGTTGTACGATTCGGCCAAACACAAGAGGGAGGAGAGGAGAAAAGAAATTAGGTTTATTGGTGATCTAAGGTTATGAGAATAATGAATACAAGGCCACAAGGGTTTGTATATATAGGTTCTCAAAACTTGTTGACCAAGAAAACTCACATCCTTGGGTTGGGAAGCCCACGACCGGCCATGCATCCCCAAGGGGATTCTAGATCCTTCTTGTCCACTAATTTCATCCTTAGTCCTCGTAGTTTATATTTAACGACCGTTAGTCAAACCCCGTTAAATATTAACTGTCGTTATGTTTTAATTTCGTGACAAATAATTAATAATAATACATTTATATATATTAATTATTTAACATCAACTCTCATACGTAATGTGTGCAATCCCGAAGTCTCGAGTTCGAATTCGGTCATACGTATATTTAAATATTCATAAAACCTTTCACTAGTGACATCAATTCAATTGAAAGAGATGTGGTTTGGGTATCCTGGTTCATATCTAGTGTTCATAAGATGAGCTCACTGTTTCAGCATAATACTTTTGGTATGTGTGGTAATGTTAATTGTGGTCCCCCTAATTTGAAATGTCTATTTTGAGTTTGCAAAGGTGTGTGGCTATTTTAAGAGGGGGTGTTAGGTACACTAGTGTGAGGTGAGTTATGTGTGTGCGTGTGTTTATCAAAAATGCTAAAGCATCTTACTAAATTTTTTACAAAAATGTTTACTTACACGATCCTGTTAAGTGACAGAATTGACGATTTGGATGCATAGAGAAAATGAATAAAAAAAACTATTTAATATTATTGTATGTATAGAAGGATTTAGCAGGAGGTTGTAGCAAAACTTTTTACTTTTATTACACTTTCGTTCCATTTTTGTTATCCACTTATATTTGTTTATATTTAATTGATGTATTATTTTTAATGGTTAAAATTGACGATTTGTTAACTCGAATCAATATTTTTTACACATATCATAAAATACATAAATTTTGTTTGTTGACAAAATATGGACGGAAGGAGTAACTTTATGTGCTTCACACGGAAAAAAATTCAAGGAAGTAGCCAGGCATGTCTTGTATGATATATGTTGCCTTGAGGGAGTGAAAAAACACTAGTGTTTTTAGACGTATGTTTATGAGTAATATTCAAGTTATTACTATGTACACCTTAATTTTGTTTTTCCACTAATAGACTAGCTAGTTACATTTCATAGAGTGATTTATTGTGACAAACTTCCAAAATTAAACTCATCTTTGAAAGAAAACAAAAAAACACTTTACAAATGTTACTAGCTTATTGTCAAAAAAATATTTAACTTGATTATTTGATTACTAATGATAACAAACAATTTCAAATGTGTCATATAGTGCCGCAACGTAATATTTTTGATGCAAGATAATAAGTTTTTATATCATAAAAGTTTTACCAAACAATATATCGCCGCAACATGCAAGTAAATTTACCTCGTTTTATAATAAAATGTTATTTTAATGGTATTTTGTAAATATACAAAAGTTTGAAACATTTTATAAAGTCATGCTAAAGTCAAATTATTGTAATGTTTAACTTATTTTCATCTTAATATAAAAACCTTTCCATTAATTAAAATATTCAAATTTAAAGCTAACGAAAATTATACTTATGGTTAAAAGTAGAAAACCAAATATTTAAATATAACTTGCCAAACAACCCATACCTTAAGGGGTTTTGTGTAACTTTATAAGCGTAACTGAACGAGTTAAAATTTGTATTTTGGTTATTTTTGCCCCGATGTATTATATAGTTATTTGTGAGTTATATATAATTGATCGTACGTTATGATATTTGTTTGGGAGGTGATTTGTACACTCCAACAAATGATTGAGACACTCCAAATTAAAGTATTGTGTTTGGACATTTATACTCTCACGTATGTGAAATTGTAAAGATAACTATGAGGGTATAAATGTCTAAACACAATACTTTAGAATGTCCCAATTATTTGTTTGAGTATACAAATCATCTCCCTATTTGTTTAGGCTATCCATGCTATACATTTGGTATGATTGTATGAATCACATCTTGTCACATTTATAACTCAACTAAACCTTAGAAAATTCCATTGCACAGATGTGGCTAGTCTTCTTGATCTTAGGCATGACGGAGTGGAGTCGGGTACTCCATCGAGTTGGGTTAGGGTAGTAGGCTACACCGCCCCGCCCCTTTAGGGTACTTGAAATTTTGAAGGAATTCGAGTTCGGAACCCGAACTATTTAAAGTTTTGTTCTCTTTTTTTTTTGTCTTTTTATGAAATATAGTGTTAGGGTATGATCGGGTACCACTCCGTTTAGTTAGGGTAGTGTTAGGGTAGTATTGGGGTAGTTTTGAATTGGAAGGTTTTTATTGGATAGAGATGATGTGACACCCTCAGGGTATTAAGGTATGAAACTAGCACTCCTCCCTCCCTCTGGGACCATTATTTAATTTTTCTACAATAATAAATAAAATGTGTTCACATTCATTGGCAATATTGAAAGAGACAAATTTTTAATTGAATTGGATGGAGGCATGGAGCCCTCGTGCTGGAACAAAAGTACAAAACATACACGTACACATGCAGTTTCTGCAAAGATAATCAATGCATGGTTGATATTTGAAGGGACGTGATTTGTGGACTAATTACGCGCACCATAAGTTCATAATATGTCGTAATATATACAGTATAAAAAGATATAACGACGTAATTTGTTGACTAATTAGATAAACCATGCATAAGTTGTGGTGCATATCTGAAAAGTCTATCTAATATGAGTTATATTTCAATATTTTTCTAACGCGTACGTACAAATCAGTTATTATTACTTTGGTATATGTTTTAAATAGTTTTGACGAAGGGAGTTGATTCATATATATATATAGACAACTAGTTGATTTGTATGTTATTAAAGTTGTACGTGTATATATAGTATAAACGACCGGCATGCCCAATACTATTTAGTACCAGATTATGTGCGTGATAATCAATATTCAAACAACAGTCTTTTATCAATTCAATATCGGAAATGAAATCAATCTGTAAACATAAACACGCTGCAAGTTTGAGCTCCCATAAATCGAGCAAAATATCCTGTATATGTACGTTTGTCATACACTAGTTAAAAGTTGATTATACACCTTTCCTTAAAAAAGAAGAGTTAGGGTTTTTGAGGAAAAATATTGTGTTACAAGAATGTGCTGTTTCAGTTTTGGACCTATGAACGATCTAAGAGAATGACTAAGTTTGATTTCGTCGATGAGAATGACAAAGTTTTGATTTCGTCGATGAGAATTTCGATCTTTTTATTGGTGGTTTCAATTCAAAGCAAACTTTGTTCCTACGTAGCCAAAGAGCCCATAGAGTCATTTGCAAAACCGCATTAAAACATTGACTTAACTTAGCTCATAAACTCGGTTAAATTAAATCACTCCATGTGATTAAGTGTGTACGTTGTTCGGATATCTGGTAAAACCCCTCTTTTTTTGTTTATAAAACCGAAAAATATATCTTCCATTACAATATATTGCGATATTTTATTTTTGAAAATCCTCCCGAAAATGCAAAATTGCATATATATCCAAAGCATACATAAAAACCATTGTACTATGTGCTAAAAAAACTTGTACAAAGTATATATATGCAATTATTCACTTTAGGAGGGATATATATGCATTTTTGCCTTGTTTTTAAGTCGTAACCTCTTTTTAATTAAAAATAAAAAAAACCTTTCATTACAAATATAATGTGATATTAATTTTTCAAAAAAAGATGTAAAACTTTAATTAAACATAGCAAAATGGATATCCAATTAAAGAAACTTATATAGTTTGTTTGATTAAAAAATGTATAATTTTTAGCTATATATGCGATCGAAAGATGATGGTTGTGTAATTTATATGAAAAAATAGTGTTTATGTAGAAAAAAGGCGCAAAATTTAAATGTAAAAATGAAAGCGTTTTCGTCAATTCATATTTTTTAGTCCTAAATTTAGTAATATGCCAGAAAAATGTATCAACATAGAAATAAATGATAATTTAGGTCTAAGAATGCAAATTTTGTTGGAAATGTATATATTTACAAACATGTGAATGTCCGGATTCGAACTCGTGACCACGGGATTGCACACATTAGCGAATGAGAATTAAAGTTAATAATTAATGTTTATGTTTACGATTAATTATTGCACATTGAGTCCGGTTAACGATCGTTAAGTATTTAGCGGAAAAATGACTAACGACCGTTAAAATGAAAAGAGAAGGACTAGAAATGGAAAACTTGGAAAAGTTATGGATTTCCTTTGGGCTTGTCTACATGGCCGGCCATAGGGGCCTTCCAAAGCCCTAATTCATAAACTTGTTCCCTAAGTTTACCTACTAGTATATAAAGAGGGTTAGGTTCTAGGGTTTCATACACTTGTGCATTGAATTAACCCTAGATCTCTCTTTCTCCTCTCTCTTGTCCCAATCGGCCGAACACCCCAATAGTAAGGGAGTTTGGTTTCGTTTTTCTTAAACGAGGACTTGTGTTAGATCTAGCAATCGCTTGATTCGTTTGGTTAATTCGTGTGTACAAGAACGTGGTTGTAAGACATTATTCTTACACCAATAAGTACTTCTTTGTTTTGCTTTGCTCGAGGGTTGTTTTGCTTTGCTCGAGGGATTTGACATTCGCAAGAGGTACGTTACGCATACTTTCAGTTAATTAATTTATTTGTTATGATCTTAAGTCTTCCGCTGTGTACTCTTGATGTCTTTATGTTTTATTGTATTTTATATATCATAAACTCAACAGTGGCATCACGAGCCTTGTATAACAAGTAATTAATTACTGAAACACATAATTAAATTTAACATGAATGTGTTATTATTTGTATGCTTAGATCTAGGGTTTGCTAAACCTAAACCCTAATTTTGAGGGGGGGCGTTTTATTTGGTGCCCTAATTAGGGTTTTGTAAACTAAAGTTTTAATTGGATTAGAAACCCTAAGATGCATGCAACTTTATGTGTATATGCGTAACTCTGTTTTAATTGCATTAATTGTTAAGTGTAATTTTATGTCCATGATAATTATCTGCATGTTTTATCATGGATCTGCTTTTATTGTATGTCTTTCTTGTTTAAGTGATATACACTAAATTTTGATAGATCTAAAATTGGGGAAGACCTCCATCATTATTAATTTAATAAGATTTATCAAAAACGTTTGCATGTGGCTATTTGATATGCATGACTTTTATTTGTTATGCATTTTTTTGTTTATTTGTTTATTTTTACAAATACTTGCTTGTTTGTTATGTGTAACAAGGGTATTTTTACAAGAAAAATAAACTGACCTAAACAATGGTGAAACATGTATTTTTAAGAATAGTAATCATAATCGTTTAATTGATTGATGACTTTGGTACAAATGACTGAACGGCTCACCCATGAGAATGAACTAATAAAAGGGGTTTAAAGAAGTGCGCACATTCACACTGAAAGGATGTCTAAGGTTGTGCTTTAGCGCGTACCTGGTCCTCTGCCCTCTGTAAGTTCGAATGGAGCTACTTAGTAAGTCATTAAATGTGCAAGCTCGTCTTAAGGGCGAATTAGTGTTGATTCCATGAGCCACTTAGGTGGTAATTATCCGAAACACTAAGTGTTTACACTTATGCAAAAGTACGGTATAATGGATGATAATTAACACTAATTCCTTGATTGGTGAACCCAATACCTCAATTAAAGTTTGATGATGAAAAGCTTATACATTAAAACAAGATATAAATGTTTTAATAAAAACTATGTTATGAAGATGAATGCATGACATCTTTGTACATATTTGATTTAACATCAAAATTATTACCCTTTAATTTAAGTTATATGCCATCCAACGAAACGGAAACACCTAAGATTACCTTTTATTTGCGTGAGATCGTGACTTAGATCGTAATCAAAAGGTAAAATGTCCACGTGTCGTGAGAACGGGCATGGACGATTTTGCAGTTCCTTAAGTTGGACAACTTAATTGAGTTTTGCAGTGAGAACTGGCAACTCAAGGCATAAGATGGGATAAAACATGTTTACATGGCAATTGAAATTGGCTATATGTAAATCCCATAAATCTAGGAATTGCAATTGAAATTGGCAATTGAGCAAAAGCTCTACCACTTTGTATAAGGATCATTACTAGCATATCAACTGATGTGATGAGATTATGACAATTTGGATCCTAGTTTTTTCAGTGAAAATTAAATGGTTATATGCTTATGAACCATGGGTAATTAATTTTCTTGAAAAGGTTAGTTATCGAAAATACTAAAATTGAATTTTGTAATTCTTTTGAATGTATAAATGCAACATTTAACCGTAAACGAGGTTTAGTCTTTGATCAGTAAATTGATCCATTCTGCTTTCAAACAAATGTTTGATTGAGAATTATTTACCGAAAAGACAAACGAAGTCTCTTTTCTATGGGAGAAGCATGAGACTCAATCCTATTCCGTTTCATGAATGAGAAAGGTATAATAGGAACATTTGAATTGTCTAAATTCTAATGTAACTCATAGCAATGAATTGCACATCTTATTTTCCATAAAGATTTCATTACCTTCATTTGGTGAATGAATCCTTTTGTAACAAACATGAATGTTGGTTAACTGGAAAACATGTATATGAGTTACTAAATTAGAAGCTAGACTAATTACCGCGAAAATTGGTAAAAGGCAAACTAGCTTAATTTATCTAGTTGGTTTGCTTTAACCTTTAAAGGTGCTACATACCAGTATGGGGATGGTAGGCCTGTTAAGGAAGAAATTGCATACCCAATTTTTCGAGTTAATAACATTGATGGATAACCCATCATTCATAGAGTAGAATACACCTTTTAGTACCTTAGTAATGATTACGTATGGTTCTTTAAAGGTGTAGGAAAGTAAAAAGCAAGCAAGTTGGTTTCACTAGTTATGCAACACTTACAATGTTGTCAGATTCTGTGGGAGCATTTGTGTTGCATTACTGAATAAGAAGTTGTTTTAATGATTTCTAATTCAGTGGGAGCTACAAGCCTTATGTCCTGTGTAGTAACCCTTATTATCTTCAAAGATAATTACTTTCCAATTGTAGGCACTTATGGTTTTCAAGGATTGTCATGTGCGTTTCCTTACTAATCAATATAGTCCTACATCTACTTGTTATATCTATGACACAAATCATATTAATCAAATAAACGACCGTGTATCGTGTTGTTTATCTGCTACATGATGTTGTTCCATGCACAAGTGGGAGAAATATTTATTGTGTGCAAGGTACAACACATATAAATATGATTCTCTTGACCGCAAGGTAAGAGAGTAACGTTCCAATAGGAATTATACATTTAAATATGTATGATTGCCTTATTTAGAACATGTGTCAAGATGATAACAAAGACTACTTTATTTTAAATATTTATGTTATTCAATATTTAAGAAACACTTGTAGTTACAATTTATGTTGCGTGAGAACGTGAACTAGATTGTAGCCCAAGGTAAAATATCCACGTGTCGTGAGAACGAGCATGGATGATATTGCAGTTTCTTACGTTGAACATTTCATGGAATAACATAATTAAATGAAGTAATCTAATACTACTTTGAATTTAAGTATTCGTTGAATGACTTAAATATATGTAGTAATTATTAACTTGAAATATTAATTGAAACCTGAGGTGGTGTTCATAATTACTTTAATTATAAATGTTTATGATTTTGTAAAGTCACAAACATAAAGTCTTTTAAAGACTTACAATATAAAGTAAGACGTTAACTTGCTATGTTTTAAGACATTTGCATGAAGTCAATGAGTTGATCAATGACTTATAACGTATAGTGGGATTATAACTGGTATGTCTTTTGACTTGGTCAAGAATATTTGTGTTATAATGCATGCAATTGATTTGGTAATTCTATTGTACCATTAAGTTTTACTTTGTTGGTAAATAGGATAAACCAAAGAGTAGATGGTTATCTTAAATATTGTTAGATTAATCTTACAATATTAATTCTAAGGAAATACCATAGTTTTATGGTATGTTCAGTTAGAAGAATCAAAATCTATTGGCATTGTTTGATTCAAGATAACTATAGTTTCTTCCAAAAGTTATCAAGGTTACTAGATTGAGTATAGATTGAATATACTCAATAAGACTCCAACCTAGAAGATTGATAAGACACCATTTGTTTATGGAGTGTGATGAATCACATTAAGTCTTATAAATGAAATTCTGAATTTGTTAAACTACTTATAGAGTGAGTTGTAACAAAGTAATGTCAGAAATTGTCAATGTTTTTTGTAATATCCCAAAAGAGAACAATGTATTTTTGCTCTACTTGCTAAACTTTTAAATTGTTAAAGGCAAGTGGGAGTTTTGGTTTAGATCTTGAAAGATTAAAGTTACAAAATACATAATCTTCTAAAATGCACTAGCAAATATCATGATGAGGCTAAACATGTATATGATAGACCTAAATATGATGGAATTGTCATTCATAGATCCGTAAGGATATCTCAGATATTTAATATGTTGAGGAATATGAGTTACAGGATCATGGTAAGCCTGTTAATCATAATGATAAATTTACCAAATGTTGAATTGTGGTAAATCAATCATACTATGAATGTTGAGATGCTGTCCATAAAGATAATCAACTTTAGATACTTGGTTTATCTTAATGAAGATGATTTGCTTCAAAGGATGAAAACCCTAGTGGTTTAAATCTTTATATAGAAATCATATGGACAATATTGTACACATATTTAATGCATGTCTAGTGATAATAATATTAATCATATTTAAGCAATTAACTATGATTGAATATTCTTTACTAGATACATTAAATAGAAGTATAAAGATTATAATTGTCATACTTAGTTTCATTGATACGAAATTTTGACAATGAATGTCATAACTCTTTGTTGTGGAATTACTTTTGCGAGGACGATAAGTAATACAAAGTAGTTTTATGAATTCAAATAATCTTTGAATATGTACAAACTGCAAGAATCCATGAATGGATATATGCATGCATCTATGAGATGATTCTTATGTTTAATATTAAATAAATGTTTGATTTAATATATAAAAAATAAGATAGCTCATAAGTATTCCAGAAAGCTAGTGGGAGTATTATTTTTATTTTCTTAAATCTTATATGTTGTATGGGCAACTACATTCTACCTAAATTAAGTTTTAGTTGGGAATGAAACTTTGTTTGTAAGATTTGGAAATAAGACATACAACCTTGGAATATATGTTTATAAACATATGCGGTTAAATAAATGAGTCTTATAGAACATGATGGATATATAATGAGATCTTAAAGTCTAAACTTGAAGATTCATCATGTGCATCATGTTTTAAGATTGTTGTGTCATGCTTGGTTACAAGATGATTTGACAACATTGAAAGTTGTTAGTGTAATAAATATTTTAAAAGGAATATGTTTGGATTTAGAATCACATTCCACAGTCTGGATATGCTCCTAGATTCTATGGACGAAAATATGGCAATTATTTCATAATTGTCATTGCCAACAAACTTGAGTTTGGTAGGCACCAACATTACACTATAACTGTTCAAAGTTTACGGATGTTTAAATAGTATATTGTTGTATACAATGATGCTAGTATAATTGAGATGACACTCAATTCTAGTAATGGTATCCTTCATGATGACCATGTTGACTAGTTATGCTCAACTAAGAGCATAGTTGCATTATACATTAAAGAATAAAGAATACTTTAAAACTTTAAGGTTTTGAAAGATAATTGTCATAAAAGGGTGGTTCAGGTTATCACGCACCTTATGGAATGATATGACAATATCAATATATGTGTAAACACATACAAGAAATTCACTTATTGAATTCTTGAAATAAGTATTCTCAAAATTCCTATAGATCAAAGTTAGTTGAAATTATGCCTTGTCAACAAGTATGAGTTGCATGACTTGTGGCAAAAATTCATTAACTAAGAATTATCATACATTGATCTATTTAGTATTTGGATAAAGGATGTTAAACAATTATTATTTATAATGAATTAAAGTACGGTATACGTTTAATTTCATTTATAATATTGTGTCCTATATTTGCATGTTTAAATCCATGAATAACTTAAGTTATTCTAAATAGTCCGTTGTCAATCAATAACATGGGAATGATATTGAATTAAGACAAATCTGAGTATTAGTTAGAATATACTTGAAAGTATATTGATGCGTAGCATGACTAATTTCAGATGATATTCAATGAATTGAATATAGGACTTATCCCACCCGCATGATAATACTTTATAGATCTTTGTCATTAAGTATATCATGAATATTTATCCTCTGACTTGAGATACAAGAGATATGTCATGGATGTAGTGCATTTCTGTGAAGCAATCTAACGCTATACGTAACTGGTAGTTATAAGGGTTGTTTTCAGAAATGTTGCGAAATCTATGAATCCTGCTTGTAGTCAAAATGGGATTTGTTTCCTTCAAATTTATTTTGAAGTATAATACTGCTGGGCCTCTCGTAGGATTGTTAAGATGTTTGTATGGCCATACCCAAGGTCTTCTGTTCAGAAGAATTGGTAATCTTACTCAATCATATAAAGCGAGAAACAGAATAATTAATTAAGAAATGAGTGAGATCCATATTCTTATTAACATGGTATTAGAAACAAAAGGATGAATATGATGATGAATCATCAAACTTGGTTTTTCTCCAGAAAACCATACACGAGTTGTACCGGGGGCATTGGCGTGTTGCTAGACGCTAACCAATGTCATTTCACGTTTTGTAAACATATCCAAGTGGGAGCTGTTGGAAATGTATATATTTACAAACATGTGAATGTCCGGATTCGAACTCGTGACCACGGGATTGCACACATTAGCGAATGAGAATTAAAGTTAATAATTAATGTTTATGTTTACGATTAATTATTGCACATTGAGTCCGGTTAACGATCGTTAAGTATTTAGCGGAAAAATGACTAACGACCGTTAAAATGAAAAGAGAAGGACTAGAAATGGAAAACTTGGAAAAGTTGTGGATTTCCTTTGGGCTTGTCTACATGGCCGGCCATAGGGGCCTTCCAAAGCCCTAATTCATAAACTTGTTCCCTAAGTTTACCTACTAGTATATAAAGAGGGTTAGGTTCTAGGGTTTCATACACTTGTGCATTGAATTAACCCTAGATCTCTCTTTCTCCTCTCTCTTGTCCCAATCGGCCGAACACCCCAATAGTAAGGGAGTTTGGTTTCGTTTTTCTTAAACGAGGACTTGTGTTAGATCTAGCAATCGCTTGATTCGTTTGGTTAATTCGTGTGTACAAGAACGTGGTTGTAAGACATTATTCTTACACCAATAAGTACTTCTTTGTTTTGCTTTGCTCGAGGGTTGTTTTGCTTTGCTCGAGGGATTTGACATTCGCAAGAGGTACGTTACGCATACTTTCAGTTAATTAATTTATTTGTTATGATCTTAAGTCTTCCGCTGTGTACTCTTGATGTCTTTATGTTTTATTGTATTTTATATATCATAAACTCAACAAATTTCCCAAAAAATTTCTAGTGGTCGATAGGGACAGGGCCGGGGTGCAATTTCACTCGGATTACATGTGGCTTTCATTTCAAATGAATTCAAAGTGGTCCTCCATGTTTACAGACGACAAAAACGTGTTTCATGCATGTTCTAGATATTATTCTTTGAAATTTTATTCTATTCGTGGATACAATACACATGGTTACACTGTTTGGAAAGATTTATAAGTCATGGTGCTAAAAAGAATGAGTAATATTTTTATTTCAATAAAGACATATGTATGCTCGATCAGTTTAATTGAAGATTTAACGACATGTACAAATTGATCATTTTCTAAAAGGAGTGTTTGACAAATTAAACTAACTTGTGCTGAGGCTCCATATTTGACAATAAAGCTGCAAATGCATGAGACCTGTGAATATAAATGAAATTGAAGAACTTATGGTTTTGAATTGAAAAGCACCTAAAATTAGTGTACTTAAACAAAACTTATGTTAAAAAAAATAGCATATTTCCAAAAAATTTAAACCTACATAAGCTCTCAAGAGCTCTTCCCCAAAAGTACACCTCTAAAATCTAAAGGAATACTTGGAGCAATGGCGGAGCTACAAAGTATTTTCTAGGAGGGCCAAAATGCACATAAGTATATTTTGGGAGGGCCAAACTAATAAATCCCTATTATAAGTTATATTACTGAACAATCAAAGTATCATTTTATATATAAGATTCCTAAGTGTGGGAGGGCCAGAGCCCTCTTATGTCTCCATTAAGCTCCGCCTTTGACTTGGAGGCCTTTTTATTGTAGTCGAAAGTAAGTGCTGCTAAAGATTAGTTTAGCGTTTGTACACTTTCAATATAAACGACTACTACTCAATGTTTTACTTTATATTGTTGTAGAATATTGTCTTAATTTTTGTACAAAGATTGATTCTTGTACCATTTAAGGATTTTAACATCATCAATGAAACTACCTCGCAAAAACGACCGATCTCGACCGTCAGCCCTCAACTCTTGCTACACAACCCTTGGCAAACAAATCACGTCAACATTGAAAACGACCTCAAACGTGCATCCTCTACAAACCTGCCCTTGTTACACGACCACCTAAGTACAATACTACTAACTACCAAACTACCATATAATCACGTTGAAAAAAAAATGGCAACTGATTGAAAAATGTATCATACTTGCCACCATTTGCTTTTGTGGGTAGCGAACAATTTTTTTTGCTTTTGTGGGTACTTTTCTTTCAAATTCATCATTTTTAGGGTATTTTACGAATTTTTTGGACATTTTTGCCCCTCTTAGCTAATAGAATTATTTTTTTTTCCCGAATGGCAAAAATATCACATAGTACCCTAAAAATGATAAATTTGAAAGAAAAGTACCCACAAAAGCAAAAAAAATTGTTCGCTACCCACAAAAGCAAATAGTGACAAGTATGATACTTTTTTCAATCATTTGTCCAAAAAAAAAGGATCTTAACCTTTTGCCTGAAGCCACGAAACACTTTCCACAACTGTCCTAAACCACAAACTGAAACAACCAACCCACAACCTGAACACAAGAACCTAAAACAACGACCATAGATCTTTAACCTTGATAATCTGCCAAAAAGGAAGCTGAAAAAGCACGTAAAACCACTATTTTTTTTTTGGTAAAAGGTCAAAGACCCGGTAAATATATTACTCCAAAAAATGTTTAAGTACAAAGGATATAGGTGAATCTCATATCTCAGCCCGTTACATAGGCGGAAAGCTTACATAACAAGATACTACCAATTCTCTATATAAGAAAATAAACCACTACTCAAAAGATAACATTTGACTCCTATGAAAACAAAATTACTTCCTACCAATGCCTTTGAGCTTGATACCATACGTGTCATAATAAACATCCAAATTCCCTGGAAGATCGTAAACCTGGTCCGCATAGTAATCATAATTATAGTCATCATAATCATCTTCACGATCATGATCACCACCAAAGAGGTTCATTGACTCATCAAAAGTGTTCACAACCTCCTCTTCATCACTATCGGAGTCAACAATCTCTCCCACCTTAGAGAATGGGTTAACCCTCTTAATAGAAGAAGTAGACGGAAAATCCTTTTTATTACCTGGATAATTAACCTTTTTAATAGGATTACCAGCATCATCAACAAGAGTAGCTTTCCCATCAATAAGAAGCTTTTCAAACTCCCCAATTTTCTCAACAATAGGGGTAGGGCTAACCTCGTTAGCTTCCATTGAATCACTCACAAGTGGTTCTTGTGATACATTCCCGGTCTTAAGAACCCCAACCTCCTTAGCTTTCATTGAACTACCAGAATCCACTACATCAGTAGGAGTGCCACATTCATCAGTATCGATCATATTAAGTGCATCAAACAGGTTAGATGTAGCAATCTTCGTCCCAATCGTACTAGCTACTTCAGTGGCTTTCTTCTTAGAATTATCCACCTGCTTGGGGTTAGGGGAGGCGCTTTAGGTTGATACCGAAACTTAGGCCCCACACCAAGTTTAGTAAAACCTCCCTTACCGGGAACACTTGGACCACCATTCCTACCCTTATTATTGTTATTGATTGTTTGAAAACCATCAATAACACTCTGTTTAGGCTGGGTAGGCGGTGGAACAGATTTAGGACAATCAAGCAACGTATGACTAAACCGTTTACACGTATCACACCTTGGCGGTTTCCATTCACATTCAACCCGGATCTTTTCATTAGTAGAACCCGATCCATCCAGTAAGGGTATCTCAACAGTGAGGCTTTCCCGAAGAACCTTATCCGCCCGAACTTCAATCAAGCACCTAGCAAAACTATTGCGGCCCTAAGAATCCAAGCACATTTGACTAGTGTAAGAATCTAGCATTTTCGGCGTACCAATCAATGTAGCAAGGAGACTGAGACCATCATCAGAGAACATAGCAAGAGGAACATCATGAAATTTAACCCATACCGGAATGTTAGTCAAATCCTCTTTAAGCAGATTAGTATTCAACGTCCAATATTTAAGAATAATTGGCACATTCCTAATCATCCACGGTCACCAGGATCAAGACTCGGCTCAGCTCATTTCCACTGTCACCAGGATATTCATTTAAACTTGTTCCAAAATTTTGTGATTGACAAGCAATATTGAAGCTCGAAATCTGTGGAACAACAGGCTTGTTAGTAACTTTACTATGCATACTAGTAACCCCATAATTGGAAGTAAAGTCAGAAGGCTTGTTATTCACATCATGACCAGTATCACGACCAGTATTACCAAGTGGATCGGTGTTCCCAAATTCATAACCCTTTAAACGTGGCAATCGTGTGTTCAATTCATCATCATTCACCACAGGATGTGGCAAGGTAGTGTTCTCCTCTCCCACCATCGACATCACAACACCCTTAACAAGTAATCACAGCAAAAAAACAAGAAGAAAACAAAAACAGATCTTCAAAACGTAAAACCACTATACTGGTGACCTCAAATTAAGAGCATCATGAAACCAACTTGAAGCCACGACAACCACTAGCTGAAAACCATGAACACCATGAAACCTACTATCTGAAAACCACGACCAATATGAATCCCTTTGAAACCATGATGATGCAGGTTTTACTGACCAGGTCTTAATATTTATAGTGTCTCGCTATACCTATTGTCTACCCTAATGCACTAACGGGCAGTGTACCCGGTCGTGTGTAGTGTAGTAAATGGTAAAGGCGAGGTCGTCCCAAGAGCTATGTGTGTCGGATAATTACTAAGTCTAATTGTTACAGGATATAAATGGTTTGATATGGTTTTAATTTATTAAACTACGAATGCAGAATATAAAAGCAATTAAATGATAGAAAGGAAATCAATAGAGGAATAGTGGTGCTAACCTAGTCAATCCTCCTAACTAGTTATGTCTACGTCTACCTACTTTCAATTACTTCAGGTGGGGTCAAATTCGAGAGGACAACATTTGGTCAATTCGCCCTAACCTATCAGCAAAGATGCCACCACAGGAGAAATCAGGCGCACCGTCATAAGTCCTGTTGTTCCTGGTCCCCTAAGCCGAGTCATTAAGTACCGCTACATGCTAGATTCTAAATAGTGAGTGCCCGGCCGTTAGGAACTTAGACACTACACCCCCCAATTCTTAAGTTCATCCAAACGATAGGTGATCAGTTGGTCAAATCGCACAAGTAGAAAGGGTCGTCAGTTGGTCATATCTTACCCTTCCCGTCTCAGTCCGCTCACCTTGGGTCAGTTGGTCATATCTCCTAGGAAATTGGCCTCTACCGCCATTCAAAACTACCGAACCAGGGGTGACTACCAAAGAACTATGCATGCATACACTTAGAAATAATTGTACGGAAGTAAAGGTAAACGCAAACAAAACATTTAAGGAATCATAACTAGGCTAGCACCATAGGGTGCTTAGCCGCTCATATTAATCATGCACATCAATTCGATATTCAAAGGTACGAAATACATGAATTGAAAGTAAAAGAAATAATAAACGCTAAAGCTTATCGTAATGGTGTGACTTCTCCCTTGGAAACAGCTCCGTATGCTTCCCTAGACCTTCCTTGAGTATTTCCCCACGTTCTCAGAGTATTGTGTGTGGAATGGGATGATTAGAAATGCTGGAATTCGTGGGTATTTATAGGCCAGGTCTGGGTTACGGCGTAACCAATGAGTTACGTCGTAACCTCCGTAAATGCACTAGATCTGCTAGTTACGGCGTAACCTAAAAAGTGGTTACGCCGTAGTCTTCAATAATCCTGGTTACGTCGCAAGTGATGCAGTAGTTACGGCGTAAGTATCCGCGGCGTGGAACCTCTTTTGACCTAATGGAGTTACGTCGTAATCTTTGTAAGGAGTTACGTCGTAACCTCTTGATGAGTTGGACTTCGGGGTCACGCAATAGTTACGGCGTAATGTGAGAGACGAGTTACGCCGTAACCTCTTCAAAATAGGCATACTGTGATAAATCCTTAGTAATGTTTCCATTTCCGCGTCTCTTTAGCTCCAATGCTCGCAATTTACCTGAAAGTGTAAAACAATGGAAAACAAGCGTAAATCCATATAAATGATATAAATAACGAGCATTAACGGGGGAAATTGACACTTAATAATCAGGACTATTTGATGTTATCAAATATCCCCCCACTTGAACTCTACTTGCCCTCAAGTAGACCTTATTAGATAGATTCCTAAAAAGATATCCCCCAAAACCTAGAAAATATGAGTTTACAAATCCCTTATGCTAGAATAAAACAAAGCCGAACACCTCGCGAAAGGGGAACAAACACTCAAATCTCTCAACTATTCTAAGTGTCAATTTCGGGGTGATCACTCAATTGCACAGTCATAGCATGTATTCTATCATAAGCTTGGCGGTTACACAAATCTCCACCACTGGAGTTAAGGGCTAAACAATTCTCGAAGGCAATATGGGTAGACATGAAAAAGGTTAAGGGGTGACTCGTCATTACTAACATGTCACGGCGAAGTGGACAAAATCAATGATACATGACCAAATCCATGGCCAAGACACCAAAGATTGCTCGCTGCATCACCTAGACAGGCTTCATGACTAAAGGGTAGGATAAGACATGGGATATATAATTGGTGTAAAATAAAAAACAAACATGTAGTCTATATCTATAGCTAAGTCATCACCACTTACCGTCCGCCCAAAGTTCAAGTTTAGAAGTCTAGAGACCGGATCATGAAATGCAAGGTAGATGTGTCATCAGAGGACGTCGTGATGGGCACACTACCTTTTCTTCTTCAGTTGGTATTACTCCAACTTCAATCTTCAAATGTGACCGAGGTGGCCTCCTCGATACTAAACAATAAAGCTCATACTATAGTGCTTATAACATTGCACTTTACAAAATCATAACTGAATCAACTATATATATATATATATATATATATATATATTCAACTTTTTTTTCGACTTTTTTTTTTTTTTTTTTTTTCGAACATACATGATAACATAACATCCCCCCACTTGAGATGAACAATGGGAATTCGGGGGGTCTTCAATGATCTTCATAATTGTTGTCGATGAAAGCGTGATTTCCAAACCTTTCCACTCGAACCTTGAACTTAGGCAAATGATGACTTCCCAATTACAAATAAAGACTTCAGGGTAGGCTAAGGTGTAAGGGTGTAATGAGACAATATATTGGGGTGACAAAATGAAAGGAATGGCTCAGAAGGGTGTATCTAGGGGTATCTTGCACTAAAGGGAGTGCAACAAAAGGGTTTCACATGGGGGTCGAAAAGTCGAGGTGACTAATCGATAGACTCACAATGGTAGGCTGTTTGGGTGATAATCTTATAATACTGCCTTCTAAAACTGAAAAGTCCAAATACATTGAGCTAACTCAACATACCTCGTCTATGGTCTCGAAATGATGCAAAGGCCAAGTTCTAAAGTTTACAAGCTACCGGCACACTCATAATTTGGTGGATTTGGGGTAAAATATAGGAAACGGATAAGGCTAATCTCACCATGTAATATTAAGGGTTGTATGTGCTCGGCTAAGGTCTAATCTAGTTAGGTTCGGAAAAACATGTCAAAATATAAAAAATGGCATAATTTTTCAAAATAAACTAGAAAAATGAGGGCGAAATAAAGTTCAAGATATAATTCTACTCCCGTCCCCCCACTTGAATTGTACAAAGTCCCTTTTGTACTAGGCATTAAAATAAAGGTGAAGAGAAAGGTAGAATTAGAGCGAGAACTTCCCTGAAATTTGCTCCAAAAAAGAAGAAGGCCTACGAGAAAGGATCGTGCCTTCGTTAAAGCGTCATGAGCAAACTTCAATCCCTGAAATCACAATACCGACAAGCATAATTCTAAAAAGAAAAAAAATATAATGAAAAACAAACCTAACTCACTTTCGTAGGAATCATGGTTGCATTTAGCGAATGCAACAAGCCTTTTAAACCCGAGTGAAGTCTCGTGAGGGTTTACAGGGAACACACCCACAAAGTTCATTTAAAAACTAATACAAGGTTATTGTGTTTAAAAATAAAGAATTAAAGCAGAGGAGAGTTACGTCGTAACTCCAATAAGAGAGTTACGCCGTAACTTGCAAAACCTGGAATGAGCTGAGAAGCGAATGGTTACGGCGTAACCACTGAGATGGTATTACGCCGTAGTTGGTAATGCGTCAAGAATCCTGCTGCTAAAATGTTGATTACGGCGTAACCACTGAGATGAGTTACGCCGTAACTTTGTTCAGATCAGCAACTGCAGCAGTAATTACTTCATTGTCTCCTGCAAAAATGTTAGAAAACACCAAACCCAACAGAAAGGAAATAAAAACAAAAGAAAGGGATAATTCGGGTTGTCTCTCGAAAGAGCACTTTTCTTTATTAATGAGTCTTTAAGTTAGACTCAGAGCCGCGAGGCTCCTATGGGGGTCTTTAAACATTCCCCACTTCCATTACTCGTTGGTGTTCATTCATCCAATTATCAAGCCTTTTTTTTCTTGTAGATTTATTGAGCCCAAATGCTCCCAAATTATGTGAAAGCCATTTATCACATGATTCTCCATGGTCATCATCTCTAATATTATTAGTAATGCTGATGTTTGATCTTGTTCCGCCTATGATGTCAGTGATATGGTTGCACCCGTACTGCTTGATCAGTTCCTTAATCAATTTCGAGCTTACAAGCTTTAATTTGTACCAATCTTCCAATGCTAATTCAACATCATGTTGCTCTCCCTTATGAGGGTAAATCCATTCATTAACTTTTGTTTCACATTTTTGAGGATGAGAAAATGGTGGCCATGCTGATTTGCATTCTGTGGTTAACATCGAGTTGCAAAAGTGTTTACTAGGATTCAGAGTTTCCTCCTTGCTTTGAACAATTTCATCCTGTTTATGCTTACAATGTTCAACACTTTCTTTACGATTATCAGTAATAGGTTTAGAGTGTAGAGTTGGGTTTATTGATTGAACATTATTAGAAATTTCAGTTTTTGGTTTTAAATGCTCGTTCATACTAAAAGTTATTCGTTCCTTTTCGGTCCCCAAGGAAATTTGTTTTTCAAAAACCATGATTTGAGCTCTACAGGTGGCCAGAAAAGGTCTTCCAACAATCAAGTTGTAAGCCTCCCGCTTTCCCATGTCAATTACTACAAATCGGTGGGGAAGAAAAAATTTCCAATTTTCAAAAGCACATTGTTCACAATCCCCCTCGGAACAGCTTTAGAGGAATCTGCCATTTCAATCATAATAGTTGTTTCTTTTAAATTGGTAAGTTTGATTTTATCGAATAAAGTAGTAGAGATAAGGTTAACCCCGGCCCCTAAATCAGCTAATGCAGGAATCTTAATATTACCAATAGTACAAGGGAGAAGAAAACTTTCCTGGTACTGCAGCTTCTCAGGGAGTTGGCTAGGTAGGAACTCGTCGTCTTTAGCTTTATCATCCTCTTTTAGGTAGTTAATCCCAGAGAGATCATTAGTGATAGAGGACGTGCATTGCTCCTTTTTTGCTTTATCCTGCACAAATATGGCTTTGCAGGAAGTGGCTTTAGCATTACTTGTTGCGAGGTTCTTGTCTCGAGGTTCTTAATTGCAGCATCTTGGTTACGTAGGTTCATATTAGTGTCCTCCTTAACTTTGGTCATCCATTCCTTGAGCCTATCTTCCTTTTTTGTCGATTCTTCAATGTGTTGGTGTATTATTTCATCAAGACTCGGTTTAGGAGTATTATTGTTGATTTTTGTGTAGAACCCAGGGGATTTTTCTCGGTACCTAGGTCCGTAATTATTGTAGCTTTTGAAAGGGAATTCTTTTCCATTGTTCACTTCACTGATCCTTTTAACTTCTTCATTGGAGGAACAATTTTTTGAAGAATGGCCCCCATCTCATTCCACTTGAATGGAATGCACATTTTCCTTGAGCTTCTTCATTTCCCTTCCAAGGTTCTCTAATTTGTTGTTTATCGCTGCTAGGCCCTCAATATCATTATTTTTACTACGATTGCTTCCTCCATTGTGCCATTTGTGAGAGTGGTCTGCCATTTTTTGAATGGTTTCTAAAGCCATGGTGGGTGTCATACTAGGAATTGGCCCTTGAGAATCAATCATTTGTCTCGAAGAGATGTTCAGTCCTTTGTAAAAGACGTTCACTTTTTGTTGACACTTAAGATCGTGAGAAGGGCACTTGTATAACAATTTGTTGTATCTTTCCCAATCTTGGTATAATGTTTCATCACCCTCTTGCTTGAAGTTATGAATTTCCTCCATTTGCTTGGCCGTCTTTGATGGAGGACAATATCTCTGAATGAAATATTTTTTTAAAATAGGCCAAGTGTTGACAATCCCAGCAGGTAATCGATCGACCCATCTTTTTGCAGCTCCCGTGAGAGAAATAGGGAATACTCGTAGCATTATAGCATCGTGTGAGACTCTGGGGATTTTGAATAGGCTGACAATGTATTCGACGTTGTCTACATGTTCATGGGCATCATCGGCGATGCTTCCAAAGAAGGGGTTTGCACGTAATTCCCTCATGAATTGAGGTTTTATTTCGAATTGAGCATCTTCTGCAATGGCTGGCCTTACAATCCCTGGCCCTTGTTCTTCTCTTGTCAAAGCCAAATATTCCTTAAGAGTGAGGTTATCGATGTTAATGGCTTCCATGGTACCTGAAAACTTGAAATATGATATTGAGAAAAGTTTAAATATGAAATGAAAGACTTAATATTAATCCTAATATAGCTCCCCGGCAGCGGCGCCAAAAACTTGATGCAGGTTTTACTGACCAGGTCTTAATATTTATAGTGTCTCGCTATACCTATGGTCTACCCTAATGCACTAACGGGCAGTGTACCCGGTCGTGTGTAGTGTAGTAAATGGTAAATCCGTGGTCGTCCCAAGAGCTATGTGTGTCGGATAATTACTAAGTCTAATTGTCACAGGATATAAATGGTTTGATATGGTTTTAATTAATTAAACTACGAATGCGGAATATAAAAGCAATTAAATGGTAGAAAGGAAATCAATAGAGGAATAGTGGTGCTAACCTAGTCAATCCTCCTAACTAGTTATGTCTACGTCTACCTACTTCCAATTACTTCAAGTGGGGTCAAATTCAAGAGGACATCATTTGGTCAATTCGCCCTAACCTATCAGCAAAGATGCCACCACAGGAGAAATCAGGCGCACCGTCATAAGTCCTGTTGTTCCAGGTCCCCTAAGCCGAGTCATTAAGTACCGCTACATGCTAGATTCTAAATAGTGAGTGCCCGGCCGATAGGAACTTAGACACTACACCCCCCGATTCTTAAGTTCATCCAAACGATAGGTGATCAGTTGGTCAAATCGCACAAGTAGAAAGGGTCGTTAGTTGGTCATATCTTACCCTTCCCGTCTCAGTCCGCTCACCTAGGGTCAGTTGGTCATATCTCCTAGGCAATTGGCCTCTACCGCCATTCAAAACTACCGAACCAGGGGTGACTACCAAAGAACTATGCATGCATACACTTAGAAATAATTGTACGGAAATAAAGGTAAACGCAAACAAAACATTTAAGGAATCATAACTAGGCTAGCACCAAAGGGTGCTTAGCCGCTCATATTAATCATGCACATCAATTCAATATTCAAAGGTACGAAATACATGAATTGAAAGTAAAAGAAATAATAAACGCTAAAGCTTATCGTAATGGTGTGACTTCTCCCTTGGAAACAGCTCCGTATGCTTCCCTAGACCTTCCTTGAGTATTTCCCCACGTTCTCAGAGTATTGTGTGTGGAATGGGATGATTAGAAATGTTAGAATTCGTGGGTATTTATAGGTCAGGTCTGGGTTACGGCGTAACCAAAAGATGAGTTACGCCGTAACCTCCGTAAATGCACTAGATCTGCTAGTTACGGCGTAACCTAATAAGTGGTTACGCCGTAGTTTTCAATAATCATGGTTACGTCGCAAGTGATGCAGTAGTTACGGCGTAAGTCTCCGCGGCGTGGAACCTCTTTTGACCTAATGGAGTTACGTCGTAATCTTTGTAAGGAGTTACGCCGTAACCTCTTGATGAGTTGGACTTCGGGGTCACGCAATAGTTACGGCGTAATGTGAGAGACGAGTTACGCCGTAACCTCTTCAAAATAGGCATACTGTGATAAATACTTAGTAATGTTTCCATTTCCGCGTCTCTTTAGCTCCAATGCTCGCAATTTATCTGAAAGTGTAAAACAATGGAAAACAAGCGTAAATCCATATAAATGATATAAATAACGAGCATTAATGAGGGAAATTGACACTTAATAACCAGGACTATTTGATGTTATCACATGACCACCATAAAGCCTATGATCACCACCAGTTGAATCTAGAACCACCATGATGTTAGTGGATGTTTAGTTATATGGCCCGATTATAGTTAGTCTAGTTTATATTTAGGTTATTGGCCCATTAAGAATGTTATATATGCTTACTCTTGTAATCGATCATCATTTAACAAAGCATCTTCGCTTGTAATCGATTATCATTAAGAAGGTTTACAACTTATTCTTCCACAACATATTCGCTTGTTGCTTATTCAAATGCTGACATGGTGCCCACTGGTTATTGTGTTTTTTTGGTAATAATCTTTTATCCTGGTCCTCTAAGCGTTAATTTACACATTCTTGCTCATCTCTAGTAGTGAAGCTGAGTATCGTGGTGTTGCTAATGACGTTGCTGAGACATGTTGGTTACGTAAACTTCATACACCGCTTTCGTTTGCTACGATTATTTATTATGAAAATGTGAGTGTGGTATATCTGTCATCTAATCCTATACAACATCGGCGGACGAAACATATTGAGATTGGTATTCATTTCGTTCATGATTTGGTATCTACGGGCAATAGCGGAGCTAGAAAAAATTTCGTGGGAGGGCCGAGACAAATTTTTTTCGGGAAATACATTAAATGGGTGGGCCGAAATAATTTTTTTTTCCGGAAATACACATGAAATCGCGAAAAAAATACACTAACAGGCTTAGGCCTAGGAGGGCCGGAACCTTTCCCTGTCCCTTAATAGCTCCGCCCTTGTCTACGGGACATGTTCATGTTCTGCATGTTCCGTCGAGCTATCAGTATGCTGACATCTTCACCAAAGGCTTACCGACTGCTTTATTTGATGAGTTTCGCACCAGCTTGAGTGTTCGCTCCTCTCCCCCTCAAATTGAGGGGGCTGTTAGTGGATGTTTAGCTATATGGCCCGATTATAGTTAGTCTAGTTTGTATTTGGGTTATTGTCCCATTAAGAATGTTATATATACTTACTCTTGTAATCTATTATCATTTAACAAAGCAGTACAGGTTTACACATGAAACCCATTTGCCGAAAATTGATGTAAAATGTTCTAGAGAAAAAGAATTTAGAGGAAATATACACAATGAAATATGGTGGCAGAGAGCTCTTTCGAACTACCAGCCTATGCCGACGGCTTAAGAAAAACAAACAATTTTATTTGAGTCAGATTCAGACTCCGCAACCACTTATTCAGATTAAAATGAAATCAGATTTAGACTTTTCAATCATTTATTCAGATTCAGATGTACGAATCAGATTCAGACTCGGAACCTTTTAATAAAAAAGCAACACCTTAGTCACTCCATTGCTCAATTATTACTAATGATTAAATATATACACCACAAGTTTTGTAAAATAAGACAACTAAAATGAGCTAAACGTAATAGTAAATAATAAACAATGCATAGGCTAATAACCATGCAGCCAATGCATATAAGCTTATTTTGAATAACTTTTGGAGCAAAGCACAAAATTAAAAGATAAAGTGGAACATGTTACGTTCATCCAGACAAGAAAAACAAAATAAAACACATAGAGATTCTTTAAAGTTAGTAAAACATGATCGGTCATGTTCTTTCACAAACAAAAAAAAATCAAGTCCCGCAGTAGACCTCAAAGTTTTCTTTATGAAAGAACATGACCGGTAATGTTCATACTAACTTGAGAAAATCTCAATCAAAATAAAACAACCAACATAAAACCTATTCTACCCTATCTCCTATCTAGCTTAGCCTCCACCTTTGTTTGCCGTTGGCGAGCGACGAACAGTTGCCGATTTTAGGTTTTTTTTATAAAAATATTGCACTTTTTTTTCGGGACCTAATTAGTATTGACCATTTGCTTTTCTCTACAACGCATACTACATCAGCCCTTATTTTATTAGAAGATGTCCTTTTAAATTCAAAACCTTCATAAAGTGTTTTTCTACCGATCTCATGTATCCATTTGTTTTTATTATCAAACTCATCAACAGTTCAAAGTACACACTCACGATCGAATGGCTTTTTTTTATCAGGCTCAATATCATGGATAGGAGCATTTGGTGGTTGAGGCATATGGTCAAATGTATTTGCTTGCCATGCATGCTTATAACCTTGGCGAAACATTTAGATCAAAATCAAAAGGCTTTCTTGACGAATGATTTACCTCTCTACTTCTGTAGAATTGCGTGGACTAGGTGTATGCTTATGAGGACTCTTATTGTCCTTTTCTTAGGGCCCGTTTGGTTTAGAGGGATGGGAGTAGGATTTGGAACTTAATGCAAAAAATGGTTGTTTGTGTTGTGAACAAGAATTGAGAGAATGAAAGTATTATTCTATTGATCATAATGTAGGAGATACAAAATGTATATATAGATAAATATTAGGGTAAAAACCCTAATAGCTAATTGGGCCATGGGCTTCTTATGGGTTATATGGACATCCACATAATATTATTCATAACACTCCCTCTTGGATGTCCATATTATTATTACGCTTTAAGAATGCTGCCTCATTAAAAACCTTGTCAGGAAAACCCAGTGGGACAAAACCATGACTAAGGAAAAAAAGAGTGCAGTGCGTATTGTCTCCCTCTGATGACTATATCACTTGAGCTCTTTGAGTCGATGCATCCCAATATAGTGACTTAGTTTCCTAAATGTTGATGTAGGAAGTGCCTTGGTGAATAGATCCGCCAAATTTTCGTTTGAACGAACTTGTTGAACAATAATATCACCATTATTCTGTAAGTCATGAGTGAAGAAGAATTTCGGTAAAATATGTTTCGTCCTATCGCCCTTGATATAACCTTCTTTAAGTTGAGCAACACATGCTGCAATATCTTCATGCAAAACTGTTGGCGCCTCCTTCTCTGAAGAATACCACTTGATCTACATATGTGTTGTATCACACTTCTTCGCCAAACACATTCTCGACTTGCTTCATGTATCGCTAGAATTTCTGCATGGTTGGATGAAGTCGCTGAGCTCGTCTGCTAAACTGAACGCCATGAAATTGTTGTTCCTCCACTTGTAAATACATATCCAGTTTGAGATTGACCATTGTGAGGGCCAGACATTATGGAAGATATGTAATCTTCTAACATAACTTAAATACCTCTAATCAGTATCCTATAAGATATGGACATCCATATTATAATTATCCATAACACTCCTCCTTGGATGTCCATTTGAGGATTATGCCTCGTTAAAACCTTACTAGACAAAACCCAGTGGGACAAAAATCTAGTGAAGGAAAAAAAATACATAATTCCTTTATACGCTCGGGGAAGTTGCCTCGTTAAAAACCTTGCCGGAAAACCCTATGGGGACAAAACCATGGTCAAGGGAAAAAGAGTGCAACGCGTATCTTCTCTCCCCCTAATGATCACATCACTTAAATCTCTTAGTTGGTGCAATCCAATATAATAAACTAATTTCTTTAATGTCAATATAGTAAGTTTCTTAATAGAATATATGTTTGATTCTCATATAAACAAGTGTTCTCCACTTAACCTTCATATATCAAGAAGGATTAAACATATGTCATACTTATCATTATACAAGTACATCCTCGTACTCCACAAGTTATATAGTATCAACGAATGCAAAGTAAATGATACATTATATCATTTATAACCACTAGTGAGAACAATCAATGTTTTATATACATTATAACTATGACACTCATAAATCGATATTGTGATCATCATCATTATAAGTAAAGGGGTCTTTTTTCATCAATTGACCTCATAAACATGAACGTCGTTTATCCATATAAAGATATATAGCATCTTTCTTTAGCTTTTATTATGCACAATGATTTCATCTTTAAGATGTTTAAATCATAAAACAAGCCAAAACTTTGTATTTTATTTCAAGGTATTCAACCGTCTTGAAAATCTCCTCATGAGTTCTATTCACATTTACCTCATCAAACCATATGTAACTTATACCATATTCAAATACAAATCTCTTTAAAACCAACATGGGTAAACTTTGTTATTTCAATGGCTCATTTTAAACCAATACTATATTGCCTTTCACTTATATAGTGATTTATTCAACTTGATCAAGTGTTATTCTTGAAAACTTTCATATATGCTTTAAGCATTTTAAATCGTGAGACATGCTTCATGCATTTTATATCCCTCATGGAATCTCAACTTCAAATGAGCTCTATTCATTTTCTTTTAGACGCATATCGATTAGTTATCATATCGCCTGACTTATAAATATTAAATAGATTATTGGATCCACCACATGAGATCATTTCTCTGTATGCAAAGTCTTTGCGAAAATATTTGTGTGCCATCAATTATGCCTTAAATATAATAGTTTCAATACTTTAATTTCGCTATCTCATAATGACCAATGCATATCCAATAACTTTAGACATTCATATGTATGGACTTCAAGTCCCAGTAACCATGTCTCGTTACAAGAGATTTTAATCTTTCCTTAGTTTATTGCGTCTTTACTTCTGGCCATTCATTTGTACATCTGCATTTCCTGCAAGTATGCTTCCATGATCCTCACATGATTATAGCGCTATCATATTTATTTACATAATCATTACCATGTGTATTATTGTATACAATATCACCATCGACGTCGATTCATTTATACTTTCGATTCCACACTTTACTAGACATTCCAATATATCATTTATTGATATCTCATAGTTTTTCAAGTACCCGGGGTTTCTCAATTACTTTCATGTCTAGTTTCTCTATAGGATAATTATTATGGGGTCTTTATTACCTCGATTAGACTATCCGAATTTTCTTGCTCCATTTTATCTATTCATTCGAGGACTTTTATTTGGAATCGATTAGTCTATCACGTTGCAGACGTGCCATAGACTTACTACCAATCATTGATTTTCATTTTGGGACATACATTATAATTGGAGCACTAGCAGCGTATATATGATATAGTCACTTCTTTATGTCACTAAACAAGTCTGGCATTTACTAGATCTGGAATTTTATTTGTCCCTTGAACTTTAAGTTCATATTCTTTAGTACGAGGATCAACATTTATATCATAATTCATTCCAAATTTCTCGCTGCTCATTCTCTCCCCCTGAATGAATTATCAATTTCAACATCCCATTGTTGTGCGTTGTGGTGGATTTACAAGAAACATATATCGTACATTTACAAAATTCTTATATGGGAAACATATGGTTCGTGACCATAAACCATTTTATTAGGGATTATTCGCTAGATCTTGTTGGCATGATGCGAATTCTTGAAAAATCTTCAAAATAAACATTCCCCATAGTACTTATATTTTTGTTCTCACAATTATTGGCTTTGCAATCAACTGAAGACGTTTTATGAACGTTTCAACAAAAGCAATTCGCGTATGAACATGAGCTACTTTTAAGTTCAACACTTATTCCAATAATTGCTCAATACTTGAAAGTATTCATCACCATTCTCAATAATTTAAGTTGGAAATCCATGCTCGTATTTTATAACTCGAGCCACTAATCATGCTAACTTTAAGTTGCGTATTGATGATCATTTTGACGATGCATCGATTTTATAAATCAAAATGATCCATATGGCACATGTATAGGCCTACATACATGCCCTTTATATTATTTCCAAAACTTTATAGAACAAAGTCCTTACTTTAATTTGGTGGTGATACATGAACAATGCACTTTCATTGAGAACAGTAAAACCAATTAAATCACCTTTGATCCGGGATGGTCCAACCGGTCATGCCAATAAATAATCTTGGCTCATAAATATATAATTTATGACCACATGTGCTTTAATTGCACAATTTTCATTAAATAAAAGTCGAACAATATAAAGAGCTCACATTTTTCCAATTAGCTCTTTTGCGTCTTTCGCACACAGTTTAATATAATATTCACATTATCCTATAACATTATCAAATAATAAAACGCAATCTATACTAATAAAGTATGCCATTAATCAATTAATCAAGTGTCTAGCATGCAACCAATAAAATCACATGATACATAAATCACACATAGATGACAATATGGTTATTAAATTCCGACATTTACACAAATAATTTCATTTTCATGTTCAAAATGATACGTTTATTTTCTTTCACATTTTGTCATTTACTGCAGATTTATTTTGCTAGGAAAAGATGAAGCTCATCATTTTTATTCGATAATAAGCAATAACGGTCCAAAAGGTTTCGAGTATAAATAATACTAGCATCTCTTAATTATTAAGAAGTCAAATCCTAGTTGTGTGAGTATGATACTAGTAAAACAAAAAACTCCCTATGCCAAGTGGTATATTATGTATAGACATTAGCCTATTAGAAATACATGATCAGTTGCGAATGATAATATTATCACTAAATTTCCCCATATTATCAAACTATTTCATGCATCAAAAAATATATATTTATACCGAGAATCTAACAGGTACTAATGCTTAACGATATAAAAGTAATAATCATGCTCGTTAATGAATAAAGTTATCACTACAACAATCGGATGGACGGGCGAGGAGGCGAAAGTCACTAAACGACAAAATAAAATCTGACGTGGCACATACATACGCTGACTTGTTATGGAAAATTCAACGGGCATTTTCGGCGGGGACATGTCCCCGGCGAAAGTGTATTTTACTTTTACCAAAATTTGACCAAAGTCCAAAGTATGCTAACTGTGCGCGGGAAAATTCCCGCCAAACCTTTCCCCGGGGACATGTCCCCGGCAAAAGTAATTTTACAAAAATGCACTTTATTGCAACTATTAATACATAACTAAAACCCCGATGCTTGGAAAAACATAAATAACCCAATCGTCAATTCTCACAAAACACACGTAACAATATAATGGCTGATTACACGCCGGAAAAAGAGTGGTCACTGGTTTTATCGTCGATATATCTCTTTACTCGAGTTCTTGATATGTATGGGTCAGAAATTTATGATGAATATGGTTCTTATAAGAACATAGACCCGTTGATGAGAGACCGCATTCTGGAATGGTTAAGGAAAGAGGCATTCTACAGGGTGTATTTGGATTGTGAAGCTAATGGTGTTGGAGGAGAAAACACGCTGGAAGCTGAAGCAATGTTTGAGCAGTTCGTCAAGAAAAGGAAGGAAAAGGATGAAGCTGAAAAAAGCCCGTTCGATTACACATTTGATGATGCGGGAAATAGGGTAACAAATCTTGAAGCATTGTTTGAACAGTTCGTCAAGCAAAGGAAGGGAAAAGATGGTGCAGGTTCTAGCAGAGCGGGAAGTAGCAGGGAAAAAATTTGAATGAGCGATGTTTGTTATGGTCTATGTCGTGTGTATCATATCGTTTGAGTTGTTTCGTTTGCTTGCCGAGTTGTTTCGTTTGATCTGCTTCGTTTTGTTGTCAAGTTGTTTCTTTATTCATGTGTAATTTAGTATTGAAAAAGGGGTGTTTGGAAACCATAATCTTGTTAACTAAGAACATGGTCAGCTTTACAACTACTACTTTGATCAACAACATCAACAACAACATCAACAACATCAACAACAACAACAATAGCAACAACAACAACTACATGATACGTATACCATAGCACCTATACTTGGTCATTTAACATGATACGTATACCATAGCACATATACTCGGCCGTTTAACATGATACGTATACCATAGCACCTATACTCGGTCGTTTAACATGATACATATACCATAGCACCTTAATTTGGTCATTTATCATGATACGTATACCATAGCACCTATACTCGGTCGTTTAACATGATACATATACCATAGCACCTATACTCGGCAGTTTAACATGATACGTATACCATAGCGCCTATACTTGGTCATTTAACATGATACGTATACCATAGCACCTATACTCGGCCGTTTAACATGATACATATACCAATAGCACCTATACTTGGTCATTATACCATAGCACCTTAATTTGGTCATTTATCATGATACGTATAGCATAGCACCTATACTCGGTCGTTTAACATGATACATATACCATAGCACCTATACTCGGCCGTTTAACATGATACGTATACCATAGCACCTATACTCGGTCGTTTAACATGATATGTGTTGATGCATAATCTGGCGCGGGCTGGATTCGACGACTCTCCTTTGGCCGTTCGTCGTCTTCTCGAGCTCTAAGTAGACCTGTCAACAAATAGAACCCGTTAGGAGTGGACCCGAGGCCGTAGCCCCGGGGTCCACCTCCGACGGTCAAGTTAGTATCGGTGCGATGTGATGAGTTAGTGTTAGAGTAACCTGTCATGTTATCGTCACATATCATGTCCTCAAGAAGGAGATCCAGCCATGTATTTATAGGGCATGGATTAGGGTTTAGGCGTAGAGTGGGCCGCTGTCTTCCGAGCCTGACCCATTCCTGGCCCAGTCCGGACTATACGTCCACAAGCCCTCCAAGTCTAGTATGAGATAGTGCATGGCTATGTTATGCTAGACTTAAGTTCTGTTCATGGCCGCGTAGGCCCAATCAATCATGACGGCATGGCCCATGTGTGCGCAACTCAAGTGTGTACATGGGACGGACCATACTGCGCAGCCCAAATGCGACAGTGCGCACTTGGCCCATGGCGCTGTCCTATTTAGCTCATATGCTAGGTTTCCCGCCACAGTGTGACGGTAAAGACCCCGTAAGAAGAACACGTAGTTCTATAGTTGGGGTAACAGTGACATTGCGATTGTGAGAGTCTCACAATGGTGAAAGTGGATCCCGTATGCTGCATCCTGGGTAAGTGCGTACCTTTTGTACCAGTAGCGACGCAGCATGGTGCGACAGAAGACGTGCTTCTGTAGCAGAAGTTCGCGTTGTGCGCGAAAAGGAGGCTTGACAGAAGACGTGCTTCTGTAGCAGAAGTGCGCGCTGTGCGCGACAAAGAGGTGCGACAGAAGATGTGCTTCTGTAGCAGAAGTGCTCGCTGTGCGCGCATTACATCCGTCTTTACAACCGACAGAGGACGTCTCCCCTGCGGCATGATGGTGCGAATATTTCAATTCGTCTTTGTACCGGGCTTGCAATACCTCTTACATACGATCTGCTTCCAAATATGCATGTGTGACGCGTACATAAACAGTGGTAGTATATACCCTGGTAGCCCCCCAAGTTTGATGGTGCTACTCGTGTAGGAGCATTAAACTTAGTTATGCCTGCGTAAAACACTTAATGCAAACATTAAAAGTATATGCCAGGAATCGAAACATATAAAACCTAGTGAAGCAATATATAGCACATAGCATATGAGCTTAACACATAAGAGAAGTAGCAGTGCGAATTACCCCTATCGCGAGGTTTTACAAAAAATAATTAATTGTTTTTTTTTTAATATATATAAAAAAAACCCGGATGGACGTACCGTGACCTCGACTAATAGACGCAGATGGATATATCGTGACCGCATGGACTCGAACGTTTGTGGATAATCGCAGATGAACATAACATGACCACGGCCTTTGGTCGAGTGCGCTCGTGGCGATTGACTAGCATCGTGGTATTTGCTCGTAGCTAATCTGCGAAGATGTCCGAACGCACGGCCTAACGCGGGTAGATTTATCACGACTGCGTTGATCGAGCGCGAACAGGCATACCAACCGTAAAAACAGTATCTGCGCGAATTAATTCGCGGCTAAAAGATAAAATAGGTCCGATCGTGCGGACTTTTTCTTTTTTCTGAATGAGTGTATCCATCGGACCATTCGTAACTTCATTCGTATGTTTATTACGTAAACCAAACGTATTTAATTTAAAATAAGCCAATAAGAAAGGGACTTTATTTAAGTTATTTTATTACGTAAACCAAACGTATTTAATTTATCATGTTGACTCCTTCTCGAACATAACTAAAGTATGATTTGGACCACGTGGGCCCGGCCAAGATCAAAAGTTTTTACCTTGTAATTTTTATTCAAAGTAAGCCAATAAGAATGAGTCAAATATGCAGACGTGCAGTGCTTTTTAAAGTAATATTAAATTCACATGATGGTAAAGCAAGTTTTACACATGGCAGAATGCAAAGGTTTTAGAGTTACCGACTTTAGAAATTGATTTCTGCTTTTCGGTAATATGAGAACACGAAACATAGTTTATTCGTGGTCCCACGGATGGCGCCAACTTGTTAATGCATAATCTGGCGCGGGCTGGATTCGACGACTCTCCTTTGGCCGTTCGTCGTCTTCTCGAGCCCTAAGTAGACCTGTCAACAAAGAGAACCCGTTAGGAGTGGACCCAAGGCCGTAGCCCCGGGGTCCACCTCCGACGGTCAAGTTAGTATCGGTGCGATGTGATGATTTAGGGTTAGAGTAACCTGTCATGTTATCGTCACATATCATGTCCTCAAGAAGGAGATCCAGCCATGTATTTATAGGGCATGGATTAGGGTTTAGGCGTAGAGTGGGCCGCTGTCTTCCGGGCCTAACCCATTCCAGGCCCAGTCCGGACTATACGTCCACAATATGTATACCATAGCACCTTAATTTGGTCATTTATCATGATACGTATACCATAGCACCTATACTCGGTCGTTTAACATGATACATATACCATAGAACCTATACTCGACCGTTTAACATGATACGTATACCATAGCACCTATACTCGGTCGTTTAACATGATACGTATACCATAACACCTATACTCGGCCGTTTAACATGATACGTATACCATAGCACGTATACTCGGTCGTTTAACATAATACGTATACCATAGCACCTTAATTTGGTCATTTATCATGATACGTATACCATAGCACCTATACTCGGTCGTTTAACATGATACATATACCATAGCACCTATACTCGGCCGTTTAACATGATACGTATACCATAGCACCTATACTCGGCCGTTTAACATGATACGTATACCATAGCACCTATACTCGGTCGTTTAACATGATACGTATACCATAGCACCTTAATTTGGTCATTTATCATGATACGTATACCATAGCACCTATACTCGGTCGTTTAACATGATACATATACTATAGCACCTATACTCGGCCTTTTAACATGATACGTATACCATAGCACCTATACTTGGTCATTTAACATGATACGTATACCATAGCACCTATACTCGGCCGTTTAACATGATACATATACCAATAGCACCTATACTTGGTCATTTATCATGATACGTATACCATAGCACCTATACTCGGCCGTTTAACATGATACGTATACCATAGAACCTATACTCGGTCGTTAGGAAGAGTCAAAGGGATTTCGTGCAGCTCTCAAATTAATTGAGCTTCAATTCAAACTCGAAATTCTTAGAAATCCATATAAGCTATTCAAGTTAAGTTCTTTATCTTCTTGATTTCTATCTTGTATATGTGACAAGCTAGTTAAAAATAATCTCCTAGTTTTTGGTTAATTATAGTTTCACATACATATATAGATTAAAGATATTTAACTGGATAGACACGCTGGTTCAAAGAAAAAAATGGCCGGGTCAAGTCTACATTGCCTGATCTCCAATCTTTCATAGAGGCGGTATGAGCAGATTTGTATGCTTAATTATAGTTTCAAGTAGATCGTGTTCATAAAGATTTATATTTATGTTAATATGATGTTTAGTACAGTATAAGTTGGGGTTTTTATTTATGTTAAGATATCCTGTATACTTGGGGTTTGTACGCTTGAATATTATAGAATTGTAACTTGAGATCAATTTGTATACAGATGTCTAATTTATTGTAACTTCGTAAATTTGGGGTTTGTACGCTTGATATTGTTATATTATTGTGACATAAATGATAAATGTTTTTAGGAGGAGTTACATTTTTTTTATTACTTGATATAAACTTTTAAGAGAAATCATGATTTAACCCTCGTTGTATAACTATATATATCCTAAAATGATTAAAAAAAGTGAAGCATCAATGAAACATAAAACGTTAGTTGGTCTTCCATAATGAATTGCTATATAGTTTTCCAAACAATATCGTTAGTTGGTCTTCCATAATGAATTGCTATATATATTTTTCTATACTTGTAGGAATATAGTGTCTACTATCAGTCTGGAGTGCAAGCCGCGACCACAGCCGAGACCAAGCCGCGACCACAGCCGAGACCAAAAGGTAATCTTTGTCATTGCGTATTTTAAATAGTTTAAGGTTTTAGGTAATGAGATCTATCCAAGCATCGGGTATCAAAAAGACCCTTTAAACCATTAGGATTGAATTGGTCATTTTAACAATTAGGGTAGGAGAGTAGGATGGTGGATTTTGGGACCTAAACCAAGATCTTAGCAGGGTGTTGGGATCCACCACCTTTCATATGCAATAGCACTTTAACTAGGTTAATGAGATCATGTTGTTTCATCTGCTTGTGATACAAAAGATTTGATCATGTTTGCTTACGACTTTTTGAACAATGTGTCTAGGGTTGAGGGTTGGTGAAAACATGAGAACGGTGTTAGTGTGTCTAGTTAAAGTGCTGTTACACCATTTCCCGACAACATTTCATTCTCCTTTTTACAAAGATCTTCCCAAAAACTCACCAAATTCTCTCTTATATTATCAAACAACAAAAATGAAGTTAGCGGCGGTGACATTTGGCTTCTCTGATGGTTTACGGCAAGGAGGTACACGGTTTCTTGGTCCACAAGATACAGGAAAGTGTACAGGCCATTTCTTGTTACGGTTTGTTATGGTTACCTGATGATGAGGGTTGAATCTTGAAGGGTAGAAAGGTGGTGCAAAAGGGTTTAGCTTGGTTTGAGAGTGTTTTTAGTGTGTGTTTTTTGGTGAGAAACTCCATGTGTGTGTGAAAGAGAGAGAGGTCAGAGATGATAAGAAGAGAAATGAAAGGGTTTGTAATGATAGAGATATACTGGTGGCGAGAGATATGAAAGGGTTTGTGAGGGTGCCTCATTAACTCCACTTCACTCGCCATCACTATCATTACAAACCCTTTCATCTATCTTCTTATAATCTCTGACTTCTCTCTCTCTCTCTCACACACACATGGAGTTTCTCACAAAAAAACACACACTAAAAACACACACACAGTTATGAACTCTCAAAGCAGGGCTAAACCATTTTGCACCACCTTTCTACCCTTCAAGATTCAACTCTCATCATCAGGTAACCATAACAAACCGTAACAAGAAATGGGTTGTACACTTTCCTGTATCTACTGGACCAAGAAACCGTGTATCTCCTCGCCGTAAACCATCAGAGAAGCCACGTGTCACCGCCGCTAACTTCATTTTTGTTGTTTGATAATATAAGAGAGAATTTGGTGAGTTTTTGGGAAGATCATTGTAAAAAAGGAGAATGAAATGTTGTCGGGAAATGGTGTAATAGCACTTTAACTAGACACACTAACACCATTCTCATGTTTTCACCAACCCTTAATACCCTAGACACACTGTTCAAAAAGTCCTAAGCAAACATGATCAAATCTTTTGTATCACAAGCAAAATAAACAACATGATCTCATTAACCTAGTTAAAGTGCTATTACACATGAAAGGGGGTGGAACCCCAACACCCTGCCAAGATCTTGGTTTAGGTCCCAAAATCCACCATCCTACCCTCCTACCCTAATTGTTAAAATGACCAATTCAACCCTAATGGTTTAAAGGATCTTTTTGATACCCGATGCTTGGATAGTTCTCATTACCTAAAACCCTAAACTATTTAAAATACGCAGGTTAAGCTTTGGATAAACCCGAAGAAGCAGAAGATATCGGAAGTCAACTGACAAACCGCCTGGCGAACACGAGTTTGAGCCTTATGTGTTAGGATATGTTTGTAGAGAATAACATGGTTTAGGATTCCCGCTAAATGGATTATACGTATAGTTTTGGGCCATTTGCGTATAGGTAGCTTATGTATAGTTTTGGACCATTGGCGATTTTGGAAACACATTTTATGTTATCGATTCTGTTGTAGCGAATTTGGACCATTTGGTTATATATGATATTATGTTTAGCGAATTTGTGTTGTTGTAGCATAAAATAGGTTCTGAAAACAGGTTGTTACATTGTAGATTTTTTTCGGAAAAATCTGGAAATTACCCATTTTGCAGCAATTTTCTGCAAAATGGGTCAAAGGCTTTCACCGAGGACATGTCCCCGGCGAAAGTGTTATAGATAATATCAGTTTTTCACTTTCCCCGAAGACATGTCCCCGTAGAAGGAGTTGAAAATAAACTTTATTTACCCTTTTCCCCGGGGACAGTCCACGGCAAAAGAAATTGCCACGTCGGACTTGTTTGACCAGCGTAGAATTGGTGCGGGACCCACATGTCCCCGGTAAAAGTAGGTTTAACTCCCCGGGGAAAGTATTACCGAGAGGGTATTGTCGGGGGTATTTCGCCGGGGACATGTCCCCGGTAATAGTTTTCGCAGGGAACATGTCCCCGACGAAAGCCCTGAAAATTCGCCTGCGAAAGTCACGATTGTTGTAGTGATATATGCAGGTTCGGAAGTGTATCTAAATTTGATACAACAAATATTACATGCTTAGACATTAAACCCCAATTTATTAATCACAAATCATGTTGCTTTTAACCTAACAAGGCATGCAAGTAATAAAATCTGAACCATATATGAATAATCGAAGCAATTAATATATTTATGTAAAAATATATAAAAGTTTAATTTTAAGTATTTAATATCTATATGTAGAGTATTTAGCAGTGAATACATAAATAGAAGAGATATCGTTTTGATTTATATTTATTTGTCACCGATTAGTTAGCATAACTGACATGGATGTATAATAAGAATTGAGATCTACTCCGCATACGGTACGAGACTCTATACGAATAATTATATAATAATGAAACATATTCTACATGTGCTTCAAATAATATATATATAACTATTCTACTAATATCTCTAATATATAATCCAACGAAGAACAAAGTATTATAATAGCACTGATCTACGGCATAAAAAAAATTAATCAACGTGGAAGAGTAAACTTATCTCAGCAATGATGTATGTTCAAACACCAAGATCGTTCTTTCGATCTAATATCTTTGAAATTGAATTCAGAGCGTGCTGATAACGTGTTGTGAACAAGAATTGAGGGAATGAAAGTATTATTCTATTGATCATAATGTAGGAGATACAAAAGGTATATATAAATAAGAAAAATGATTTGTAGGCCTAAGTAGTAGACCTAAAAAGAGACCTACAAATATGATTAGTGTATTTTAGAAATGATTGGTGAATATGAGGAGAGAGAAATTATCTATTTTAAAAATTGAATATGTAAATGAGTTAGGTTTATTTGTAGGTCCAGTTAGTAAGCCTATTTATTATAACTCTATAGATAAATATTATGCTAAAAACACTAATAGCTAATTGGGCCATGGGCTTCTTATGTGTGATATGGACATCCACATAATATTATTCATAACAGTTTGGTTTGTTTTAGTGGGCCCTAATAATGGGCACCACTACCATATATTTTCATTGTACAAAAGCTAATAAACTTGCCGACTTTTGTGATATACTTTCAAAACATGTGGACCCAACTCACTTTCCAACAACAAGTTTATTTCATCTTTTTTTTCTTATTATTTTTTATAATACAAATTTTACTTTTCAATTTATAAAATTAATATATTTTACATTATTATATATTTTCTCTCTCTCTTACTTTTTCTTTCAACCCAAAACCAAATCCTAATCCAAATTCAAATCCAAATCTTAATCCCAAACCTAACTACAAACCAAACGGGCCCTTAGTCATAGTAATGACCAATTTTTTCACTTTTTCCTTTGGACTAGCCATTTGTATTTTAAAAAATTCCAGATCACCGTCACCGCTTAATATGAAATTTCTCTTACCGTCACCGCATAAACGTCAGTATAGAAATCATCTGCAATGATGAATTTCTCATTCACGTATTTAACTAGCTCATCATAGATAATAGTTTGGTTAAGTATAACTCCATGACTTAGGTGTCGTTTGTTTTTTCTCAATAAACATTTTTTTTCTACTTTTTACTTATTTTGTTTGCAGGAGGGCAGAGGTTTTTATTTGTTTTTTCGCAGACATAATTGCTTCTTCACTTCTTTCCTCTTCTAAATTTCAGACATTATCTTTCACTTCTTACCTCTTCTTTCACGCACCATTCATGTCTTTCTAAATATCTCTTTTACGTTTCGTCCGTTTTTTTACGTTTTCGTTCATTTTTTTTACGCTTTCGCCCATTTTTTTACGTTTTCTCCTTTTTTTTACGTTTTCGTACGGTTTTTTACGTTTTCTTCAGTTTTTCCACGTTTTCATCCGTTTTTTTTACATTTTTGTCCGTTATTTTACATTTTCGATCTATTTCTTACGTTTTTGTATGTTTTATTCCATTTTCTTACGTTTTCTACTATTTTTTACGTGTTTACCCGTTTTTTTTTACATTTTGCTCATTTTTTTACGTTTTCGTTTGTTTTTTTACGTTTTCGTCTCTTTTATGACGTTTTTGTCTATTTCCTTACGTTTTCCCCAGTTTTTTTACGTTTTCGTCCGTTTTCTTAAGTTTTCGTCCGCTTTATTACGTTTTCGTTCGGTTTTTTACGTTTTCGTCCGTTTTTTACGGTTCCGTCTGTTTTTTCACGTTTTCATCTGTTTTTTACGTTTTCATCTTTTTTTGACGTTTTCGTTCGTTTATTTACGTTTTCGTCCATTTTTCCACGTTTTCATCCGTTTTTTCACGTTTTCATCTCATTTTTACGTTTTCGTCTGCTTTTTTATAAATTCGCCCTTTTTATGTTTTTTTTCCGTTTATAGTTTTTTGCCTTCTTTTTACGTTTTAGTCTATTTTCGTCCCCCCCCCCCCACTTTTTTTTTTTTTTTTTTTTTTTTTTTTTTTTTTTTTTGCCATTTTTTGCGTTTTCTTTCGTTTTTTACATTTTATATTTGTATCAAATAATTTTGATATATAATTAACAATACTTCAATTTTCTAATAACTCTAACTTTGGCACAAGTTTTTAAGGCAAACAAATGTATAAAAGAATCATAAAAGACTTTTCTAATAAGTTATTTTATGTGATAGTAAATGTGTATATACATCGAATTCACTGAATGAAGCTTTAAAAATCTCAATAAAACCCAGCTAAATTTCGATTATTGAGTTTTCTTTCTTAACAGTTTCGATTATTTAAACGAAAAACAAAAGTTTGCAGCGAATAGTTGTTTGCTATATTACACTAATTAAATACAACCTCAGTTTTCGATTGGTGGAACAATAACACATTTCAACGTTTTGTTTTACCCATATTTTAACACGATCTATTAGTAAAGTTCATTTATATTTTTCTACATAGTAAACAAAATTTTATATTTTGATTAGCTAGGGTGACTTTCATTACCTGGGTCACTTTAATTACTTAGAAATAATAAATCATGCAAAATAGACAAATGCTACCAAACTTAATTTGAGGTGCCACAATATACTCTCTATATTTTGTTTGATTACTTACTATAGCTACACATATGGATCACGCAATGTTACCCCTGCCCCATACAAGAATGATATTAAAAAATTTCATGATTCATAATATATTATACATAGTGAATACATTTATTCAGTATGTATAAAAACTTATAATACAGAGTTAAAAAAAATATATAATAAGTAGTATATGTGTATGTTTGATTTACGTATTTATATCCGGCCTATCCCTTTATGGTTCAATGAATCTTAACCCATATACCCTCACTAGGGATTTCTTGATGCACAACAAATAGCATATAATACCCCGCTGGTGCGATGTTGCCAGAAAACGGTGCCACCGTGTTAACTTCATATGTCGATTTCCCAACACGTTTGGCAGTGTTGCTGCCATCAAGAACCACCAACCTTTGGTTCATTGAATATGCGTGTGTCGTAAATGAAGGTGACACCATTGCCACTGAGATTAGGTTCAAATTCACCTTGTTTTGAACCGTGAACCGAACAGCTATGTTTTTACCATAGCCGATAATAGTATGAGTTGAAGGTGAAATTATTTTGGGGCGTAACCCAGCTAATGTAGTGTCCAGATATGATGGTGAAAATGATTCCAAACTTAATTCAGTAGGAAAAAGTACGTTTGTGAAATTGTAATATAAATGTGGGTTACTTCCACCAACCAAAACTCTTCCATCCCGAACCAAAATTGCAGTCGAATGATACATTCGGGGAATAGTGCTTGGATTTTGCACCTCAAAACGAGAATTAACCGCTTTATTTGGATGATAAATGACCGGATGCAAAACCGGGTTTCTCCCTAATTCCCAACCCGCTGTCCCACTCGAGGCACCATTAATTATCAAAACATCACCATTAGGTAACAGTTTCATATCACCCATGACCCTATTCAAAGGCATAGTTTCCATGAACCATTTAGGTTCGGGGTCAGATATCCTAATTCGACCACAACTATCCAAACTTCCTTCAAATTTCCCATTTCGAGCATTAACATATCCTGTCTTAGGTGCACCGCCACAAATCATAACCTCAACCACCGGTACATTTCCTTTCACAATATGCAATGGAAGTAGTACTGCAGACCCGCTACTAGGGTAATTCCTAGGCTCACCACCGACAATCTCTGGGAACGTTTTCACAACACGATTTTTCATATAGTCCAATAAAATAGCACGATTATTTGCGAAAATAAACAAATAACCATCGGTATTAAGGAACACAAATGGGTATAAGTTGTTCTCGACATTGTTAGGATCATTAGTTTGTGCTAAAAAGGGCATATTATACGCTTTATCCGAGTTACCGCTTTTGGGGTAATACTCGTAGTTAAATTGCCTACGTCCCCCAATAACAATTTGCCTTCCATCAGGCAATATATGATTAGTAGCATACCATCTTCGGTTAATTAACCCACGTTGTATCTCTTTCCAATCACAAATTCCATTACAAAAAGTGTCGTACACCCTAACAACATCATCACCATCATTATATCCTCCAGTTTGAACAAGTCTTCCATCTGGCATTAGTGCACCCGAAGAGCACCAAACGTCGGTTAGGACCATAAGTGGACGTATTTTATTAGCTACGACGTCGTATTCAACTGAATGAGCAGTGCAATCTATTTTTAAAACAGTGTCGCGTGGATCCTGACGACATTTTCCATTTGGTAAAGAAATGTTGGATGCACCAGTATCAGTTCGGTCAAATATGATTACACGGTCAGTTGGGAGTAATTGCATGTGCATGGCAGAGACGCCAGTGGATTTTTGTAAAAGTGACCATCTGCCGCCAGAGACAGCAACGGCCCTGGCGGGGCTGGTGCTCAAGAAGATGTATAAAATAATAGATGAGAGGATAATGAATGCCCCTGAATGTGAAGGTGAAGTTGTCATTGGTATATATCGGAGCAAAATTAGTAGTTGTTCTAATTAGGTTTGCGTTATGGTGTGTGATAAATATCACATGTTACATGGCAATATATAGTGTTATAAATTGAAATAATGAATGGATTGAGCACCCATACCACTGTCATACATCTTGTGACTTATTCTTAACGTAATATCAAGTACTATGAACGATAAAGACGTATTGAAAATTATTAATTAAATACGGTAGAAATATAAATTATTGTTACAGAAATGGATTCTTTAGTTCGAAATACACTTTGTTTTTAAAAGTTTCTTGCAGGCTGAGTGATAAAATTAAGAATACTAAAAAGAAATGGATAAACAGTAAATATCAAAAGAGATATCTTGACTACAATTATAATAACTAATTGGCTATAATCTTTCTCCAAAACTACACAAAAAAGAATTCACGAACCCACAAAAATGACTCACGGACACATAAAAGGACTCAAGAACCCACAAATTTTAGCACAAAATTGTAAAAAGTTGGCTAGACAAAATTATAGCTAATATATTCCCATGTCAAAAGTAAAACTAACTTCTTGATGAACGCTATTGTTAGCAAAGAAAAAGATGTCTTCAGTCTTCACAAGGTAAGACGAATAGTGCAAAAGCCTGTTTCATTGGTTTGATGATAAGTCGCGTACTATTTAACAATAACCAAAACAATACTAATTTCATTGGTTTGCATCACGAAAAACACCCCTTGTAAAACGAAAGTGTTTTATTTATTCTAAAAGTTATTAGGTTTACTTTTTTAGCATACAAAGGTTACATGATCTCATGCTAGTTAATTCCGTGTACGACGACTAAATGTTCGTGAATACAACTACGTACATGATATTGTATCCATTTATTGCCACCATAAACTTTAATTCCACTAATCTCTTTAATTAATTGTAGTGAAGTCTCACCTTTTCGGACTTGTAGCCGCTAAATAAGGTCACCTTCTTATCCACCCTTTTATTACATACAAATGTTTGCTTGGTAATCAAGAAAAAATAAAAGAATGTCATAATCAATTGTATGCTTAATATGCATATAGGAACTACTTCCATATACAAAATGATCAAACACACGTAAACATTTGTGTGATCAAGCATGCACGTACCCACACACAAACAACAATACATGATACTTGACGGACACAGAACTTTCGTATGTATGCCCGTATATGAAACATTGTAAAAATTGTTGGTGGCAATTGTGAACTTAAATTTTAGTTTCAAAGATATGTCTGATATTTCGGTTTGTGTTAAATGGTAGGGTAAATGATTGAAAAAAGTATCATACTTGCATCATTTCTTTTTGTGGGTAGCGAACAAAATTTTTGCTTTTGTGGGTAATTTTCTTTCAAATTTATCCTTTTTAGGGTATTTTGCAAAAATTTTGGACATTTTTGCCCCTCTTAGCTAATAGAAAAAAAAAAATTCCCGAAGGGCAAAAATGTCACATATTACCCTAGAAATGATGAATTTGAAAGAAGATTACCCACAAAAGCAAAAAAAATTCGTTTGCTACCAAAAAAAAAAAAATAGTGGCAAGTATGATACTTTTTTCAATCATTTGCCCTAAATGTTATTAGCATATATGCTTTCTTTATCCCTCGCCATGATTTTTTGTAAGAAGTTTCTATTTGTAACTAGGTTTAAATCCTTTTGTATGTCTCTAGGCTTATAGATTCGGCCGTGATCTCTAACCTTGTCTACAAGTAGACCACTTAATATATTTTCCGTAGCAGTACTATGATTATTAGATTGGAGATGCATCCTAGAACAAGTGTGAACGTTGTTAACGGTTGTGAGGTAAAATTTATCACCAGATGGATACTTACGTGCTAGCTAAGGAGCAACTCTAAAGAGTTTGGAGAATTTAAGTGACCGAACACTTATTTATGGAACTTTAATGGCACATGCATATTTATTTTGATTTCATTATGGACCATTAGGTTGACGGAGATAATTTTTTTCATTTTTTTTTTTTACTTTTGTGGTAACTTGACGTACATAATATAAAACAATTTCGGCCAATTAGTTATTTCTCGTTTTAACTGAGATTAACACTTACATATAACGGTAACTAACATAATAATGTTATTTTTGTCTCATTAGTTAATATTTTAGGGGTAAATTCAAAACCTTTTAAAAAAGTTATCAAACTATTGTTAGTTTTGGGAGTTACATAAAAACTTATTTTCTTAGTACGTCCCCGTTATATATCTGGCCTAACTCGGTTTTCGTCTTTTGGTGAATAATAATAACCGGTCAAGTGTTGTGTTACATGTGTAATATCTAAATGTCTAAAAGTTTGTTTATTAATTTCATGGCCATGTTAGTGCAATCTTGCTTATGGGTTATGTTTCATTCCATGCTGGTTTGGAATATTGTTTATTGCCTTTGAATTATTTGACCCATGCATGTGTTTGCTATCTTAGAGCTCACAACTAGTAGATAATGCATATCAGGTCTTGACATTAAATTTTTTATGACACATTTTATGACATAACACATATTTAAATACAGAAAAATAAAATTGTAATCTTTTATAGTTTTATTTTTTTATAGAATAAGTTTGGTTTGAGTGACAAAATATTCAACTCATTGCCTAAATGTGAGATTTTCAAGTCATTGCTAAGGGGGTGTTTGGGAGTGCGTTTGTAAGCGGATTATCTGATTATTGCGTTTCGAAAACGCAATAATCTAGTTGCAAGTGTTTGGCTAGAAAGCATTAAAAATCACTTATTTGCGTTTGGAGCCAATCAAAACGTCATTTTGAAAAAGCAGGTGGATACCTACTTTTGCAAAACGCAGTTCACCTCTAAACATAAAAGTACAAGATTACCCCTTATGTATCTTTCTTAAAGCTTAAAACTTACCCACTGATCATGATCTTATTTTTTTCATGTAATCAATTTTAACGCAATGGCAATTGAAGATATATAGACCAACAAACTGGTTGATCTATTTTTCTTGAAATCAAGTTTTATATTCGTAGGTTTTGAGGAAGATGGTCATGGATGGGGTGGCAGGTGGTGACGGAACATGATGGATGGAGATGAGGAAAAAGAAGATTGGGGTATGTGGGTGAAAGTGAAGAAAGGATAAGGATTGTGGCCTTGTACTCTTGTAGCTCTACTTTATTACTAGTATAATAATACATAAATAATTGTTAAAGTGATAGTAATATATAACGTTGTACACATGATTTGTTATTTGTATGTCAAATTTTATAAGAAAAATGTTTAGCTATAAAATTAAAGTAATATGTAATAACACAAAGGTCCTTTTTAGTCATTTTACATGTTAAGTTATAAATAATCTGATTTGCCAAACACTAAAAAAACTGATTATTTGATTATTGCGATATCAAACAGCATAATCTAATCCAAACACTATATTTCAGAATCACTTTTTGTAACAGCTGATTATCTGATTATCCGTTTTCAAAACGAATAATCTATTTTCAATAAGCAAACCCAAACACCCTCTAAATAAAAGTGAACATATGATGTTTTGCGACGAAAGTACTGTATCAAAACCCTATTTTTGCATATATTACCTTCCTACTAGCATAGTACTTGCGTAATACAGCGGCGGTACCCGACATGTCAGTTTTTATTATACCTTGATCTTTAAGCGGTATTATATGAGAGTCAGTATTTGACGGTTTACCCGTTTGATAGTTCAAAAAGAATAGATAAGTGTTTGAATTTCCGTAAAATATATTACGTAGTAATACATACGTAGATATCCATACTTATACTCATTTGAATTTTGTAAAACTTGAATATTTATGATAAAAATTACAACTATAAATTTGTATTATTGTAAGTTTGTAACATCCATTTTAATACTAAAATTTAATGTGTCATTAGTGTACATTATAATGCAATTATTATAGTGTGTAATTTTATTATACGAATTACTAATTATAGTAACATGTATAAGTTTACATTTTTAAGACTTTCTTTTATAAAAAGTCTCTTGTTTGTTTTTTCAAAGAAGCTCTTCTTTGCCTCTTTTGTCTGCAGGCGCGCAGACGTATTCCTTGAAGACCGTTTGTTTTTTTTAGACATAAGAGGCTAAAATCTCTTATTTCCTCTTCTACCATGCAGACATAATTTATCTCTTCTTTTCCACTTCTTACCTCTTCTCACAACCCCTACATCTCTTTCTCAATATCTTACATCTCTTTTACGTTTCGTCCGTCTTTTTACGTTTTCGTCCGTTTTTTTACATTTTCGCTTTTTTTTAAGTTTTCGTCCGTTTTTTACGTTTTCGTCCGTTTTCTTATATTTTCGTCCGTTTTTTTACGTTTTCGTCCGTTTTTTTACGTTTTCGCCCTTTTTTTACGTTTTCGTCTGTTTTTTTACTTTTTCGTCCGTTTTCTTATGTTTTCGTCTGTTTTTTTACGTTTTCGTCTGTTTTTTTACTTTTCGTCCGTTTTTTTACGTTTCGTCCGTTTTCTTACGTTTTTGTCCGTTTCTACCCTCTTTTTTTTACGTTTTCATCTATTTTTTTACGTTTTCGATCATATTTTTACGTTTTCGTCCATTTTTTATGTTTTCGTCGGATTTTTTCGTCCATTTTCGTCCCATTACGTTTTCGGTCATTTTTTTACGTTTTCGTCAGTTTTCTTACGTTTTCGTCCATTTCTTTACGTTTTCGCCAAATTTTTTTACTTTTCGTCCTTTTTTACGTTTTCGTCCGTTTTTACGTTTTCATCCGTTTTTTACGCTTTCGTTCGTTTTTTACGTTTTAATCCGTTTTTTATATTTTCATGTGTTTATTTTACTTTTTCCTCCATTTTCATATGATTTTATAAGTTTTTTGTACGTTATTTTATCTTACCTAACAAAACGTAAGATAATGTAAGAAAACGAATGAAAACGAAAGAAAACAGACGAAAACATAAAAAAAACAGACGAAAACGTAAAAAAACGGTCGAAAATGTAAAAAAGGCGAAAACGTAAAAAAAGACGAAAGCGTAAAAAACGGTCGAAAACTTAAAAAATAGACGAAAACGTAAGAAGATTAAAACGGACGAAAACGTAAAAAAAAAAGGAAGAAAACGTAAGAAAAAGGATGGAAACGTAAAAAAAACAGCCGAAAACGTAAAAACATACGAAAACGTAAAAAAACAAACGAAAACGTAAAAAAGGATGTAAGCGTAAAAAACAGACGAAAACGTAAAAAGCCGGACGAAAACGTAAGAAAATGGACTAAAATGTAAAAAAATGACAAAAACATTAAAAAACAGACGAAAACATAGAAAATGGAGGAAAATGTAAAAAAACAGACGAAAATGTAAAAAAACTAGTGAAAAAGAAAAAGGAAAAAAAAAAGTTACTTTAATAGCACAAAAAATACTAGTGAAAAAGAAAAAAAAGAAAAATGAAAGAAGTACTTCAATAGCACAAAAAACAAACGGTCTTCTTGTTGCAGATGAAGAGCTTTAATGTACCTCTTCTTTTGCAGACATGGTTTGCAGATGAAGAGGTAAAAGCTCTGAAAAAACAAACGACACCTAAAAACACTTACCCATTTTTCAAACCAATTCATTATTACTTAATTCATTGATTTTTCTCTCTTCTTTATTCGCACTTAAAAATTCGTATTTGATTTGCACAAATCACTGTACACTAGCAAGGTATCTGCGCGTTGCAGTGACGGGTATCTTGAAATAAAATTTTTTGATAAATAATGTATTTTAGTTTATTATGTTCTTTTTAACAATAAATTTACGGATATCAAGAATTTCGTATAGCCCGTGCCCGTTCGGGCTCGAACCCGTTGGCTCGTGTCTGCTAGGGCTCGAGCCCGTTCGAGCTCAAGCCCATTTGGCCCGTTGCCCGTTCGGGCTTGAATATTTGTATAATGTGTTTTATTATTTGTAGTAGTGAAATTTAATGCAGGAATTGTGTTTTATTTGATTGTACAATATGCTTGATATTTTGTATTTCTTATGTAAGGGGTGTTTTAATAATTGTATTAATTGTATTTATTGACCAGTTAAATAATTGACTACATTAAGTAGCATTAATGTGGTGTTTTGTTGTACACTATGTTTCTTGTCTTGTACATCTGAAAATTATGTGCATTAAAGTGTTGTTTATTATGTTTCTTTTCTTGTAAGTAGTAGTCATTATAGTCATTAATAACATTGACCACTTTAATAGCATTAATGTTGTAAGTCTGAAAATTACATCATGCTTATTTTGTTGTACACTATGCTTATTTTGTTGTAAATCTGAAAATTGGTTGCAGCTATTGTACATTGTGCTTAAATGATTGTAATTTTTGGTGAAATGGTGTTTTTAATAGCATTAATGTTGTTTGATAGAATTTTGGTCTTAAAATAATATCACGCTTTATTTTGTTGTATAATATGCTTACTTTGTTGTAATTCTGAAAATTGGGTGCATTAAAGTGTTATAAACCATGCTTAATTTCTTATACGTTTTAAAATGAAGAGTGAGTTGCCTTCGTACGTTTTAAAATTAAGAGTGAGGTGCATTAAAGTGTTGTAAATCGTGTTTAATTTTTTGTACGTTTTAAAATTAAGAGTGGGATGCATTCGTGCATTATAAGTAGTATAAATACGTGTAAAACAATATAAAAATATATACAACAATATGATACAATGAATTGATGTGTATCAATCAAAACTAGATGTGTGCAAATGAGTTTCTTTTATTTTTTGGTTATTTTTTTACTTTTTGTTATTTTTATGTATAAACACTCGCAAATCTTGATTTTCCTTCTAGATTCATATCACCGAAAAATCACACCCAGTTTCATAACTAGTAAACATGGCTTTGATCAACATTCCTTTTTTGTCTTCCAGATCGATATCTCTACTACGGTCCAAGTAAATCTTTTTCTATATTTGTTTAATAAATGTTTGTTTATTTCCAGCCATGCTTGTTTGTGGGTTTGTTTCGTTCCATGCTTGTTTGAAATATTATAATGAGTAAACTACACCGTTCGTCTTTGTAGTTTGCGTTGACCGACGAGTTTCGTACTTTGACCGAAAAAAATGCACCATCCGTACGCGTCTCGAGTTTCGTACGCGTTGACCGACGAGTTGACCGACGAGTTTCGAGTTTCGTACGCGTCCCTAAATGCGAAACGTTATGTATCGTTGGTCCCTCTCACTAACAGCCTTCACTAACGTTCGTTAAGTGTACACACATGAAGATATTTTTGTCTTTTAGGGCCACCACTATTCATCTTCACCCACCAGTGCTTCCACCATTTCCGGCCACTTCACAAGCCCCTAAATCAGAACCTGTAAATGCTTAATGAAAATCTAATACTCATTTTCATAAAATCAAAACCCAGAAACACTAAGCCATTAAAAACATCACTACCAGATCTATCAAGTATCAAAAAAACCTTTGTACGGTTTACATGTTCTATCAAACACACACTACCAGATCTATCATTATTAAAACCACCACTTTTCACTACCAGATTATCAATCATCGCATTTTCAATCTCTTTTCTTTTTCTTGTTTGGACAAACACACAATCTACAATAAACATGATCTCTTTTACATTTCTCTTTCTTCATCGAAAGTCTTCTTCTTCATACTCTTCTCACTCACCACCACAACCCTCAAACCACCATAACCATAATCGCACACCACTCCATCTCCACCACATGCTGTCACAAATCCACCCACCCTTCACTGTTGCTGCAACACAACCCATCACCCACCCTTTAATCTTTTTAACACTATTAAACGAACAAACACAAATTTCAACTCTAAAATCTATAGAGCAATATTTCAACACAAAAAAAGATTTTTTCATAACCAAAGTCCACAATCAATTAAAAAATAAATCAATAAACATTCTTTATAATCGGAAACTTTATAATCAAAATCCTCTATACAAACATCATGTTTATAAATTTAGAAATAATACATAAAGAAAATCCCATAAAAAGTAAATTTGGTGATACTCCATGTCTTGATGTGCCAGTCTGCCTGGCTGGTAACATATGTGAAGGTGGCATGGTGGCGGCCGGCGGCGTTGTGGTGTGTTCACCACCAGCTCTTCATTTTTGTGTGATTATCAAAAACCATATGATATTCCACCACCCATTTAACAAGGCAACCACCACCGTACACATCCAAACACCGTCCAACTACCACCACTGGTCGACGCACCCACCATCGTTAGTCTTTGTCACCCACCCTTACCGTCAGTCACTGCTGCCATGTGTACTTGAAGACTTGAAGAAGAAATATAAAGATAATGTTTTTGCGGCAATTTTTTATTTGGATTTGATTTGGAAATAGATTTTTGATTTATGAGAATAAAATATAAGAAGAATCGTGATGAAAGATCTGAACTCTGTGTTTGTGTTTGTAGATGACTAGATGGTTTCAAGATTTAGTGAAGAAAATCGGGAAGAAGGAATTAGGTAAATTGTGGGATGGAGGAGAGAGACAAATAATGAAAAAATAATAGAGTAATGAAAAAAACAAATCAAAGGGAGAAAATAAAGGGTTATATTAGAAAGGACGAGAAAAAGACTAAAATACCCTTATGCTGGTATCACATGTGGGCATTTAACGAACGTTAGTGAAGGCTGTTAGTGAGAGGGACCAACGATACATAACGTTTCGCATTTAGGGACGGATGGTGCATTTTTTTCGGTCAAAGGACAAAACTCGTCGGTTAACGCATACCACAAGGACGAACGGTGTAGTTTACTCTATTATAATGGTCTACAAATGTATGGAACTTGTTTGTGCACTCATCTTTTAGTTTTTATTATATATATATTATACGGGAAGGGATCCAATAAGAAGAATAATTAAAATGAGAAGGGTAAGAAGTAATTCTAGCCACACATTTTAATATGGGAGGGAAATTTGAATGAAGATGCATCCATTTTTGTAGGTGCATCTAGAATGAGTGGTTGTGGTTACTTCCTATCATTCTTATTTTTATTATTCTTCTTATTTGATCCTAACTCTATATTATACATATGAACTTTTTAATTTATCTTATTCTGTACATCATTAGAGCATATGATGTGGCAACAATTAACACTGAATGATCCATTAAATAAAGGCAAATTAGTCATTTTACCCTATGTATTCCCTTTTGTGTGTACTCGACAAGTACATCCTTACTCATTCCCTTAGGGGACTAAATTACATGCCCGGATATTGACAAATCTTACCTATGTCACCATCTGTATGGTTTATTTTAGCTCACAACAATAGTAAATCAGACTTATTTTGCATATTTTTATTTTGATACTTAGTAGATAATACATCTCAATCATCTATCTAGTTTGATTTAAAAATGAAAATTAACCTAAGATTTAATATGTCAACTTAAGTTCATGTCTTTTTCTAGCATTTTTCTTGTCTTTTTGTCTTTCTTATTTATTCATTTTTTTTTTGTTCTTTTCATCTTATTTTTAATTCACGTTTTTTATATATTTTTATTTATTTTTATTTTTTTTTGACTTTTTTGACTGTTTTTATACGTTTTCGACTATTTTCAATAATTTAATATGTTTTCGTCCGTTTTCATATATTTTCGTCCGTTTTCATACGTTTTTGTCTTTCTTACGTTTTCGTCCGTTTTCATACGTTTTCGTTTTCTTACGTTTTTGTCTGTTTTTAAATGTTTTCGGTCATTTTCAGACGTTTTCATACTGTGATATTCAGAATATCAATATTCTGAATATCACAAGTGGTATTCTGAATATCACAAGTGGTATACTGAATATCACAAGTGATATTCTGTGATATTCATAATATCACAAGTGATATTCTAAATATCACAAGTGGTATTTTGTGATTTTCTGAATATCACAAGTGATTTTCAACTAATGTTTTGTAACATGAAAATCACAAATGATATTCAGAATATCACAGAATATCACTTATGATATTAAGAATATCACTTGTGATATTCAGAAATGTATGAAAACGGACGAAAACGTAAGAAAACGAACAAAAATATAAGAAAATGGACGAATACGTATAAAAACGTATAAAAACACGTAAGAAAACGGACGAAAACGTATGAAAAATGGACGAAAACAAAAGAAAATGGACGAAAATGAACGAAAACGTATGAAAACGTAAGAAAATGAAGGTGTATGAAAACGGACGAGAACGTAAGAAAACGAAGGAAAACGTATGAAAACGGACGAAAATGTATGAAAACGGACGAAAACAAAAATGTCTGAAAACAGACGAAAACGAAAAAACGTGAATTAAAAATTAAAAAAAAAAAAAGACAAAAAAAAAAATGTGAATAAATAAGAAAGACAAAAATGCAAGAAAAAGACATTGACTTAGGTTGACATATTAAATCTTAGATTACTTCGCACCATTAAATCAAGATAGATGGATGGTGAAGATTTGTCCCTTGATAAGCACCAAAATAAGAGTAAGAAAAAAAATCTCTCGTAAATTATGCACATTCTTTAACAACTTCATTATTACATAATCTAAACATTCACGTTTAAATGCAAAAAATAAAATTATGCTAAGCTTTTAAAGTGTATTTTTAATATATAATATATTTAGTGTGAGTGAAAAAATATTCAACTCATTGCCTCAATGACTTATGTAATGATGTAGCTAGAAACGTTTTCATAAAAGGGCTGAAACAAAATATTTTCAGAAAAAACATTAGACGAGAAGGCCGAGATGAAAAAATTATTAATTAACACATGAAATTGCAAATAAATACACTAACGAGCTTAGCTAAAAAGGCTAGAACCCTTCCCGATTCTCATGTAGCTCCACCCTTGACTTGATGATTTTCAAATCATTGCTTATATATAGCTATTGCTCTTATAAGTATTAAAAAAAATAGTAAACAAAATTTGACATTTTTGAAGAAAAAGAGTATTTTCTCTGCTTCTCATTTCTTTTAAAAAAGTTAGACATGAAAATTCAGTGTTGCAAGAATCGGCCGATTAATCGGTAATCGGCCATACACCTTGTAGAATTTTGAAAATCGGCTAGGTAAAAAAATGGTCAAAAATCGGCCGAATCGGTCAAAAATCGGCCGAATCGGTCAAACATCGGTCGAATCGGTCAACTTTAAAAAAAAATAATTTCACTTATGACGCACAATGAGGATCGTTTATTTCACTTATAACGCACAATGAGCCTCATAATCAGAATTCGAGCCTTTTATTGAGGTTTGAAAACATATTAGGCTTGAAATCAGTTAAGATCTTTAGTTTAGTCTCCAGAAATACCCAAAACTTGCAGGAAATGCCCATCCGATTAATCACCGAGTAATCCCGCCTTGACCGATTACTCACTGCAGGATGATCGACCGCCCGACTACCGATTCACGATTTTTGCAACATTACGAAAATTATTTGTACCAAAGATGATTCCAAATTTTAAACACCTACCTTTTAGCAAGTAGAACAACTTGGTTATTAGTTAATTCCTCAATATTCTTCCCTGCATGCATGTTCCCGCCATCATTTTTTTAATGATCATTTTTTATGTATAAATACTCTAACAAATCTTGATTTATCTCAAAATACAAATCACTCAAAAATCATACCCAAATTCAATATGGCATCTATTAGCATTGCTTCATCATCTTCCACATCTCTACTACGCTCCATGTAAATATTTTCTTGAACTTGTTTTCATATTTGTCTAAAACTTTGTTAATTTGAAGCTTTTTAGCCATGTTGATGCAATCTTGCTTATGGGTTTTTTTATTTCATGCTGGGTTGAAAGATTCTTTTATTGGGTTTGAATTTTTTTTAACAATGTTTATGGTTTCTTTGAGCTCACAAATATAGTAAACAAATTCAGTTTTTTATGTACTAATGTTGGTCTTGATCCTAATGTAGGATGCCCGTGAATTTGAACTCGTTTAACGCTTTACATTACACCAAAAAGAATTTATGCAATGGGCATGAGAAAGAGGTGTTTGTTGGTACAAGATTGTGCTCTACAAGTAAAAACGATTTTCGTGTAAGTTGTGCTGGAAAAAATGGTATCAGCGTGTCATCTGGGATTGAAGTAGACGCTGAATCAATAGCATTGGGAACGCTAGCAGCAGAAATGGTTCCTAGCATGGATTCTTTCTCGTTTTCTAACGATGGTGAATATGACTTGGATTGGCCCGCCTCAGGCTTCTCAACCATTCCAGAGGCCCTTGAAGATATTCGACAGGGAAAGGTTGTTCTTTTTTTAACTTTTTTCCCTCCCACATCTTGCGGTGTCATGGAATATATATGGTGTTTGGATTTAAGTTTGAAAGTATGTTGAATAAATATATAATTTAATTATAAACTGTAACAAAATGAACCAAACTATGTTGTTTGGATGTCATTTTGCTAAATCGTTAAATGTATTTATATCCTTTGAAATGCATTTTGTTGTTGCTAGTGTTCTGCATTAGTTTATCGATATCTGTATCTTATAAATGGTTTTGGTTTATACTACAGATGGTGGTAGTTGTAGACGATGAAGACAGAGAAAACGAAGGAGATTTAATAATGGCAGCATCAAGTGTTACACCCGAAGATATGGCTTTCTTTGTTAAGCATGGAACTGGGATTGTTTGTGTAAGCATGAAAGGCGAAGATCTTGAAAGATTGCAACTTCCTCTAATGGTTACTCGTAATGAAGATAAGCTTTGTACAGCATTTACGGTATCAGTGGTATGTAGCTTTATTCAGTTATTTATTTTACACAATTTTTCACACATTTAGTTAGTCATTGGGCTCATGATGAAGCTTTCTTTTTGGGACTTGAAGATTACAGTCTCAAAAAATGCACTATCCAAATGATATAATGAAAGCTTATAAAGTACTGTTTGCTATACAATTTTTCAGGATGGAAAACATGGTACAACCACAGGGGTATCAGCTAGTGATAGAGCAGCAACAATAAAAGCTTTAGCTTCAAAAGAATCAAAACCCGATGATTTTAATCGCCCAGGTCATATATTTCCTTTGAAATACAAGGAGGGAGGTGTCTTAAAACGAGCTGGTCACACAGAAGCTTCTGTTGATTTAGTTGCACTAGCAGGGTTTGACCCTGTAGCCGTGATAACCGAGATTGTGGATGATGATGGTTCCATGGCTAGATTACCAAAACTCAAGGAATTTGTCAAGAGGGAGAACCTGAAAATCGTTTCTATCGGTGATCTTATCAGGTGAGACAATGCTCTTTTGTAGAACTGGATATTTTCACGTTTTGACGTATGAATGGGTTGGTTCACTTCTGGTATGTTATGTATGTGACGGGTCAAATGGGTTGAAACATGCCCCAATTATATTATTAGTTTACAAAATCTTCTAAATCATATGTTTCTGTATAAAGATTATTATTGACATTATATAAATTATGTAATCAGATTAGAAAAACTAATTGTTTGATGAAGAAATTGAAGTTTTAGGTCAAGTAAACATTAACCTGTAGTAAAATTTGCTACTTTGTTCATTAAACAACCTGAAAACCTGACTGATCCACCCATTTCTCTAAATATAATTTGCAAATGTGTGAAAGAAACCGGGTTGACATTTCGTATAACTGTTGGCAGGTATAGAAAGCAAAATGATAAATTAGTAGAACGAGTTTCTGCTGCACATATACCGACTACATGGGGCCCTTTTGTTGCTCACTGTTATAAATCTATCATGGATGGGATCGAACATGTCGCTATGGTCAAGGTGAGTGTCTTCTGCTTGACTTTTTCGGTCCGACTTGTTAGCATTGAAAACCAAGACAGATATAAAGTCCATCACAATTGTAGCATCCAGTAATTTTATTTGTAGCATAATTTTATATAGTTTATGTATTCATTTATATTTCTTAATAAAGGTTCAAAATAGTTGTATACTTTTACGTTGAAACTCATGTGATTAGCCTGTAAATTCAAACAGGGCGATATCGGGGATGGTGAAGATATTCTTGTGAGAGTACACTCGGAATGTTTAACAGGAGATATATATGGGTCTGCAAGATGTGATTGTGGGAACCAGCTTGCACTTGCAATGCAACAAATTGAAGAGGCTGGCAGGGGTGTATTGGTGTACCTCAGAGGCCATGAGGGTCGTGGCATTGGATTAGGTCACAAACTTCGTGCATATAACCTGCAAGATGACGGTCGTGACACTGTTGAAGCAAATGAGGACCTTGGTTTGCCTGTTGATTCAAGGGAGTATGGCATTGGTGCACAGGTAGGTTCACTTTCTTTCTGTACTTCTTTTGACCCACGCGAACCCATGGTACCATTCTAATTATAATCTTGATGTGGGTGGAATAATTATAGATTTTGAGAGATCTTGGAGTTCAAACAATGAAGCTAATGACAAACAACCCTGCGAAATATAGCGGACTCAAGGGATACGGTTTGGAACTTTTAGGCAGAGTTCCCCTTTCGACTACCATCACAAAGTACAACAAGAGGTACCTTGAGACCAAACAAACTAAGATGGGTCATGTTTACGGGCCCGTGACTAATGGGTTTTCTGACCTTATTAAACAAACTGGCAAAGTAACCACTGTTAACCTAACTAGTTAACAAGTTTTGAATTACTGCTTATATATTGAACTCATAACTGAAATCGAATATTTCCAAACGATTTTCCCCTACATGTGAAGAGAAACTCGCTTGTTTGTATTATTGTCGGAACTTGTAATCTAATACTTTATCATATGTGTAATCCTCGAATTGAAGAAATGATAAAGTCGTTGCTTATGTTTTTGACAGAAGCAGAATTTACCATCTAAATATACTATATCATATGTTTAATCCAAGATGTTCAATAGTTTGATTAAAAACAACACGCAAAAAGTACATAATATATAAACTGGTATGTGTTGGGATTAATGAATCTAAGTTAACCATTAACTACAAGTACGCAACGGATAATGGATCTACTTAATGCAATTACAATTAACACGTATAATAAACAAAACAAAGGTAAAAGGGAAACAAGAAAACTAACCCTCGTAGTCACCCGCAAGTTAATAACAAGAAACTATGTAATCAATGCGATCACCTCTACGAATGCTCACACAAACACGTTAAACCGAATACGCCCGATAAGCTAGTCGTATCAGGTTTACCCAACAAACAAGTGTCTAAGCTCAAAACCCTCGAACCAAACAAACACAACCTGCTGCTGCCCTTTGTCCGAGATCTGAAACAACCCGAGATCTAAAAATCCCTTTTGTCCGATATCGGATAAAGTGAACCCACACCACTTCTTGGCTGCTCTTTTCGACCAGGAAACACCAAGAAAACAATAACTACAAACCCTAGATCACACTTAAATCGATTGATGCAAGTTAGGGTTTCAACCGAGCAAACCCTAGATCGGATTAGGGTTCCGATTTGCTGTGAAAAAGTGGAGAATGGATTGGTGGTACTTTGCTGAGAATAATGGTGTATTAGTCGTGAGGAATATGAGCTAGGGTAAGGGGATTATATAGCCTTCAAAACCCTAACAAACATGGGCTTTAAACTTGGTCACCAAGTTAACCCACATACCATATTTCTTTCACAATTCCCTAGGCCGAAACCCACCCCAAACACTCCTCCATGGACCGGCCAATTAGGCTTGGTGTAAGTGGAATTCAGTCTAGTTCATCTCGGGTCAAAACGGGTCAAACTTGAGCTTGAACGTGCTCTATTGTTCATCGTGTGTGCCCCCAATAGGCTCACACACCCTTAGCCATATTACGCTATTCTAACTACCATATTCCAACAGTATGGGCTATGAATATACGAACTGTTTACATGCATTTTGCTTCACAACTCGTTCAACAATTTGTATTTTAATTATCTTGACAAGCTCAGAGAGCATTGACATAAAAACTTAAAGATTGAGTTCTTTCGGTAGAATACTCCGTGAAAATATTAGACTAGGTGTAATCGTCACCAAAACCACCACATTCGTGTCAGCGTCACATCAATGTTCAACATACAATTAAACCCACCACAAAACATACGTAGTGGTGACCACCAAACACACCACTAGAGGTGAGCACAAAAACCGAAGAATCGAATCGAAACCGAGAAAACCAAAAGAACAGCATAGAAGAGAACCGAACCAATTAAAAAACCGATGAAGGAGGTTTTGATTTTTAGAAAGAACCTAATGATCGGGGCGATTTTTCTTTGAATATGAAAAACCGAACTGAAAAACCGCTCCGCGTCACCTTTTTCTATATTTCAAAATGTTATAAATAATGTTATCAATAAAAAATTATATACATACACTTATACCCATTTAAATCACTTAATTAATGCACTTCAACCTACCCACATCTCCACCTTCTCTTCACCTTCTTCAAAGTTCAACCCTCAAAATCATACACTAGTTCATCATCCTACAATACCTAAAAACACATACATTTTTTATTTAAACCAGCTAAAACAAGGGGGAAGTTGTGCAATCGGTTAGGTGTTCGCCACCACCAAACGAAAGCCAAAGCCTTACCACCACGCGCGATGGTTGGGAGCGTAATGGCGGACAACGCGCAGTGGTTGCCAACCACCGCTAGTGGGGTGACCATTACGACTGGTTTAAAAACAGGTGGAGCTATATAACTACAAAAACTATCTATCTATCCAAATTTTCAGCTCATAAATACACGATTAAATGCTAAAAGTATAGAAATATTATAATCCACGCTTTCCTTGTGTGTGAACAAATGTTGCGTGAATAATGAACAAATTACTAGATGTTCACATGAAAAGTCTTGAACAAAAATTCAAGTATACATATTTAAGTTTGGAACAATAATACAAAGGACAAAGGTTAAGGAAACGTAAAATGTATGCTTTCCAATGTCCAAGGCTGCGTAGCATGCTCTCATAAGGTTGAGTAACCCTAAGATACCACGGATTTATGTATTATTATGAGTAACTTTGCATGTGACTTGATGAAAATACCCTTATATATATTCTTCAATTTCAAACCCAGATTCCGATCACCATCTCCGATAACCTTTCTATCCACAATCAAGTCCAGAGTTACAGATGCCAAACCATGTCCCTGTATACAAATCCATTTCCATATAACTAAAACTAAATTAGTGAATGATCTAAAACACAAAACTTATCTAATTAATGGAATCTAGAATCTTTGGTTTTACAGTCACATAATAAGGATGCAAACAGACATGGTCCAATTAACTCGTGATTGTATGTTTTTTTGGAAAATGTGGTATTGATCTTGAAAAATTGTGAATCTGTTTGTTGTTTTTTATTTTAATACTGGTTATCTATATTCACGATGGTTGAACGAGACTTATATTTATATTTGAATATCACTTCTAATGATTTGAATCTGCGGTTTTTATTATTATCTAGAATTAAAGCTGGATCTCAATTGAGGATGATTTGTTAGCCGGAGACGGTGGTATGATAGGCGAGATGCTGACCATAATCGGAGTTTGAAGATGAAGAAGATGAGATGAAGCATACAAAAGTATTTTTGTCAAATCGTTTGCAAAATTACTCGCAAAAGTACATATATAAATTTGTGGTATGTTAGAGTGGAGTGGCGGAGCCAGGAAATGTAATCATGGGGTAGTCGAAAATGAGATAAAGGCGAATATAGGCTATTTTTCGTGTAACTCAAAACAAGTCGGGTCGGATTGGGTTCACTACTAGAAAGTGGACTTTCAGCGACAGATTTTCCGACGGATGCTTTTCCGTCACTAATTTACCGACCGTATTCCGACGAAACAGCGACGAGTGTGCTTTTCCAAGTAACTTCCGACAGAATTCCAAGAGATTGGATTGTTGTTGGAAATCCGTCAGTAATTCACATAACCTACCGTCGAATTTCCGACGCCATTCCGACATCTATATTTATTCATCGCTAATCCGTTGGAAATGTTTTAATGTCTAATGATCTTTTTATTTTTTAATATTTCCGTCGGAAATCCGTCGGAAATAAATAATATTTCCGACGGATTTCCTACAGAAATATTAAAATTTATTATGTACACATATGGTATGTTAAACTATGTCGGCTCGTGTTTAAACTTAACAATTTTTGAGATTACACTATCAATTTAAATTCTTTTAGTTTTTGGGCTTTTATTATGTGTGCGCCCTCTACTCATGTTTTAAGTTAGCTCCGACCCATTTCATGGTCCAAGAAACAAGCTTTTAAAAACCATTAAGTAAACACCATTATTACAAATTTATTCATTCAAATCAGTTTAGGAGTACTACTTATAATCTAACAGTGTCAAAACCGTTTTTATTTGCTCTAAATTTGCTAATTGTTACATTACTCGTATTTTGCTAGAACTATGAAAAAATCTAAAAGAATGTAATACCGGTTTGAACTAGTGGTTTTATATGTTTCTCTACGAACTCTTCATGGTAATTTTTTTCATTTATCATAATACCGGTTTGACCTGGGGGTTCAACAGGTTGAATATGTAACCCGGTGAACCGTTGACTCGACCGGGTGAACCAAAAACCCAAATTTTTAGCTCCATCATTACATGTTGATATAATTTTGTTTCGAGTTACAAATACACAAAAAGTTAATAAAACAAATGTTAAATGATACAAGATAATATCAAAAATTGATACATTGAACTTTCGTATATATTCCCAAATCCCATTTATTATTAAAACAATAAAATTATCAAAAACTTTTTAAAACTTATTAAAATCCTCAAAATTGCTTCTTTTCTTATTACAATTAAAACTTCAAAATTGCTTCTCTGCACAATTAAAAAGCACAATTAAAACTTCAACTTTTTTTTTAAAAACCTATAAAACACACACACTTCTAGTCTTCCCTCTAAAAAGCGATTTCACTGTTCCATCCATCCGCCGTCCGCTGTAGACCACATCGCCCCTTTCAGTTGAGCTTATTTTGCCCCAATTTTTGCCCTAATTTTTGCTTTAATTTTGCCCTAATTTTTTTTATAATGATTTGTTCGTTGACTGTTACTAGTATTGTGGTTGAGATATGATATCAGTTTATTAGGTGTTAATTTGATGATTTCAGCTTTTATAGAATTAGTGTTATTTTAAGAGCTGATAATTTCAGCTTTTATAGATTTGTTCGTTGATTGATTGGTTGAATGTTGTGGATTGCATGTGTAGACCAAGTGATCGATGAAATGCCTGTTTTAGAATTTTTGCTCAGAAGCCTGTTTTAGAATTTTAGTCGCCTTTGATTGAAGTTTTTAGACACAAACGCTACCGCTAGTTTTGCCAAACATAGTGGTTCACACGGCTTAAATTGGTTCTTGTTTTGTAGTCCTACCATCCTAGCGTTTGAGTTTGAGAAGAAAGGACCATTGTGGTGAAAAAGGACCAGACATATAAGCCATTGTGTATTCCAGTGTATTGAGTCCAGTTTTTAGTCTTATGAGTGCGGGTAAATTTGCCCAATGTTTTTCTCGGTTTTATGCCAATGTGATCACGCCTTTTCACGATTTTGCTGTTACGCCACCGTGAGCCAAGTGAAAATGCTTCCAAATATACACGAGACAGATTTTGGTGTTACAGCACCGTAACAATTCCTAGTTTCAATAGTAGTTTGTCCTGTACGTTTTATGTTTCTTTTTTAGTAAATAGACATGTTATGTCATCCAAATAATGGCGCAGATGCTATGCAACCGCTCTTCTAAAAGGCTCGACAGTAATCCTTCCATAAATGATCCTCTTGTTACTTATGTTGATGGATTGTCCTTCACACTTTTACAAAGTTAGCAATTTTTGGAATTATAAGAAACTTAACGCTGATAAGATGTTTAAATCCATAATGGGAGTTAAATACAGATCGTTATGATAAAGGATATAGTTATAGCGTCCAGATTAAGTCTTTCATGAATATATTTAAATGGTTTCTTTAACTCTATGCAGGGCAGCTTTGAACTGGAAGCTACATTGAAACTGGCAAGATTTCTATTTTGGTAAATTTGCAAAATTTGTGTTGGTTGTTCGTTATGTATATTGTGCCACTTCAAAGTGATCTACACCATCAAACCTTGTCACCCCTAACCTATTAAACAGACTAGCCTTAGAACCCAATAGAATATTAAGAGTTATATTCTCCTGGAATTCGTTGATATGAGTAGCTTCAATGCACAGTGTTAAAACCTTTAGGCGTGATCTCAAAAGTGGGGGATTTGGGATTATTGTTTGCTGGCAATACAGCAGTCGGTATGGCGGAGACGGTAGAAAATGTATTAGGTCAAGCGAAAGACGTAGTTACATATACAACAAGAGGCTTAGTCAATACTACCATTGGTGCTGGCAGAAAAGGGGCATGTTATGTTGGAGAAACGGTTGTTGCTGTAAAAGATGTCACTCTGGAGACAGGAAAAACAATAGCTGAGTATGCTGGCAAGGCAGCTGGTGTGCTGAAAGATATAGGTCTGGTAGCGGGGTGGAACAATGTAAAGTTTGCTAGCGATATAATGGGGGGCCGAGTAGATACAACGGGTCAAGCCAAAGATATAGTTACTGAACAAACAACGGGGTTAATAGATACGGCAGTGGACGTGGGTGAAAAAGGGGCAAGTTATGTAGGATAAACAGGCGTTGCAGGGAAGGACTTCACATTGGAAACTGGGAAAACTACCGCTCAATATGCAGGTAAGGCGGCATGTGCGTTGAAAGATACATCTCTAGAAGTGGCGGGAGCGCTGCCAAGTTGGCTGGTGATACAGCAACGGGTGTGACAGAGACGGTAGGGAACGTGTCACGTGAAGCTGGAAAAGCAGGGTGGAACGCGGCTGAGTATGTTGGTGATAAAGGGATGGGTGCGACAGAGACAATGGGTAATATGACTAGGGGAGCTGCTGGATTGGTCGAGCACACTATTAAAATTGTATTTATAAAGAGGATTACTTGTCCTTCGTCTTCGTCTTAGTTGGCTTGGCCCCCCTCGCCTGCAGCCATGGTACTCACAGAATTCAGTTGCTCCACCTGGTATGATGCAGCAGTCATTGTCCCCTGTTCCATCATATCTCAAGTTTTATTTTGTTGTGTTAGTAATGTCATGCCTACCTCAAGTCTGTTGAGCAAGTTTTTCTATTAGAACTAGCATGCCGCTGCAAACCTCATTGTAGTCGGCTTCAAGTTGCACACAACACAAACATTCTAATCCTCAAATACAAATGGACATGGTCATAAACACTTGTATAGTATACTTCTAGTGAGTTTCCTTTACCAAAAATATATATTATAAAAATTAAAATCTATAAAGTAGTTGTACATATGTGGGTGTGTGCGACTCTTTGTACACAATTATGATCCAGATAGAGGTTAACTTGGTTATTAAAACCTGCATCTATTCAAGGGAAATAAATTTATCAAGTCCATTGGCAACATTCCAATTACTGTAACATCCTGTTTAGCAACAGTCTTAGCCTTAGCTTCAGCTTCAGCTGCAGAAATAATGATAGTGATGCGATCTGTTGTCTGCTTCTACGTAACTGATTATTCAGATTATTAATCGTGACACCTTATGCTTATATGTGAATGCATTTTGCAAATTGTTATTAATTGTGACATGTTATGTACGATTGTAGATATCATGGCTAGAGATAATAATAGCGGAGGCATAGAAAGGGGCAGAGGCAGGGCAAAGGTGGAAATAAACGTAATCTAGAGACATAATTTTGGAACTATGTTTTATGCTCTTTGGGCGACGTGGAGAAACATGGCCTAGACGCTAGTGATCATCTAGTCGATGACTTTGATCTATGGGAAGAGGCTACCGGGAGGAGGAAAAAAAGTAATTTAGTTGGGTTGGGTACACAAGGGGATCCAAGGATCACGATGACCCATACATGAGCAACATCAAGATCCAATTCATCTTATGCTCGTCATAAGAGATCAACATCCGGCGAACAGGTTTGCTAAACCTCTGATTTTTGGTTTTGTTGAGGTTGGTGTGTAGTTATTTAAGCTTTAAACAGATGTATGACAGTGATCTGAATTGATTTTCTAATTGTTTTGTATATTGAACACAATATGCCACTTCACAGAAAGTTAAGAGAATGATTGTGACTGGAATTGATTGTTTGATATATTGATATATTGAACACAAAATGAAAATTCACAGAAAGTTAGTAGAACAATATTTTGAATCTTTTACCTTTAGAGTTGTGGTTTTAGAGTAGCGTGTGTTCCTTGTTAATGATAAAGATAATAGTTACAATGTAGATTGCTTTATGTGTAGAAAAGCATTGGTGAACCAGTATTTGAAGTGTTTGGCATTAGTTCTAACTCTATGTCCATTACGACGACACACTTAAATTGCTATTGATAAAGATATAGGGATACGATGTTGCTCTATATATAATGTTGTTTTATTAAGGCTTGTAGAGTTTGTGGCCTAGACTTGTAGCAAACCTAGCAATGGATAGTCAGTTTTTACAGAATCTGCAGCAACTGCTACCAAAGTCCTTGATAACTATGTTCCAATAATGTATTTGAAAAAGATATTCTGTGTATTTTAAGCTTTTTAATGGGACCTGGTATAATGCAGGTACAAATTTTAGAAGAGACGATAGATAATTGCTAGAGGATACACACAAATGAGATCACGACTGGAAATAGAGATGCAATTGCACTTACAACGACAAGTGGCTGGAATGTCAAGTGCAAGAACACATGCAACAACCGGAATTGGAGCGAATGCTCATGAAAAAGTCTGAGAGAGGGAGTGGCAATGAAAGATGATCGACATTAGCTTGATTTTCAGAAATTTAACCGTCCACGTCCCCTTAGGTAGCTGGATATTGTCATTATATATTTGAATCTTTGGAATACATACTCCATTGTCATCTTGAATGCCTTGAATGATTGGATTTGGATAGTGAATTAAAATTACAACTTTTCTGATGGGAATGATGACTTTTCATAATTGATGTTGTATGTTTAACAATGAATTATCTTTTAAGTTATTTTAAATATAGCTTAAATAATTACATAAATGTGAGCTTTAATCTGTGTAGGCATTTGTTGTTTTTCTGATGATATTCCAGCTAACAATTTCCGACAGAAATGTGACCCTTTACCGAGGGAAGTTTACCAACAGATTTCTGATGGTAATGTTACCGACGACTTTCCGACAGAAATTATTCCGAGAGACTTCCGACAGAAAGATTACCAACAGTTTTCCGACACATGTTTTCTGTCGGTGTTTCCGAGAAAATTCCGACGGATAGTGATTACCGACCATAGAAAATCCGACAACCTATTTCTGTCACAAATCTGTCGGAAACAGCTATTACCGACGGATTTCCGACAGAAACGGCCGTCGGTAAAGACCTGTCTTGTAGTAGTGGTTTAGTTAAGCGCAAATCACTCAAATTCAGACTAGTAAGAGATGTGTGTATTGATTGGTCCTAAACTAGTCATCTTTATATTAGTCAACCACTTGTGAATGGTCAACCATAAAAGTCAAACTAATCTAGGACCAAAGACAGTTAAAATCCATGGGAGTATAGAATTATATCCCCGGGTCGTTAAGTCCAAACGAGGTGTGAACACTGTAATACAACGACTGTGTGTGCTCAAATGATATTGAATATACAAAAACAAGAATCTGATTGACTAACACTAGGAATGTGAATAGTAATAGCTCTGTCACAGCTATGTCGTTAAAAACGTGCAATCAGAAACCTAAAAACGTAAAAGATATACAAACGTACGTTTAACTTAAATTAAACATAAACGTATGAAACATTATAACTATAGTAGGGATTTGCATGCCTTAGGGGCTTAAATGTAAATTAAACAAACTTAAAATATTTATCTATAATTTACAAACTTGTATAAAAGTTAAGAAAACCTAAAAAAACTAAAACATGTACATTCACGTAACAATTACGTAAGCGTACCAAAATAAAAGGAATTCAGTCCAATATAAGTCCCGCAAATGTGAAAATCATATTTTTGGAATCCTAAAAGGATAAGAAAATTATTAGAAAATTAAAATAAATTTTTACACTATTAAATTAATTAATATAAATTAAAAATGAATTAAATGTATTTAATAATGAATTAAATAATAAGAAAATCTAAAATTAACTTAAATAAATGAAATAAATAATCTGAAAAATCTAAAATATTATAAAATAATTTTTGAAACTGAAAATGTATTTTTTTACACAATTATTCTATTTATTATTAATTATTTACTATTATTAATTACTAAAAATTATTATTGATTTATTAAAAATATTAAATGAATAAAGAAAAATCTAAAAAAAATTCCTAAAAATACTTTAATATAACAGAAACTTAAGAAAAATATAAAAACATATAAGTGCTTAATAATAAGCTAAAAAGAAAATTAAAAAGCTAAATTTTATTAAATAAATGCTATCACTATTTTTAAAGTTGGTGTTTTTGGTTTTTCTTTTTCTGAAACTCAATATGTATTGATATTATACATGTATAATGAAAACAAGACTTTACAAACTAAGAAATAAGCACTTCATGAGCTTATGAGTCAAGACAGTCAAGCATAAGCTTGACTGTTGAGACTTAAGCTTAGAATAAGCTTGGAAAAAGCTATAAACAGGAAACAAAAGATAAAATAAGATAAACACAAGTCCAATGGATAAATATAAACAAGAAAATGGACTGTGGTAGTGTGAGCTTAAGGTTTAGACAGTTAAGCTTTTTGAGCTTAACTTGGATGGAATGGAAGCTTGCAAAAGCTTGGTATAAGCTCCACACTGGAAAGCAAAAGAAAAATAATATGTGTACAAGTGATATGAACAAGTATAAACAAGCATGTGTACTAGATTCACCAAATAAGCTTGTAATAAGCTAATAAGCTCTTCCAGTACACTGCAGTACCAAACACTCTTGCAACTATTTGTAATGGCAATTTAAGCTAAGAGTATAAGCTAAAAATGGCAAAATAATAATTGAAGTAGCAAGCTGAGTTGGTGAGGATTCCAAAAAGCCAAAGCTCAACCTGTGGGGTTCACAGATGAGCTTTTGAGGAGCTTATGAAGTAGGCATGATTACACTGATTTCTCAATATATACTGAGAAATGGGACAAACAAAAAGCTTGTTGCAGCCCTACTTAATAAGCTACAACATGGAATTTAAGCACTGGACCTTATAGTCTAGTGGATTAGCTTCAAAAAGAAACCAAAATCACAAGCTAAGTCCACAGGATAAGCTTTTTGTGAGCTTATGAAGAAGGCCAGTGTATACTGAAAGCTCAGTATACACTGATGGAATGGGACAAGTTACAAGCTACTTGCATCCCTAGCAAATAAGCTGCTAGGGGAAAATTAAGCATAGGATCCTAAATTTGGGTGGATGAGCTTCACAAAAAGCTAAAACACACAAGCTCCAGATCACTAATGAGCTTATTAGGAGCTGTTGGTAATGGTGTAAGTTCACTGAGTTCTCAGTGAACTGTTATGAGTGGGCAAACAACAAGCTCAATTATAACCTATCAATTAAGCTCATAAAAGCTACACAAGCACTAGAACATTGAGTGTGATAGATTAACCTCACATAAGGTCAAAAATCACAAGCTCAAGCTCAATGAGGAGCTATTTGAGAGCTTAGGAAAACAATTCCAACTACACAGTTTGCTTGTGTGTAGTGAGTAAGATGGGACAAAAAAAGGGTGGTTGATTAAGCTATATAAATAAGCTACAAACTGAAAAACAAGCATAAACATAACAAATAAGCCAGAAGGGCTACACAAATATGCCAAGTACACAAGCTTGGGCCAAATAATGAAGCTTCTGCAAGCTCATTAATTTGACAGCTAAAGCTGTGCACAGGGGAAAAACATGCTAAAATAAGCAGATAAATAAGCTATTAAACATGGAAAATAAAAATAAACAAAAATACAATAAGCAAGATTAGCAATAAAGCTACAATACCCTAAAAGCATTTAGACAGAAACTAAATAGCAAAGGCACAATGAAATTATTTAGTTTATTCAAAAATGACAAAAGTGAAAATTTGACTTTTTACAAGAACACTAAAGTTTGACTAAACTGAATTTAGATCTTAATCTACTGACTAGTTAAGTTAATATAAGCTATAAGAACATGAAATTAACAAAGATAAACAACATTTAAACACTTAAGCAAGGATATGAGTTCTAACAATCTCACAGTGCTCATAATGAGATTGTCAAGTGTCAAATTGACTTTCTACCATGCTACACCACTTGATTAAGGTTTCACTGAGTTGTTAAGGCCATATGAGGAGTATATAAAACAAGAACAACCACTAACACAACCCTAAACACAGATTCACTATTAGATCCAAACAATCCTTAAAATGGTTCAAAATGAGGTTTTCAAAGCATAAGACTGCATAAACTTACATCATACCACAATCAAATCCAAAACATAAATACCTAATATTAAGACATATTATGATTAACAAACAACAAAGAAACATAAAAACATCAAAATCAAAGCAAATAAACAACAAAACAGTAATATGCAACAACAACAACAACAACAACAACAACATACCCAATCCCGCCGGAGCGAGGTATGGGGGAGGTAAACTGTAGACAGATCCTACCCCTTCCCCAGGGAAAATCCCGGGACAAGGGAGACTGCTTCCAACGAGACCTCCGGCAAGTGTAGGTGTGCGAGTGAGATAGAGAAGAAAAGAGAGCAAAAGACAGTGAACAACAAGCACATGCAATAAAAAGCAGGCAAACAAGGCAGGGCAACAAAGAAAAGCGCATAGCATATCAAGCCGACCTAAGGGAGCCAAAAAAAAAAAAAAAAAAAAAAAAAAAAAAAAAAAAAAAAAAACGCACGGGCCTAAAGCACAAGCAAAGCACATCAACGCACGGGGCCTAAACTAAGGCAAAAGAACGAGACTTCAAAAAACAGTAATATGCAAAAATGGTAAAAATGAGCTTACAAGTGAATCCAAGTTGAAAATGGGAACCATGGCCACAGAACACATCCTAAGGCTTTCCACAAAGCTTCTAAACCAAAGGCAATCCACAATTAACCTTGCTCCATGCAGTTTCACCAAGATCACTTCATTATTTTTGGATTTTCATTGTTTTTCTTGATTTTTTAGAGTTTTCTGAATTTTAAAGACTAAACTTGTTTTAAGGTATCTAAAAGCTTTAAAGCTTTTGTCAGGAGCTTATGTGAGCTATAGAGGTCCATTAAACAACTACATAACATGAAATTTAAATGACATGGAAATTAAAGGTAATTAAGCTAAAACTTGAAATTGAAAAGAAACTTAAAATTAAACTTGAAATAAAGTTTCATTACACTAATGTGATGAAAATTACAACATTAAAACTGTAAATGACAAGTAATTTAAAGAAAGCATTTTAAAATTACACTACGTGACCATTGGCTAATCCAAGGTGTTTTCTTCTCTTCCTTCTCCTCTCTTTTATGACATTCTGAGTTCCCACTAGCATTCCAGTCAAGTCCCACTTTAATTTGTGTCCATTGGATAAGTATAATTGATCCTAGCCGTTTAAACAACTTTTGGCGCCAAAAGTCATCCACACTGCTAGGGGCAGTTATAGAACAATTAAGGAACCTTGGTGTGTTGTGGAGGTGGAGGGGACAAGTAGGAGAGTAGGTGAGTGGGGTGGAGAAGAAACCAGGTATGTGGAATGTGGTTTCTGGTTTTGGCGGGGTTGTGAGGTAGGAGAAGGTGAGGGAGTGGGTTTGACTGGTTTTGACCCCGGTATTGTATAAAAAGGAGTGGGCTGGGTTGGTTTGTTGGGCTGGATATGGATTTGGGTTTATGAAGTAATAAAGGATCCGTTTGGTTTGTAGTAGTTTAGAGCCCAAGGACTAAAGTTGTAATTTCTGAAATCATGAAGGACTAAACCTGTAACATTTCATAAGTTATCACAAGGACTAATAATGTCAATTTTGCTAAACCAAAGGACCTTTGTTGTATTTATTACAATTTAAAACACCCGGGGGACCTTTTATGACATTTTCCAAAGTTGAGGGGGTGAAATTGTAATTTTCCCAAAAGTTATCAAAAGGTTCCAAATTGTAAGTTATGAATAGTACAAGGGTATTATTTGATAAATTATACTTTTTAAATACCCAGGGATTAATTTTGCCAATTTTGAAACTTGAGGGGTAAAAGTTGCCATTTGTAGAAAACTTTCATCTAGGGATTAATAGTGAACAAGTTTGATTTCCCAAGGACTAAAGTTGACTTTTCATACATTTTAAACTTTCAGGGACTAGTTTTGTTAATTTGTGAAACTCCAGGGACTGAAAATGACAATTTTGTGAACTTTGCATGCTTTTCACTTATTTTCAATCTTTTTATACCTGAATCCATAAAAACACATTTTCATGATATTTGTAACATTTATATAGTCATTTGTGTGTTTTTGGTTGTTTTTGTGGGTTTAAATAATATAAAATATATGTGTATTTAGACACATATCAAATCCCCAACACTAAACTATTGCTAGTCCCTAGCAATCTTTTATGAAAAATTAATGGATTTCATCTCTTTACCAAAAGCCATTACTTCTGGAGTAGCCAATTGTTTCAGTTCAAGTAAGAATTTTGGTACAATGATAACCAAATGATTTTGAGCAAATCATAAGCTGTAAACGGATTTGATTTGTCTTTACCAGAAGCCGTTTGCTTCTGGACTAGCCAACTCTTAGATAAAATATCTTTGGTGAGTCGATTACCAATTATGGTTTTCCAACTGCCTTTACCACAAGCCATAAACTTGCGGGCTAGCCAACTCTTCACTTTTAAGGATATGGTGAGCTGAACACCATACAATTTTGGGCAAATTGCAAGCCATAAACGGATTTGAGATATCTTTACCAAGAGCCGTTTGCTCCTGGATTAGCCAATCCTTTTGTGGGTTAGACATGGTGGATTGATTACCATTTGTTGTGTTTAGTACATAGTACTTCCACTAAAAAATTTTTTAAAATTTGGTCATTTTGGGGGAAAAAGGGACTAAAAGGGTACATTTATGATCAAATTCGCCAGAATTTCCCCCCCCCCCCACACTTAGAAATGAATATTGTCCTCAATATTCAAAGTCCCGGCTATTATGCCGAATCCTTGAACGTAAAAAGATAACATTACTAGCTAAGTGTAAAAACACAACAATTATTCACTTTTTTAATATTTACAATTTTCATTCATTTTGTAGATCTATATACAACATGTGGGGCATCTCCCCCACACTAAGGTGGTACAACGGGTGAAAACCCATGTTTAACTACTGTTTTTGATTACCGAGTCGCTAGCTTGACTCGGCCCCGAGTTAAATTGTTCATGGGGAAATGACTGGATGAGAAATTGGAGTGGGGTCACCACTCACAGAATTATGAATAGTAATGTATGGAGAATATTTTTGGTTTTTGATTTTATAATATAAACAGAAAAGTGAAAATGTTTTTGTATTTTTATCTTTAATATATATAGAAAGAAAAGAAAAATATTTTTGTGTTTTATATTGTTTTTGGAAATGAAATATGATATTATATATAATATATGTACAAGTACGTTATACGCAGCACACCTCCCCGGCAGCGGCGCCAAAATTTGATTGGCCCTAAACTAGTCATCTTTATATTAGTCAACCACTTGTGAATGGTCAACCATAAAAGTCAAACTAATCTAGGACCAAAGACAGTTAAAATCCATGGGAGTATAGAATTATATCCCCGGGTCATTAAGTCCCAACGAGGTGTGAACACTGTAATACAACGACTGTGTGTGCTGAAATGATATTGAATATACAAAAACAAGAATCTGATTGACTAACACTAGGAATGTGAATAGTAATAGCTCTGTCACAGCTATGTCGTTAAAAACGTGCAATCAGAAACCTAAAAACGTAAAAGATATACAAACGTACGTTTAACTTAAATTAAACATAAACGTATGAAAACAAAACGATTATAACTATAGTAGGGATTTGCATGCCTTAGGGGCTTAAATGCAAATTAAACAAACTTAAAATATTTATCTATAATTTACAAACTTGTATAAAAGTTAAGAAAACCTAAAAAAACTAAAACATGTACATTTACGTAACAATTACGTAAGCGTACCAAAATAAAAGGAATTCAGTCCAATATAAGTCCCACAAATGTGAAAATCATATTTTTGGAATCCTAAAAGGATAAATTATTATTAGAAAATTAAAATAAATTTTTACACTATTAAATTAATTAATATAAATTAAAAATGAATTAAATGTATTTAATAATGAATTAAATAATAAGAAAATCTAAAATTAACTTAAATAAATGAAATAAAGAATCTGAAAAATCTAAAATTTTGGAAAATAATTTTTGAAACTGAAAATGTATTTTTTTACACAATTATTCTATTTATTATTAATTATTTACTATTATTAATTACTAAAAATTATTATTGATTTATTAAAAATATTAAATGAATAAAGAAAAATCTAAAAAAAATTCCTAAAAATACTTTAATATAACAGAAACTTAAGAAAAATATAAAAACATATAAGTGCTTAATAATAAGCTAAAAAGAAAATTAAAAAGCTAAATTTTATTAAATAAATGCTATCACTATTTTTAAAGTTGATGTTTTTGGTTTTTCTTTTTCTGAAACTCAATATGTACTGATATTATACATGTATAATGAAAACAAGAATTTACAAACTAAGAAATAAGCACTTCATGAGCTTATGAGTCAAGACAGTCAAGCATAAGCTTGACTGTTGAGACTTAAGCTTAGAATAAGCTTGGAAAAAGCTATAAACAGGAAACAAAAGATAAAATAAGATAAACACAAGTCCAATGGATAAATATAAACAAGAAAATGGATTGTGGTAGTGTGAGCTTAAGGTTTAGACAGTTAAGCTTTTTGAGCTTAACTTGGATGGAATGGAAGCTTGCAAAAGCTTGGTATAAGCTCCACACTGGAAAGCAAAAGAAAAATAATATGTGTACAAGTGATATGAACAAGTATAAACAAGCATGTGTACTAGATTCACCAAATAAGCTTGTAATAAGCTAATAAGCTCTTCCAGTACACTGCAGTACCAAACACTCTTGCAACTATTTGTAATGGCAATTTAAGCTAAGAGTATAAGCTAAAAATGGCAAAATAATAATTGAAGTAGCAAGCTGAGTTGGTGAGGATTCCAAAAAGCCAAAGCTCAACCTGTGGGGTTCACAGATGAGCTTTTGAGGAGCTTATGAAGTAGGCATGATTACACTGATTTCTCAATGTATACTGAGAAATGGGACAAACAAAAAGCTTGTTGCAGCCCTAGTTAATAAGCTACAACATAGAATTTAAGCACTGGACCTTATAGTCTAGTGGATTAGCTTCAAAAAGAAACCAAAATCACAAGCTAAGTCCACAGGATAAGCTTTTTGTGAGCTTATGAAGAAGGCCAGTGTATACTGAAAGCTCAGTATACACTGATGGAATGGGACAAGTTACAAGCTACTTGCATCCCTAGCAAATAAGCTGCTAGGGGAAAATTAAGCATAGGATCCTAAATTTGGGTGGATGAGCTTCACAAAAAGCTAAAACACACAAGCTCCAGATCACTAATGAGCTTATTAGGAGCTGTTGGTAATGGTGTAAGTTCACTGAGTTCTCAGTGAACTGTTATGAGTGGGCAAACAACAAGCTCAATTATAACCTATCAATTAAGCTCATAAAAGCTACACAAGCACTAGAACATTGAGTGTGATAGATTAACCTCACATAAGGTCAAAAATCACAAGCTCAAGCTCAATGAGGAGCTATTTGAGAGCTTAGGAAAACAATTCCAACTACACAGTTTGCTTCTGTGTAGTGAGTAAGATGGGACAAAAAAGGGTGGTTGATTAAGCTATATAAATAAGCTACAAACTGAAAAACAAGCATAAACATAACAAATAAGCCAGAAGGGCTACACAAATATGCCAAGTACACAAGCTTGGGCCAAATAATGAAGCTTCTGCAAGCTCATTAATTTGACAGCTAAAGCTGTGCACAGGGGAAAAACATGCTAAAATAAGCAGATAAATAAGCTATTAAACATGGAAAATAAAAATAAACAAAAATACAATAAGCAAGATTAGCAATAAAGCTACAATACCCTAAAAGCATTTAGACAGAAACTAAATAGCAAAGGCACAATGAAATTATTTAGTTTATTCAAAAATGACAAAAGTGAAAATTTGACTTTTTACAAGAACACTAAAGTTTGACTAAAATGAATTTAGATCTTAATCTACTGACTAGTTAAGTTAATATAAGCTATAAGAACATGAAATTAACAAAGATAAACAACATTTAAACACTTAAGCAAGGATATGAGTTCTAACAATCTCACAGTGCTCATAATGAGATTGTCAAGTGTCAAATTGACTTTCTACCATGCTACACCACTTGATTAAGGTTTCACTGAGTTGTTAAGGCCATATGAGGAGTATATAAAACAAGAACAACCACTAACACAACCCTAAACACAGATTCACTATTAGATCCAAACAATCCTTAAAATGGTTCAAAATGAGGTTTTCAAAGCATAAGACTGCATAAACTTATTTCATACCACAATCAAATCCAAAACATAAATACCTAATATTAAGACATATTATGATTAACAAACAACAAAGAAACATAAAAACATCAAAATCAAAGCAAATAAACAACAAAACAGTAATATGCAAAAATGGTAAAAATGAGCTTACAAGTGAATCCAAGTTGAAAATGGGAACCATGGCCACAGAACACATCCTAAGGCTTTCCACAAAGCTTCTAAACCAAAGGCAATCCACAATTAACCTTGCTCCATGCAGTTTCACCAAGATCACTTCATTATTTTTGGATTTTCATTGTTTTTCTTGATTTTTTAGAGTTTTCTGAATTTTAAAGACTTGTTTTAAGGTATCTAAAAGCTTTAAAGCTTTTGTTAGGAGCTTATGTGAGCTATAGAGGTCCATTAAACTACTACATAACATGAAATTAAAATGACATGGAAATTAAAGGTAATTAAGCTAAAACTTGAAATTGAAAAGAAACTTAAAATTAAACTGGAAATAAAGTTTCATTACACTAATTTGATGAAAATTACAACATTAAAACTGTAAATGACAAGTAATTTAAAGAAAGCATTTTAAAATTACACTACGTGACCATTGGCTAATCCAAGGTGTTTTCTTCTCTTCCTTCTCCTCTCTTTTATAACATTCTGAGTTCCCACTAGCATTCCAGTCAAGTCCCACTTTAATTTGTGTCCATTGGATAAGTATAATTGATCCTAGCCGTTTAAACAACTTTTGGCGCCAAAAGTCATCCACACTGCTAGGGGCAGTTATAGAACAATTAAGGAACCTTGGTGTGTTGTGGAGGTGGAGGGGACAAGTAGGAGAGTAGGTGAGTGAGGTGGAGAAGAAACCAGGTATGTGGTATGTGGTTTCTGGTTTTGGCGGGGTTATGAGGTAGGAGAAGGTGAGGGAGTGGGTTTGACTGGTTTTGACCCCGGTATTATATAAAAAGGAGTGGGCTGGGTTGGTTTGTTGGGCTGGATATGGATTTGGGTTTATGAAGTAATAAAGGATCCGTTTGGTTTGTAGTAGTTTAGAGCCCAAGGACTAAAGTTGTAATTTCTGAAATCATGAAGGACTAAACCTGTAACATTTCATAAGTTATCACAAGGACTAATAATGCCAATTTTGTTAAACCAAAGGACCTTTGTTGTATTTATTACAATTTAAAACACCCGGGGGACCTTTTATGACATTTTCCAAAGTTGAGGGGGTGAAATTGTAATTTTCCCAAAAGTTATCAAAAGGTTCCAAATTGTAAGTTATGAATAGTACAAGGGTATTATTTGATAAATTATACATTTTAAATAACCAGGGACTAATTTTGCCAATTTTGAAACTTGAGGGGTAAAAGTTGCCATTTGTAGAAAACTTTCATCCAGGGATTAATAGTGAACAAGTTTGATTTCCCAAGGACTAAAGTTGACTTTTCATACATTTTAAACTTTCAGGGACTAGTTTTGTTAATTTGTGAAACTCCAGGGACTGAAAATGACAATTTTGTGAACTTTGCATGCTTTTCACTTATTTTCAATCTTTTTATACCTGAATCCATAAAAACACATTTTCATGATATTTGTAACATTTATATAGTCATTTGTGTGTTTTTGGTTGTTTTTGTGGGTTTAAATAATATAAAATATATGTGTATTTAGACACATATCATGTATCAATATAGAAAAAGCTAGTTAATGTAGGTTATTTTGATGGTTTAGGACAAAAATAAGTGGGTTTAAAAGGAATTGTCTGCATGACTGTGTTTATACGACAAATTAAACCAAACATTGCTCAAATAGTTTTATTGCACTTGCTATCAAATATGTCATAAAACAAGTTGATAATATCAACACATTAATTGATTTTTTATGAAAAACATTAAATGTAAATTTGAAAGTAGGTCGTTAATTGAATTGCTAATGGAAATAATGGTGGACTTTTAAACATATACAACTAGAAGGATATTTCTATCGGGTTCGTTTAATATATATAAAATGAAAAAAAAAACCCCACAAAAGTCTAATGGTCAATACGTACGGTTGATTCTTTCACCTAAACAGTCCCCAATGACTCTTCTTCTTCCTTTTACTTTTACAGAAAACACAATACCAGAAGATAGAAGAAAACCATTATTCAGTTCGATTAAATTACGAAATTCAGTTTAAAAGCACTTGATCTTGGTAGTCATAACTCACGACGAAGGCACTACGAATTCTGAGCCGAGGGCACTAACCATTTTTTCACTAATTTTACATGTTTTTCTCTACTAATTTGGTCTTTCCACAAGAGCATGGTTAGGGGCATCGCCCTCCACTACTCTCTACATGGCTCCGCCTCAGGACCTCATGAGAGTTTGAGTATCGTGCGCAGCTTGAGACATTGGAAAGAAGACAATACGTTTCCTTAGCATTTGCCCCAATATATAAATTTCCCTACATGTAGAAATCATATAAAAAACCACACTAAAGTGTTGCCAAAAGTTCGACACCTATGAGTGTTGATAAATCACCCAAAAGACAAACTCCCTACTAATATAAAACAAGTATTAATCATTTCCATATTTAGCCCCTTGGTTGATGTTCGCAAACCCGACTTGACATGTCTAGAACTTTTGCGAAAACATAGGACATATCTAAAGTCTCCCACCTAAGAGTAAGCGGTGCAATGTCGCTATGGCATATCTAGGGATTTTTTGCACCTTATAACACGTCAAACTGCACCTCCCTTTTCATGTTATCTATCCCAAGCCATCCCAATCACATTGAGTTATACATTTTTTTTAGTGAATGGGGTTTTGAATGGTATGTTATAAAAATTTTATTGAGAGTGTATTGATATTATAATGATATTATAGCGTATATGGTGATCAAGTGACGGATAGATAACATGTTATAGGGTGCAACTGCACCCACCTCTTTAACATAATATTATGCTTAAACTAATACAACCAACAATTCATGCATTTTATATAATTGAGTTATTTAAATATCAATAAAATTAATTTATATTTTGTTTAGATGAATTAACGTAGTGAGGAGTTTGACGATTTATCGATGTATACGTGTTGAATCACATTTTGAACTATTTTGTCACATTCATTACTCAAAACCCTACCAAATTCCATTACAAAGATGGATGTGGCTCTTATAGTCTTCTTGTTCTTAATTATCTGTGACTTCCATTTAGTGTTGCTACAATAAATAGGATCCTTTCCACGTACCCTTTTATATTTCTTTTCATATTCATCATCTTAATTTGTCCAGTTAACTAATAATTTATGTACTGGTCCTCATTTTGTTAAAAGCATACACCTCTGGTTCGTAAATGATCTACGTGTTTTGACCTTTGCCTAGCTCACAGTCATTGCATTATTGCAAAAAAACAAGTTCTTGATTAGGTTGGATGGCGTTCGACCTCGTGCAATCACTATGGACCTTACTGAAACATGCACACACTTTCTGCAAAACTTAACAACACACACACACTCACAAAATTTATGACGATAATAACCAAGTCATGCATGGTTTAGTATATTTGAAGGGACGTGATTTGTAGATTAATTACATACGCCATGCACAAGTTATGGAGTGCATGTTGGGGCGGAGCTAAGGCTTGGCTACCTGTGGCACGTGCCACATATGGATTGCCAGGTGAAGTAGTTTTATTTTTACCTAAAAGGCCTAGTACTAGGCATGAACTCAGGAATCTTGGTACTTTTAATGTATTAGACAAGGGTTTAAACAATGTTTTGGCAACACCACAAGATGATTTACAAAAAGGTAACTCATTCACTACCAAAAATACAAACTTCCTTTCAAGGGATGAATTGTTAACAGCAAAAAAGATTAAAAAAAGGCATGCTAAAACTTGCTCTTGTAAGCCGTGCAACAAGAGTAGCAAAGAGCTATAGTAAAACCTCTATAAATTAATACTCGATAAATTAATAACCTCGATAAAATTAATAATTTGTCCAATCCCAACTTGGGACCGGTACAAATTTGGACTCTAATCGATAAAATAATAAGATAATAATTTTTTTGAAACCCCAGTGTATATATATTGGTCCCAACGAAATTATAAATTAATAATTACTAAAAAATTCCATGTATATATATGATACACTTCAAAATTCTAAGATTGTTTAGTAAAAAATGAAGTTATTGTCATTTGTTTTTTGTTGAACTTCAAATCTATATTGAGTTCATCTTTAAATCTCTCTATTGAACTTGACAGATTCAACTAATATGTGACTGTTGATTCATAAAATGTTAATTGAAACTCGTTTTTCTCATTTATTTTACATTTCTAACTAGTATATATAGTAACTTATATATTAGACTTGGAAATCTAAAGGCGATACCTAAAACTTTTTTGAATTAATAAATTATTAATTTATCGATATAATAATAATATCTCGCTAAATTAATAAAATATCTCGGTCGCAACATCATTAATTTATAGAGGTTTTACTGTATAAAGAAAATCAAAAAAAAGGACAAAAGAACAAGTTTCAATATAGGAAAAATGAATGAGAAAAGCAGTCTCCTATGAAGACATGGTATCCAGTGATGATAACATGGATGGTTCATTGCAAAAAGTAAAAGATTTTGAGAAATCTAAAGAATTGAATTCTTTTGTTAATGGAATGCAAAGTTCCTCAGAATCCAAGTGTTAAGCGGCTATCGTAGTTCCCTCTCATTTTGTTCAATGTTTTGTGGGTTAATTATTTAGTTAGAACTTGGGTAAAAAAAAAAATTTGTGCCACACATACATGAAATTTCTGGATCCGCCAATGTGCATGTATCTAATTTGTATTATGTGTACAAATCAGTTATTACTTTGATATTTCATTTAATATGTTTTGACAAAGAGAGTTGATCCGTAGACGACTAAACTGATCGAATTGTATGTTATTAAAGCTGTATGTGTATAGTATAAACCGGCATGGCCAATACCATTTTAGTACCAAATTACAGTATGTGCGTGAGTAATCAATATTCAAACAATAGTCTTATAACAATTGAGTTTCGGAACTGAAAATCAGACCGTAATCATTAACACGCCGCGAGTTCGTTTGAGTCTCCCATCAATCGAGCATAATATCATGTATATGTTATAATAACACACTAGTATACAATTTGATTATCACTACAAGAAAAAGGAGAACCGGCTACAAACAAAATCCCGACGACACCATGTCGTAGGAAAAAGACACTAAACGACAAAAAAGGGGTTGAACGAGACTAAAATGCGTTGAATTTTTTTTGGCAATAAAATACCGACGACATGTCGTAGGCATTTTAATGGGCAAATTTTTACATCACATGTCGTAGGCATATATTTCCCTAATAACGTTTACATCACAAGTCGATAAACGTCTAATATTAGTGCATACGATTTACATTTCAAACATCAAAACGTACGAAGTACATTACAAATCGATAAAAGTTTAAACATCAAAGTCGAAAAGGCGTCTAATATTAAAGCGCACAAATTACATTACAGATCGATAAAGGTTCAAACATCAAAGCGTACGAATTAAATTACAAACCGATACGAGTTTAATCATTAAAGCATACGAATTACTTTAAACCAAGTTTTTCCAATTTTATTTTTTTTATTATGCCTACGACATGTCGTAGGTATAATATTAGCATGCTTAGTTGGGTTTTATTATACGGACGTCTATACTAAGTATACGTAGACGACATGTCGTAGGTATAATAAAGGATAATGATTAGTTAACTAATCAAAGTGATTAATTATCTTTATTATCCCTACGACATGTCGTAGGGAAATATATAACCGTAATTACAAAACCATTGACCAAAATGGGTGTGGGCCCCACCTTGTTGTAGGGGAATGTCGTCGGCACAGTAATCGCAGACGGGGCATTCTAGACAAAAAAAACCTCGACCGGAAAAGTGTTGTTTGGTCTAGTGTATTATCCACTTTTCCTTAAAGGAAACGAAGATTAGGGGTTTCGAGGAAAAATATTGTGTTTACAAACCTGCGCGTGCATACATATATAGGGAAAATGGTCTACAAATGCATTCAACTTGCCACTTTTTCCTTTTATCATACTTCTAATTTTCCTATTGTAGCATCCAACTTTCTTAATTTTCATATTGTAGCATCCAACTTTCTTAATCATCCTATTATATGCATCCAACTTCCTTAATCTTTATATTCGTAGGCATCCAACATCCTTAATTTTTCTATTGTCACCTCACTTTTTTGCGCTACAGGCCTACAATCGGAAAATTAAAAAAGTTAGATGCTACAATAGGAAAATTAAAAGTTTGATGCCTACAAAAAGAAAAAGTGGCAAGTTCGATGTCGTTTTAGACCATTTTCCCTACATATATATGCCTTCTTTTAAAAACAGCTACATATTAAATCCACTGCCTCTACCGTTAAAGATACAAATATATATGGAGGAAAAACATGTGGTTTACACATATATGCACCACGGGTTTTCACTCAACATCTATCGATATAGCCAAGACCATAAATATTTGAATATGACAAAGTAGAAAGAACATACATGTTAAGATAATATCTTAAAGGGATCACGTGTGCTGGCATGCTATGAAGTCTGCTAGCTAGATTTTATCTGTTGATAGATAGAATTGAAAGAATGAACATGCATGGATGGTACGGTGGTCAAAAGCCCAGTAAAGAATTTAGCGGAGAAATATATATGATATTCTGAAAGTTGCTGAAGTTTACAAGTATTGCTTATAACCTGGTTAGTCCCCCTATCACAGCAGCTCGAACTGGACTTAACCAAGTGATGAGAAATAAACAACGCAAGAAGATACTTATTATAAATGTTGTGGTATATTAAGTCACTATTATTGGATTGTCTGGTTTAGTAACTCTTGTAATGTCTTAACATATAGTCTTTTTAATAGAAATGTCTTTAAAAGAAAAACTTTGATCTTACAAAAATCATTTGTAAGATAGATTCTTAAGGAAATTATTTTGTGATATTGTGAACACAAGGATTTTTCATGTCCTCTTATCTTAGAAGAGCTCAATACAAGAATATTGAATGATTTTGAAACTTCTTATATAACGACTGAGAATGCCTTGTTTTCTTATTAGGGGGAATTTCATATATAAAGCATGATGTACAATGCTATTAAAGCATGCTTTGAGGAAATATGTAATTATTGAAGTTTGGGTGGGGATGTATGTAAATGCCCCTTCTTATTATTGCACCGCAATTCATTTTTTATTACCTAATTTATAAGTTTGTCACATGCTGTTAGAGCATCTGCAATGCATGGTTTTTGAAAAGCTTTTTACTATTTGTAAAAGCTTTTTAAAGGCTTTTTAGCATTGCAATGAAAGACTTTATGTAAAAGCTTTTAGTAAAAGCTTTTCGTTTGTCAAGCGTTTGAAACAATGAGTTTTTACTTGCATCCTCATTAATGAAAAGCTTTTTGACTAGTTTTTGCATTGGAGCAAGATTTACAAAATGAATTTTTGTTCTTTAAGACTAGTCGGATACCCGCGCACAGCGGCGGCGATAAATATAGTTATATAATAAAGGGAAAATGATTGTAAAAAATAGACTAAAATACACCGTTGGTCCCTAAACTTGTAGTGGAGGATCGCGATGGGACGAAACCGGGCATAATCATCGCCACCGGTCCAAACAGTAGCGATTAAATGCCAGAATGGTCCCTTGACCACTAACACCTATGTCAACGACTCTTTTCTGTTAGTTTCACGAGGGTAATATAGTCCAATCACATTTATAACTCAACCTAGTTAATTATAACCCAAGAACTATTCCACCAAAACAAAAAAGTGATATTCTTTGAACAAATACTATCAGTGTTCCTGAGTCCTCACCACTTAACTATGACTTCATAAAAGTCAACTTGTAAAGAAAGTAATAGCTCACAGAAATTTACCCAGGATTAACAAACAAATTTATACATTATCAACTACTTAGCTAGTTGACTTATAACAGTCAACTATATACAGTGTTTTTTTAAACTGGAACATAACTGATACTATGGAGTCATTGTCTGATACATGTTAATTTACTGATTCGTTACAAAATATAGAAGATGAATTTGGGCCCAACTTCAAAACGTTCAACTGCTGAATCTTCAAATGATCTACACAGATGAGATTGATATCCAGAAACTGTTGAACCGACAAAACTGTTAGGCCTAAGTTGATGATGCTGCTGCCACCTTGTCTGCTAAAACAAGTATACAAATTACAAACATATAAGTTATGAACTGTAGTGTTACAGGTTAATGGAATTTAACACATGACATGGTATTCATCACTGAAACATCACCTAGGGTCGCCTTTGGGCGAAGAGTGCTAGGACGCAGTTTGTAATCTTTTCTTTGCTCCGAAAGGGTGTCTTAACACCACTTGAAACATCTGCAGCAGCACCACCAACCCTTTCAGCCTTCCCCTCCAAGTCAAACCCAGGCAAGTTCTCAACATCAAACCCTGCAAACTCAACCATTTTGGCCTTCCCCTTCCCGTCTAAACCTCGCTTAAATTCTTGAACAACTTGTCTCCCTTTTTTTCTGGGCAAAACCTCCTCTTCATCAACCATCTTTCCTTTTCCATTTCCTTTAATTTTGTCCCTTTTTTTAGCTACAACCCCTTCTTCGTCCTTGATTACTACCCCTCCTTTCACTCTTGGTGTCCTAGTTCCACTCCCCTGCATTTTTTTCTTATCGATCCCCTGCCATTGACTTGTAGTCCTAAAAGGTGTTTGACTAAGCATCCTAAAGTTAGCATCCTGCTCTACCCAACCCACAACTTCAAAACTGATGTTTTTTAAGTAAAATTGTGCTAACTTTTGGGGCTTGTGGGCTATGAAGATATCAACTGAGTCATTTGTTTCAGCCATTCCAAACAAGGTATGAACATCAACATCACTATGAATCAAATGCAAACCATTTTCTAGGGATTGTTTAGGATCACAAAAAAACAACGCCCATTTTTGTTCATTAATCTCTGATAACACATTATCAAGGCTTGAACTAAATATGTCCCTATCTCTGGTAAAGGCACACAGATTAATTAATGAACCTCGTTCATACCTGAGTGGGCTATAATCAAAAACCCCATTATAGTGGATTCTGAACAGGACCTCACCTTCTTCTTCTTCCTTGACATCCTTAAACGTGGAGACGAATATGCTTCTGTCCTTCATTCTTAGTTTTTTGTTTTTTTAACAATGGGTTTGACTAGATGTGTGTTTCAGTACGTGAGTGTGGATGTATGTTAGGTTTCGTTTTAATTGGGTTTTGTTAAATGGGTCGGGTTATTATGATAGTGTTTATGGTTTCGGATCTTGTTAGTTGGGTTCTTTTTGTGATTCCAAACACATTAATTGTGTATATGCGTATCAAGGAAGGCAAAAGGCCAAGTTGCAGGGTACTAGGTTGATAATGTCACAATTGGTCCCTCAATTTGGCCAGTCAGCCGTTTTTTGCACTTAAAATTCCCGCGTATTTTTTGTCACACAAACTTGACTTTTTCTGTGTTTACTAACTTCACAATTAGTCCCTGAATTTGGAACGTCCAGTTGTTTTTGCTATTTATTGGTTAATACACTATATCATTTGCATACCAACAATCACAAGAAACAACCTCCCAATGGCTGACTTCCCACTACTTGAAGAACTCGCCAAATCTTCGAACTCCGACTACATGTTTGACTTGATTTCTCTCTTTTATCAGAGAGAAAACGATAAGGACATAAAAATTGCTAAAGGACTCCAAAACACTTTGACTGACTTGATTCGGGGTATGAAGGAAACCCAACAATACATCTCTGAGATCGAAGGCTTTCGAACTACGGTGATGAACTACAAGGTTATCGAGGATCTTCGCAACAGGCAAAAGGCTAATGTGTTGAAGGCGTTGGAGATACGGAGGATGATCTGTCAGACACACTCACAGGTGTGTGACAGGAACAACTTCCTTGATCATCTTAGGAAGTGTTGAGAAGGAAATGCTATGGTTATGTTTTCCCCTTTTTTTTGGAAAAATATGTACTGAATATTTACTGAATATTTATGTTCTAGTGTTTTAATATGAAGTTAATGAATCTATATGTTATGTTCTACTGTTTTAAATCGTTAATTATGTTGTTAATTGTTGTATTCGTCTAAGAGAGTTGTAATATGGTTTTGATTGTATTGGGTGTTGGTGGAACTATGGTCCTTGGTCAAACAGATTTAGAGTGTAGGGGACACAGGTTTTAGTCCCCTATCCAGTCTTGCATTAACTTATAGCAAGCACTTTATTCTCACATTTTACCACAAATTTGAATTCAAATACATAAACCCAACCCTTTCAGAGAAATTGAGTCAAAATGGGTAAATCTAGAGCTCGTAAACAGATTAAATGCTCCAATTGTCAAACTGTTGGACATAATAAGTCTAGCTGTCACAAGGATCAGGTACCAAAACCAACAAAGAAAAGTATGGTTCGAGGTAGAAAAAGGCATTGTGATGGCAGAAGGCAACAGGTATTCATTTAATTGTCATTTGTATAACGATTATTCTAGTGTGTTTACATTCTAGTTGATGTACAAATGTATTACTTTTGAAGTGGATGGATGAAGAGGATATAAGAAAGACTATGGAACAAGAGTTTTATGATGCTCTTTACGAGCAAGAAGAACAACACAGAAATTTGGAGGAAAATGAAGAGCAGTCCAGGTTGGATGAAGAAGCATTCCAGCAGTTTTTGGAAGAGGAGAGAATGTACAAAAGAATTGAAGAGGAATGGGAGAGGAAAAATTGGCTTCAAGATGCAGAGTATGAGGCAGCTTACTATGGAGTGTTTGTGGAAGAGTTATATCCAAGACATCCATATGTGCTGGATAAAATTCACGCTCTGAAAGTAACAAATTCCAGCAGTTTTCTAAGGCTGTAGGCTTCTACTCTTCTGGCCATTTTGTAATATTGACAATATTATGTTTCAACATGTTTTTGTTTTTTTTGTTGACTTTATAAGTTGACTAGCTTGTAAGAATTTATGTTGTCTTTACTCCTTATCTACTTGTTCAACAACCACAACTCCCATCTACTTATATAATACATCTTAAGTCAGCAATTGTTTATCATGCCACCATATTATCACCATGGATGTAGAAAATGGTTGTCAAATGGTATGCATTGACTGTTGGCTTCAAAGGGAAAACAGGGCTGGATTGACCTTTTTTGCAAGGCGTCCACCTTATAGAGCTTTCATGTGGTATGTTTGTCCAGTGTGCCTTGAGATAAGGGGAAACACATCTTATACTGGTAGAGATGGTGTTACAAGGGAAAACACAACCACAGGAGATAGTGGTGGATATGTGATGGGTCTACATGTTTCTGCACCTACTAGTGTTGGTGCATCCTTGGGCGGTGATGAAGAACAAAGTGAACCACCTACAACTGAAATAGCAAGTGGAGTTCGGCCAAGCCAAACACCACGTGAAGCACCTGCAACTGAAAGAGCAAATGGATCACCTACTAGTCATTTATCGCAGTGAATTCCTAGCAAGAAATGTTATGTTGTCTTTCAGTGTAAATGTAGCTTTAACTGATATGTGTGTGCTTCTTTTGTTATAATAATTGAATTTTGGTTACAATTTGAATCTGTTGACTTTATAAGTCAAACAAGCGAGATTTTAAAAACTAACAATTTGGTTTCGTATCCTCTAATAATTTGGTTTATGTTGACCTTATAAGTCAAAATGGGTTTTCCCAAGCACCCACCTAAACTGGATATGCAAGCGCAAACTACAAAAAGAAAACAACATTTCCAAAATATACCTACACCACCACCTAATTACACCATATGAAGCAAAACATACATGTTAACAAGTATAGTTTTCAGTAACCATCATCAGGCAAAACCTATACATCTTCATTACATCAACAACTAAAAATAACAGGTGAACTTCTTGATGGGAGGCTTGTTATTCATGGGGGGAGACTTGAGGTCCTTAGGGGGAGGCACATACCACTCATTCCTATTTGTCTGCCATTGATAGGAGTAATTTATGCTCCTCCCTTAAAATGGGAATAACACAAATACAAAAAAAACCCGACTAACCTTTCATCACTTGAGCTTCTTTCGCAAATCTGCATAAATCATCAGACATTTCATCTTCTTTTAACCAAGTATTCCCGTATTTTGCCTTCACATAATTTACCATCTCATCAGTTACATCCGTACAAGTAAGCTCCTTGTCTGCCATTGTTAAAGTGTGTGCGAGGGTTGTGTGAAGAAGGCGGGAAACAATCAAGATGGTATATGGTAAACCGTTTCTCATAATTAACTAGGTTGAGTTATAAATGTGATTGGACTATATTACCCTCGTGAAACTAACAGAAAAGAGTCGTTGACATAGGTGTTAGTGGTCAAGGGACCATTCTGGCATTTAATCGCTACTGTTTGGACCGGTGGCGATGATTATGCCCGGTTTCGTCCCATCGCGATCCTCCACTACAAGTTTAGGGACCAACGGTGTATTTTAGTCTAAAAAATATCATACTTGCCACAATTTCTTTTTGTGGGTAGCGAACAAATTTTTTTGCTTTTGTGAGTACTCTTCTTTCAAATTCATTCTTTTTAGGGTATTATGTGACATTTTTGCCCTTCTGAAAAAAAATTATATTAGCAAAGAGGGGTAAAAATGTCCAAAAATTTCGCAAAATACCCTAAAAATGATAAATTTGAAATAAAAGTACCCACAAAAGAAAAAAAAATTATTCGCTACCCACAAAAGAAAATGGTGGCAAGTATGATGTTTTTTTAAATCATTTGCCATATAATAAATATAGTAAATGAATTGCTAACCCAACTCTCCTCGCAATTTTCTACCCTTAGTGATTTCATTTCACAACACTCCAAATGTATATGTGTTAGTTGTATGCGTTTGTTTGGGTTTTCCGTATCTTTCCCGTGACATCATTATTCCCGCATATAAAAAGACCTTCACAATCTCTTTACCGTCAAACACTTTACCAAAAGTAAATGATTTTGATAAATAAAGTTTGTATTGGTTGAAATAAAGGTTAAAGTTATAAAAATTTGAATCAAAATAAAATAAACCTACTAAAAATGTAAAAACTAAAAACTCATAAAAATATATCAAAATGGATGTTGAATTAAAGAAAACAAAATTTTTAAAAATATGGTGAAATTAGATCATAAAAAAATTAAACGAATTAAAAGATATTTAAATTTAAATATAAAGGTGATTAATTAGTTAAGAAGTGACATAAGTCACCCCATTATTGGAGCTCATTATTTTAGTTTGTTAGAGCTCCTCCTTTTTTGTTATTTTTTAGTTAGAGAAGTGACACATGTCATTCAATGATTGTATCTCCTTATCTTAATTTTTTGTGGAGCCCACAACTTAAATGCTTTATCTATACTACTTTATACTACCTCCGTCCCAATTTAAGTGTCCACAATGGAATCTTTAGATGTCCCAAATTAAGTGTCCATAGAATATTCCAACCAATGAGATGAGACTTTAGTGGGTGAAAATGATATTTGATTGGTGGAGAGTGTAGTTGGTGGAATTTTTTAAAACTTTGTGCATATGAATAGTGGACACTTAATATGGGACGGAGGGAGTAATACATTTAAGCCTTCTAAAATTAGAAGGCTTAAAAATTCAGATTTTTTTACTTGCTTATTATGGACAGATATATTATAATGCATGTAAAATTAAGATAAGGAGCTCCAATCATGAGATGACATGTGTCACTTCTTAACAAACTCCAAGCCTAACTTCTAACAAACTCCAAGCCTAACTCATAACCACCAAAAATTAAGATAAGGAGCTCTAATTATAAAATGGCATGTGTCACTTCTCAACTAAAAATTCATATTTATTTTCAAATTAAAATATTTTTTTATCTACTTATTTATATTATAATCTAATTTCACCATATTTTCTAAAATTTTATGCTCTTTAATTCAACATTCATTTTAATATATTTTTAAGAGTTTTTAGTTTGAGCATTGATACATAGGCCTAACTAAAGAGGCTTAAAAGGAGACCTACCGCATAAATGAATTGTACAGTACTGTTACTGTACAATTCATTTATGCTGTAGGTCTCCTTTTAGGTCTCTTTAGTTAGGTCCATTTATCATTTTCCTTTTAGTTTTTATATTTTTAGTGGGTTTATTTTATTTTAATTCAAAAATTTAAAACTTTAACCTTTATTTCATTTATTCCAATCAATATAATCTTGATTCGTCAAAATCATATACTTTTTGGGGGAGTGTTTGACGCGTAAGAGATTGCGAGGGTATTTTTATATGCGGGAATAATGATGTCGCGTGAAAGTTACGGGTAACCCAAACAAACACTTACAACTAACACATATGCATTCGAAGTATTGTGAAACGAATTCACTAAACGTGTAAGCAAACACATATAACTATACTTATCGCCGCCGCTGTCACCACTATCTCATCACATCACCACCTCAAAACATTTGTTCGCTACAAAATAGTCATCGGGTATCCGCCGCCGCATTGCGCGGGTACCCTTCTAGTATAGTAGTATAGATACTCTAAAAGTTTTCATAGATTCGAATTACTACAACGATAGAACATGCAAATGTGTCCAATAAACGAATATGACACCTTCTGAAATATCAAGCCATGGCAAACTATTGCCAAAAATAGTATGTTGTATAACATAAAATACAACTGTGACATTTCAAATCAGAGAACCCAAAGCTACTTAATATGCGTAGGCTTTGATATCAGAATCTTGCTCCAATTCTTTCAGGCGTTTATCGTCTAAATGAACCCATGCTTCTACACCATCACCCTCATGATCATCCATCATGATCACCAAATTTTGGACAGGAAGCTTTCCTGTACTAGCCCAAATCGTCTTACCAGAACCAAAATCAGCGTTGTAGAACGAAAACTTGCACCAACAAGTGAATGGATAAAAGTTCACATCATTATCATCTATTTTTCGGTTCGACTCCAAATAAGGATTGATTATAACCCCGTATCCTTCTTCACCATGTGTTAGTATTTTAGCGCAATCGACAACTGTTTTCTTAATGGAGCCATGTAAAATCTTGAAAAAATCAAGAAGTTCCATTTTATCACCTTCACCAGGCGCGAGATGAGAAGTTGCTAGACCCCAAAAATTTCCAAATGAGTTTGCGGGTAACTGAGGGACTACTTTGTCCCTGAGTCCAACTGGTTGGATTAAAAAAGATGCTTTAGATTGGCCATTTTTCACTTGATCCATGCGAACAAAGGCCTTCCATAATAAGGCCACAACAAGTTGGACTTTGGAGGGTTTACGAGACCCGCTATTTTGATCAAATCCAATCTTTTCTCTCATGGCTGATATCGCCTCCCCGCTAAATACAAACCTTTGTGCGGCATTTTTCACATTAACGCTTGACCTAGGGACTCTGAGGTCCAACTCAGGCAAACCTCGTTTTGGGAAGTTAACCGGTGCGTTGAATATTGGGGAGGACTCTTTGTTGTCATATTCACCAATGCTTCTAGCAGCCCAATTATTAATGAAGTTGCACATAGTACCCATGTCCGAAAGCCTATGTGAAAATAACATACCAATTGTGAAACCACCACACTCAAAGGTGGTGACTTTGATACATAGCATAGGATCATTGACATCATCAGCCTCCCCAATCTCACGTGGAAAGAAATCATTTAGAACATCGGGTTTTAACCCATACTCTAGGCCCACAATATATGAGATTGGCACATTTGCTTTGCCTAGGATGTACAAAACACCTTGATCATTACAATCAATTAAAGATTGGTTACGAACAAATCTACCGGCCAATGGGTAGAATTCGCTCAAGGTATTTGATAACGAATCCTCCAAATGGTCATAAATATTCTTATATAGACCATTTGGGCCGTCAGGTGGTGAGGAGTAGTAGAGAATGAGAGGGACGTATACAGTTGGGGCTAGCTCATCGGTGAAAGAGATGTTGTAGAAACGATGAATAGGTGGTGTTGAGGTCGAGGGTTTTACTAGCTTTGATGAGTAGTTTATGACACTTGGGGTGGAGGTTGAGGGTTTCGCTTGCTTTAATGTACGATTTATGACACTACAAGAAATCAGCCTTTTAGCAACAACAGTAGAGACGAATTTGACTTCAGAGACGGTTTTAGCGACACCAAGTGAGGCGTCGCCAATATCCCGTCGCAGAGTATTACGATGTTTTATACTCGTCGCTTGAAATATCGGCCTATTTGGCCACAAGTCATTATGCGTCGCAAATGTTTTTGCCAACATCCTGCTTATGTTCTACTCGTGTTGCTGGTTGAGGCTTCAGCTAGTAGTAGAGGACCTGAATTTTTCTAATATGATATCTTCATTATCATTATTATTATAGCTACTTTTATAGTGAAGCTAGTTCAACATATGGCGTTGCTCAACCACAAGTTTTACGATAACATAAAAATATTTTATATAAATCAGCCAAATACTCGTGCAAAGCGATGGTATATAGCAGCAAATAATTATATCTACAAACTCGTAATTTTGGTTTGACCCTTGATACAAAATTTACGTGTTCAATTTGTAGTCATTGCGAAAAAAAATCATGAGTTAGAAACAAAAAGTGATAATAGCTTAAAGATTAATAATATTTAAAACATTAATGTAATTGTAGATGATGTTACTATTTTTAATCAAATGTATAATGGTCCACTAACATTATCCGTCACTTAAACATTTAAATTTAAGAAGTAGGTATACAACAATTATTTAAATTTTAAATATTTTAAGTTTAAAAAATACATATACATACATTATAAGTAGTAGAGATAAGGATAGGGTGATCATGCACATGTGGTCTTGTGCAATTTTACATGGATTTCATTTCAAATGAGAACAAAGTGGTCCATATGATTTATTGCAATTGATGCTTGATAAACGTGTTTCACGCATGTTCTAAGATGTCATTTCGCTTTCTTCTTTCTAATTTGGGAAAGCAAGTAACCAGTACGTATATAGTTTGAAATTTCTTCTATTCTTGCATACAATATAATCCACATGGTTATATTGTTTGGGAAAGATTTATAAACTATTGTATTACAGAAATAAAGGATTTTCTTTATTTCAGTAAAAGATCTATAAGCCGAATATATATATAACAATTTATTTAACAACATATAAAAAAAAGTGATCATTAATCTTAAGGTGTGTTCGGTAAACCTAGCTGGTATTTTAAACATGTTTGACAAAGTAACTAAGTAGAGGCTTATGTAATATGACAGCTCTTATAAGCTTTCAAAAACTCTCTCCAAAACATAGCCCTAAAGTACAAAATCTAATATTACACAAGTGACAGTGCATGCGCTTTGATACGGTGTTTGCTAACGTTGTTAGTTTATGGCGGCTGCAATAGGTACGAGCCGACACGTGTGTAAAGGTCGTTTATACGGTGTAGTCGAACTCACCTATCTAAATAAGAAACTCACTCACCTATCACTTGTCACTACTACACAAAGCATTTTTTGGTACGCTTATTAGGTACGGTTATATGAAAACCGTACAAAAAAAACCATTTGGTGCGGTTTTTAGAGAAACCGTACCAAGAAGAAGCATTTGGTGCGGGTTTTAAATTTTCCTTGTTATTTGGTACGGTTATTTTTAAAACCGCACCAAATAAATATTTTTTGATACGGTTTTTTTAGAAACCGCACCAAATAAACATTTTTTGATACGGTTTTTTTAGAAACCGCACCAAAAAACAAATTCAAAATAATTGTCTACATCTCAACCTCCCCATACACCGGAAACGGTATTGGGTACCCATAACCCGTGGAAGACGGCATTGGGCTTTACTTTACTTTTACTTTTTGTATAGGTACAAACTTCTTCATCATGTATCCAAATTAGAGATTTCACCTCATTTTAGAAAACAACGCATCATAAGGTGAGTTTATAACTTTTTTTTTGTTATTTTTAACATTATTTATCTTTATGTTGTTAGTTCTAAATTTATATATGTATAAAAGTAAAAAAAAAAAAAAAAAAGTAAAGTAACGCTCAATGCCGTCTTCCACGGGTTATGGGTACCCAATACCGTTTCCGGTGTATGGGGGAGGTTGAGATGTAGACAGCCTTACCCCTACCTAAGGTAGAGAGGCTGCTTCCAATTCTACCAAAGGTAGAAAGGACCTCCGGCCTTTTTGTAGTTAATATGTAGTTAAATTTATATATGTATGTATGTAGTTAATATGTTTATTTGTGTATATATAACATGTGCATCTAGAAGTTTTAAGTAGATCCATATATGAAATTAGTTGATACCCGTCCGAAACTAATCTAATAAAGATTAATTTCGGGCAGTCCCCGTTTCACTACTAGAAAAGGGGCAACACCTACAAATTTTTCCTAAGGAAATTTTTCCTAGGAAATTACCTACGAAATTCCTACAAATTTCCTACGGATTAAGAGAGCCATTATTAGTGACTATTTTCTTAGTAATCTCCTAGCGATTACTGACGGATATGAAACTCTCACAAGTCCGTAGGAAATAGTGACAGTTTTCCTAGGGATTTCCGACGTATACTATGGCGTCGGAAATCCTTAGGAATTTTTCAACTATTTCCTAGGGATCTCCTAGTGATTGACTAAATCATTAAAAAAGTGATAATATACGCCGCTCTTATTATACATACATACGTGTCTATATTAGGATGATAACTTATCATATTATGTCAAAAAAGTATGAGCTAGGGTACAAACATAAAACAAGTGTAAATGTGTTTACGATTATGTATAACCCTATTTCCGTGTGCATATGCATGTGTTAGGATAAGTACAACAATGTATGACTGTTTGTTTATAGGTAGTTTGTATGTATGTATGAATGATAAGATGTAAGTGTCTATTTTTGTGTTTGTATGCTAAACTATATGGATAAACATGTGTAATGTATGTGTTCATATACGTAGACAAACATTTAGATAACTAATTCATGTAAATATGAATGTACGGGACTATATAACATGAGTCACACTTTTGCATAATGTTTTCTAAACGTTTGACAAAAAAAGACTAGGAAATCCATAGGCGATGGTTGCAATTTCCTAGGGATTTCCGACGGATTTTATTAGTTTTTTAAATATTAATATTATCCGTCGGGAATCCCTAGGAAGTTAGGGTTCGGTTTAAGCATGTTGCGCGCATAAACTTGTATTGTTTTTATTGTAACTCTTCATACGAACCCCCACTTTTGTTTACTCAGGAGGCAACGGAATGAATACTAGAACAATTTTGATATTTTGACCCAATTTTATTGTAACTCTCCACTTGTATTGTTTTGGCCATAACTCCTTCATACGAGCTCCAGTTTTGATTATTCAAGCGGCCACTAAACCGGGAGAAAGAGATCTAAAACAATACAAGGCACGACGCACAACTGCACCCTGTGACGTGTGTCAAATAGAACATTTTGGTAATATGACAATTTTTGGCTCAATTTCGTTAATTCAATCATTTCTAATGTGTTTCTCGGAATTTTTAGAAATATCGATGATTTACCAAAATTCTTAGCTCCCCTTAGTAGGGCTGAGCACCGCAGACCCCAAAACTGACCGAATCAACTCAAACTTGATCAAACCAAAGGACCAGCGGTCGGTCTCAGTTCTAACTTTTTTCTTATTTCGGTCTCGGGTCGATCCGGTCTAGTCTGATCTTACAGAAAAACCGACCATTATGCCTTCTTGGACCGGACCGGACCAACCCAGATTGGGCCGACACATTCGATCCGGTCTTCGGTCTGAGGATTTGGGCTAAATCGGTCTTAGTACGGTATGGGTTTAGTCGGTCTGGTGTTAGCCCGATGCTCACCGATACCCCTTAATAATAATTTTATTTATGATACAAATTTAATGCTTGTTTTCAACAATGTACAACAAATAATTTTTACTTATCACTCTAATATTCATTTCCCCCCAAAATAATTTTACTTATCACTCTAAAATTCTTTTCCCCCCTAAAACCCGATCTCAATTTTCATTCCCCCCAAAACCCATTTTTACTTCCCCCCAAAAGTTGACTTTATTCATTATTTTTTCCCCAAACCAGATCTCATTTCTCCATATTCCTCCAAAACCGGATTTCACCATTCCTCCCCTGACCCCAAAAATTCGACCAATCTGCTCATCTCTCTTCAGATCCGTCATTTCCCTGCTCAAAGGTTAATTCATGTGCTTTTTTTAGTCTTGTATATGTTAGGTAACATACCAACTGTGAAAGTTTCATGCTATGGAAACAATAGATGGTTAATTAATAAATTATTAAGTATTGTAATTCGTTTCATATGTTGGTTTTGTATTAGGTACTAAACATAATAGTTGTTATTATTCTGTTTTTGTTTATGTTATCGGTCCATGGTATGAAAAAGTTTGTTTCTTGGTTTTCTCGAGATTCGATTTGGGAGATATCGTTCAGATTAAATGTGTTGCGGTTATCGTTCAGATTATGCGGTGTTTGGGAGATATTGTGCTTTTGATTAAACTGATGATTTAGGAATTGTTTTGATTGATGGTGATCTTTTATATTTGTTGCAAAGAAAATAAGGTTGTGTAAATGAAGCACTAATAGTTTGCAACGTTTCTTTGCCTATTTAAATTATTCAGGGGGATTATTAGCAGATTTAGTAAAATGATAGTGTTATATGTTGTTTTCACTAATAAATAGTGAATGTGTTAGTTATGTAATATATTGTTCAGTTATTTGTCGTAAAAGCGATTGTTAAGTACTCCGTATATATCGAGCATCGAGAATCTGTACATGTAACTGATGAGTGTGTTAGTTACTGTAAGAGATTGTTACGTTATTTTTTGCATTCCAACTGTTTCAATTAGTTCGGTTCAAGGCCAAGAGCTTTTGATAGTAACTCAAAAAGAGTGTCTGCAAGCTCCATGACTTGGTTTAAGTTTTACCATTGTAATTTTGCTAGCCTTAATAACATCAATGAATGTTTGCATTCACAAAGGCATAAATTTGCTACATTGTTTGGAATAACATAATCTGCTAGAACAAACGTATGTACTTATCTGAAGTGTATACGACGTTACTACTGAAATCGTAAATGTGAGCACACTCCGTGTTTGAAGATTATCTCTGAACATTATGTTTGAATGTTTCTGCTTGATCTGTAAATTAGGATTCTGAACATGTGCAATTTTGGTGCAGACCATTGTCAGTGGAGTTGCAAGGAAACCTGTCTTGATTTGCTTTTTCAAGTAAAACCAGGTGGTGGCCGTGTCGGGCCTTTAGTTGTTGAAGGCCTACTTAAAGACTCGCAATCTGATTCACTATAATTTATTATTCATGGAAGTCCAAATAGAGCATATCACTAATTAACATAAGGTGACGAGTCTTAATTTATTCAAGTGAATGACAAAGCATACAGGAATTGTATATATAATTGATTTGGTTGTTGCATTTGTGTAAGTATGTTTGTTTATTTAATTTTAGTGTTTCCAACAAAAGGGTGGATGGGAGTGCGGATATTATTTGATGAAGTTCATGCATGACCTTGTTATAAAAAAACTAACCGACTTTCCAAAAAGTGTAAGTATTTCCTTTTATTCCCCTCGAGATTATAGCGGGTTAGGTGGGATTGCAGCGGGTGGGCTGCTGTTGCAGTGAGTTGGCTGCTAATACAACGGGTGGGTTGCTATTGCAGCGGGTCAGTTATTGTGTAAACTAACATGCCTAAACTAGTATGGGCAGCGCCTATAGGACTTTATTAGCTAACATTAACATCACTAGTATCTATTTAATTCTTAAAAAGTCTATTTGTTCATCAGGAAAGCTAAATTTGGACTGAATTGAGTAGCTACTTGTAATATACTTTGCTATTAATAATATGTTATAGAGGGTTGGCTGGAATTGCAACGGGTCGGCTGCTGTTGCAGCGGGTTGACCGCTATTGCATCGGGTCGTGTCAAATGGGTTGAACTAATTATAGGCAATATGGTTACTTGAACTAATATGTTACATGCAATTTGGACTGATTTTGTTGGTTTTTATTGCGAAAAAAATATGACTAATATATATCTATATTTGTTTTTATAGCTTTGGAAGGATACACGCCGTTTACAACCGCTGGAGATCGACGAAGTGGCTAATCTAGTACTGAACGAGTTTTATAGGGATGTTGTACTTACTCCTTTAGATACGGTGGCTCCTCAGTAGTCCAGGTTTTATATTTTGGTGATGATAACGTTTTACGATTGTAATGGATAGCACTTTTATATTCTGGTGATAATGACGTTTAAAAGATGATAACACTTTTGTCTAACTTAGGTGGTTGCGTTGGTTGATGTTTACTTAAAATGTTAAGTTTGTTAAATATTGTTTGTGTATCTTGCAATGTCGGGTCTGCTGCGGAAAGTATTATGGTAGTGTTTGGATACATGTTTATTATGGTAGTGTTTGGATACAGGTTTTGGAAAATATTTTTTTTTGAAAAAGCATATTTTTGGTGCGGTTTTTTAATAAACCGTACCAAAAAAGAAAGATTTGGTAGGCTTTTTATTGAAGACATTTGGTACGGTTAGAAATAAAACCGCACCAAATAATCATTTTTTGCTACGGTTTTGAAACCGCACCAAAGCACATTTTATTTTTTGGTACGCTAGTATTAGGTACGGTTTTAAAACCGTACCAGAAGGCTTTAAAAACCGTACCTAATGAATTTTTTGTGTAGTAGTGTGTGTACTTGATAAACATTTTTCGAGAATAGAACATCACACATATCCGAATGACTTTATCTCTACATGTATGAGTTAAGCTTACATCTTGTATATTCCTAACTAAATACATGTCCCTTTCTATAAAATGAAAGTCAAAGCTATAAAATAATGCGTTTATTAAACAGGATATATACCAACAAAAGCATGTTGTCTAATCAAAATACACATAATTACTAGCAATCTTGAGGGCGAGGGTAACAAAATATATACCAACATAAAACAGCACAAAGACGGAAAAGACTTTGAAAAGATTTAGAAGACTTTTATGGTCCGACCTATTTGCCAGTGGTGGGAATAAAGATGTATTTTGACTAACAAAATAAGTTTGATAAATAAAGGCTAAAATAACAACTAATCTTGATATCCTTGGAAGAGGTTACGCATACTTGACAACAAAATGGACAATCTTATCATTTAGGCCAAATGAAGTGAACGGATATACAAGTTAGGTTCAGTTTTAATTATGTATGTAACGTTCATTCCAGTTAACGTCAGTTGATATACTAGTTAGAGCATTGACAACGGTAACGTTATAACTGAATGAAAAAAAAATGTAAACAAATTAATCAAAAGAGGATGAGATGAAAAAGAAACTAAGCATATACTATGACCTGGCTCTAGCATTCACTCTATCTGAATAAGAGGTGATATGTACACTACCAAAAATAATATGTACACCACAAAATCACATTAGTGATACATATAATACAACATCACATGATTATTATGTACACATCACTTTTGATGGTATGCATATCACCTACCATCTTTCCTAATACTATCAAACTGACACAAAAAAATATTAAAACATGGTACCAAAACATTGTACACTTGATACTACCAAAACTAACCACATATAAATATGTACTCACATATCACCTCTCTATCAAACATTGAAACATGTACCAAAACATTGTACACTTGATACCAAACATAGTACCAAAACTAACCACATATAAATACGTACTCACATATCAAAACTTAAAAACATTGAAACATGGTACCAAAACATTGTACACTTTTACCAAACATGGTACGAAAACTAACCACATATAAAGTGGATTTGTTATAGGTACTCATGGGCCACCATAAAGAGGGTAGTTAAAAGTAAGAAAGATTACTTTTAAACATCAGTTTACAGTATAACGCAGTTTTTTATCAGTTTCTTCTTCGTACTTTCTATCAGTTGAATACTTTTGACTTGTTAAACTTTATATTTTATATTTCGTACTTTTAAGTTTATAGTTTTTAATATAAACAAAATTGTAAAAATAAAATAAAAAATAATCAAAAAAGGGAAAATCCAAAGCGGGGGGGGGGGGGGGGGGGGGGGTACAACTTGTAAAAACATGATGTGATATAAATATGTACTCACATATCAAAACGTGATAACTCAGACCCACGAGAGAGAAGACAAACTCCCATGCACCTGATTCACCACAATTTTAATGCCAACCAATGAAAACACATTTCATTCCACAAATAGAACACCCCCCCCCCCCCCCCCCCCCCAAATTGTTAACTCCACCTCCTTTTTTCTTTTTCTTTTTCTTTTTTTCTCTAATCTTTTTTCTATAGTAAAACTATAAAGCGGAAAGCACAGAACAGAAAATATAAAGTTTGACAGGATATATGGAACAGAAACTCGTAAAATATGAAGAAATACGGAACAAAAACTGATAAAAAACTATGTTGTACTCTTAATAATAGAATTAAATGGAGAGTCGGGTGGGGGTGGGGGTAAAGCATGTAAAAAGATGGTAGGAGGGTAAAATAGTACCACCCTAAATAAATAACAAACATTACAAAAATCTTGCACGTGAACTCAAGCCAAAACTGATTAATGCTTACTGAAGTCGACTCTTTATGGGGTCCCCGTAACCATTGTTGCCAATCTATCTCTTTATGTTTATTTGATCTTCGCGTAACTCACTTGTAGAGTTTTAGTTGAATGTCTTGAACAATTTTGTTAGTACTTGATACATTGCTACCAAACACACGAGCATTTCTTTCTTTCCATATGAAGTACCCGATAGTCCAAATAACGGTTTCCAAACACGAGAAAAATAGATAAGGACATTAACGTTTCCATTTGATGAATAGAATTCATCTAGTGAGAAAGCATTAACGACCCCCACCTTCCACCTATTAAAAATCTTCTCCCAAACGCCCATAGCTAAATCACAATTGATCAAGCTATGAGTACACGTTTCAACAATATTGTTACAACTTGGACAAACAACCGAGTCCAAATCGACACCTATTCTATCAAGCTCTACACAAACTGGTAGTCTTCCTCTTAACACCCTCCACACGGATATGTTTACTTTCTTAGGTGCCAACTTGTTCCAAAGCGTTTCATGACCTCCATTATCCGACGCTATAATATTTTTCTCGATCAATCTTGAAAACATTTTAAGCGTGAACTCACCATCTTCACCAATAAACCACTTCCACCGATCCCTACAATTATTAGACATAACAACATGTTGCAAAGCGTAAAAAAAAAATCCTCAAACTCCCTACTTACCCTCCCACTAATACTCCTAACCCAATCTCATACCCAAACCCACCTATTATCTACCCACACCCCTTTCTCCATCACACTAATCTCCTTTCTTATATCCAAATGATATCTAGAAAATCTGTCACAAAATCTCCGATTGTCCGATCCACCCAACGATCTACCCAAAATCTAATAACCCTTCCATCCCCTACCACCCCAACACAAGAAGACATGAACTCTACCCCCAACCCAACAATATCCTCTCCAATCTTCACAATATCACACTAAACCGCACCCCCTTCACCCCAAGGTTGATAGTCGATCTCACGTTACATAGATCAACGTGAGTTCACTACAAAAAAATAGTCCTATCTACGCACTTTTTTTTCACACTTTTAAAATGTGTGTATAATTTTATTAGTTTATACACATTTAATAATATGTTAAAATTGGATACATCTATAAATGTGAATTTCTTTTGTAAAACAGTAGAATTTTCACACTTATGATTGTATAAAAATAAAGTTTACACTTTTAAGTGTGGAGAAATCTAAGTAATGTCCACACTTAGAGCTTCGGGTACAGTGGCTGATGGCTCAAGCCATCACCCTCGACGCCATCCTATGCTGCGAGGCACCACACCGAGGCCGAGTTGTTTGGTCTTGGTGTCGTGACCACCAGCTCACACCAAAGCATTTTTTTCCCCTTTTTGGTTGTATTTGTGATGTGTTTATGTTTGTGTGATACTATGATGCGATTTTTTTGGTGTGTGTTTAACAGGTAGCCAAGGAAGAAGACGACCCACTAATGAGTGTACCCTAATTTCCCTCATTTTGCGTGTTTCGTTTGGGATGGGCCTTAAATTTTGGGTATATAAGTGGACGACGTAGAGGGCATAACTACATTTGGTTTTTGGGCCTTAAATTTTTGGTGTTTGTGATCAATTATATAAGGGTGTGTTTAACATTGGTTAATTTGGTATATTTTTTGGTTGTTGGGACTTATATTTTTGGTATAATCTTTGGACTATGTATGGTTTTGGGCAGTATAATTTTTACGAAGTTGAATAAATCACAAGACAAGTTTTTGTACTCAAACGACTAAGTGATTAATGTGTTTTTTATTACTGAAATTTAATTTTAGGTAAACATATTGTTTTATTAAAAAAAAAAAAAAAAAAAAAAAAGGCATCATGACACAAAAAAACTAGTGTTATGCTAGGTAGGAGGTTTTGGTGCCATAGCCAAAACTGATGCCATGAAAAAAAAAAGTGTTGATGTGCCACCACTTTTTTCCATGGCACCATCCACGGCACCAAACGATACCTAGCGCTCTTATAGATGTGGAAGTCATTTGTAACACCCACTTTCTCCACACTTCCTCAAGCGTAGAGAAATTAGGTGTTACAATTAATTTGCACTTTTAGAAGTGTGAAGAAATTTTTGATTTTTCCAAACTTAAAAATGTGAACATTTTTTAGATACAATTATAAGTGTGAAAAATGTTAAATTGTCTTACATTTTTTTCATACTTATTAATGTACATGATTCTTACACATTATCAAGTGTTAATAAACTAATATAATTTTATGCACTTTTTACAAGCGTAGAAAAAAAGTGTGTAGATTGCACTACTTTTTTTTGTATTTGTTATTCTATTTTCAAACATCTTATTAATACTCAAGTAACTGTTGATGAAATTGAATATGTAGTTGTAGGTGAAGATGGAGCGAGAGATTAAAAAATGGGATTATTTTTATACGATACATTAAGTAGATTTGATTTTAAAAGATCATGAGAGATTATTTTTCTAAAATCTCTGATAAAGTCTGTCAGCCAAACAAAACTTATCATTTATGTAATTTATTTTCTCAAAACATAAGTATAATATTCGCATAATCTTTTGTACCAACATGCCTTCACCTTAAAACCAAATCAAACCTCAATTTTGACTTGAACCTTATAATTACATAAATAAGTTAACATGGCGTCACATATGACCGAAGATTTAAGATTCTTTTTTAAATGACCCATTTATATTAATACTTTACGAAAGTGAACATCACATATATGTTTACCAAAATAAACTTTTACATATCATCCATTAGATTTAATCCAGAACACCTTTTCAACCGTGTCTCTGCTTCTTCTATGTGACTTTGTAAGCGACTGGAAAGTACAAATCCTAGTAGGCGACTATTTGGGCGAACTTGTATGTGACCTTCAAAAATGGAGATCCTAGGCGACTCCTAAGCGAGTTCCTGGGCGACCAAAGAAAATTAGGCAACCCCCTGAGCGACTAAAGCAAATTAGGTGACCTCTTAGGCGACATGGTAGGCTACTAAAGCACTTCTCTCCTCAAAGTCTATGCGATCTTGTATCCTAGGCGACTCCTAGGCGAGTAAAGCATAGGTTTTGATTTGGAGTGTTGAATACATTTCATGTTTGTCGTGTTTGCTATATCCGAAAGAAACTAGAGGAAGTCGGCTAGATTAATCCATTAAACAAATCTTGGTGACCCCAATAGGCTATATTAATCCATTAAACAAATCTTGGTGACCCTACTATAACAGTCTAACTTCCGGTATCTAGCTATCATATGTATCTTTTTTAAAGGAAAAATACCAAGGGGGCGTGCATGTACTTAAATGGAGGAGCGTCTGTTTTGGTAAATGGTTGAAATTTGGTCGAATATCGTAAATGTAGGTGTGTATTAGTTTAGATTAGTAATTAGTTTAAGAGTAATGCTAAACTCACTCACAAAATTCACACAAAAAATCTACTCGCTGACGTGAGCGAGTGAATTTTTTGTATGGATTTTGTGAATGGTTCTATCATTTCTCTTAGTTTAAATTTTAAAGTGTCACAATTTTGAACATAACAAAATTTGACACATTTGATTGAAAAAAGAGATATTTAAATTCGTTGATTAATAACCGGTCCAAAATTTGGATGCTTTCTTGCGCTATTTTCCAAAGTTATTCTCCATTTAAAAAAATGAGATGTGTAATCTAACACGAATATTTATTATTATTATTTTTTTTGTTGATCTTATATCCGAGAAGATTAGTATATCTCTCTAAAACTTGCACTTGACTTGTCCTTCTAATTACAATCTGGCAAAAGTTTGAAGCCTATCAACAATTGCTCGTCATCTGTTCCATCTATCTTGTTATGTACGATATTGTCAGTGTATTTAAGCTTAAAAATTGGAAAAAGTTGTCAAACACTCATAATTCTTTTCTACTAAACAATTATATTTTACTTATCCTACATATATTATTGCTTAGGAAACCCAGGCCCGGATTTCGCTATGGGCAACATAGATGACGGCCCAAAGGTAGCCCAAGAGAAGGGCATCAATCTACTAGTCCATGTTTACCAATGTTTAGTTAACTAGTTAAACCTATTATATATACAAATACAATATGGAAATATATTAGCTACAATTAATTGTAGCTAATTTTGTTCTATAAATGTGGGTCTCTTGTTCTTTTTGTGATCTTGATTTTTTTCTGTAAGTCCCTGATTCATTGCTAGTGTATTTTTTGTAAAGGATTACAGCCAATTGGCTACAAAAATTGTAGCTAAGCTATCCCCATACAATATTTGTGTGCAACTAAATAGTGACCCATTTCACTAAATGATACTCCGTAACTTACATATCAGTGGTAGAGCTAGAAAAATTTTCTTGAAAGTGATGAGCAGTGTTACATATACATCTACTTATTCTTTTTAACATTCAGTTATTGGTAAATGAATATGATTTACATCTAACAAATAAAAAACAATGTGATAGTAATTACAAATTTCCTAAAAATATGACTTGTGCTATATGTATTTCGGGCCCAGGTTCAACAATAAAACAACCACAAGTACCGGATCTTAGTAAGCCCAATAACAAATTGGCTAAGATTCGGACTCAAAGATGCACGCAGAGCACCTAGCGGACCAGACTCGTAGTCACGGAAGGTGATATGCGTCCGCGTCCATGATTACTGCAGAACCTTGCCTGACAAGGGTCCCATTCCGGCCACTAACTTTTATAAGCGAAATGCTAGGAAACCCTAACATTAGGCTTGCCTATAAAAGGAACTCTAATCCTCTCAAAAGGTACGACTTTCTCTCACATACTAATACACACACTTTTATATTCTCTGACAAGAATGAATACTTACCCTCACGTCGGAGCTTAATCGTGAGTTCCGTCCCCACGGTAAGGCTAACGGTTTACTTTCATTTGTTCAGGGATTCAATCCACTACTTGGTTTAGTACAAATTTAGCCCATTGACGACCTGTTGGCCCGGCCCAACATACATCCTCTACACATATTTTAACCCGTCATGCTCTTTGTACTAACATAAATAAAGTAACATTTGCTTTCTTTTATGTCATTGTCTTTTCTATCCTCACACACGTCACACATAAAATCTATTTATTTGCAGACACACATTTTCCCTGAGGTTTTTCTAAGAGCACTCTTTTTAGCTTCAAATAAAAGTGTGACTGTATATCTCACCTTTCCATATTCTGCTACGACGAGATTGGATAGCGTTGTTGTCGTCGTCTCTCATTTTAATTGAGAATGTCATACTTATTTAAATCACAATCATTTAATGCATAATATATAAACATTGTGAGTAAGCATAAGGCCATGGCTTTGGATATATAGACCAACAGCACAACATTAACAAAAAAGTCAGGATGGCCGAGTGGTCTAAGGCGCCAGACTCAAGTTCTGGTCTTCGAAAGAGGGCGTGGGTTCAAATCCCACTTCTGACATTTCATTCTTTTTTTTTTTAGTTTCTTTTTTAACCCATTTCCTTTATTTTAGGCATCTGTTTCTTTCAATCTGAATCAATCATGGCATCTACTCGTTCCCTCTTCACATCACTCATCAGGTACATACCTAACCTACTCACTTTATTTTAACTAACTTTTAATTTTATAAAAAACAATTTGTTAAAAATAAGTCTTAACATTTATTATTTTTTTGTAACCCTAGGAATGGTACTAGACAGACCCAGGTGAGATTTGTATCTTCTTCGGTGCCGAAACCGGAGTTTGTGTCTCCGGTTTCGGGTACTGAAGAGGAAAGTGGTGGGGACAGTGATGGGGATGATTTGAAGAGTAGGATATTTAGACTGAGGCTGCCCAAGCGTAGCGCGACTAATGTTATTCAGAAATGGGTTAATGAAGGACGGGAGGTTCAGCTTGACGATTTGCGAGGGATTGGGAAGGATCTCAGGAGATCGAGGCGGTATAAACATGCTCTTGAGGTTAGACTTTACTTGTTTTTCATGAGTTTTAGGGGGCGTGTTTAGATTAGATTACCACACACACTAGCTTATGAAGTTGAATACAACATAAGTTTAAGTTGATAATTGAAAGCGCTGAGTTTATCGGCTTTTCAAATTTCAGTAAGCCGATAAGCCCATTGCATAAGATAATCCAAACACCGAATTAATTGAAGTACTTGATTGTAGTTCCCATAAATTGGTTATTATGCTAGTAGATATGATGGTCCACTTGCGAAAATTAGTACATATGCATTGGTTATTCATGTAGTTGGGAGTGATTTATACAATAACTAATAAATCTTTTTTGTGGTTATTCAAACATGTGTGCCAGCAAATTTTCATGAATATGTTTGTGTTAGAGTTCTAATTTATATTGTGTTATACCCACAGTGGAGTTAATTTGTTACGGTGTACATCAAGGTTAGCCATTGATTTAGTTTCCGGAAGTTACATGTAGCAATATTCTGAGGTTGTTGGATTACCGTGGTAATTTCTTGGTTGTGCTGTCATAACTACTTATCCTGCTGTCAGCCATGAATACTCAAATTAGTAATTTATATATATAACTTTTTGGTCAAACGGAATTTTACTGTTTGCCTGTCTAGGGGATCCAGTGATATCAAAAATAGATAATTAAGCATCATCTGATCCAGAACGTGAAACTGTCAAACTAACAACTTTTAACTACCAAATTACAACATGAACTTGCTTCGTTGACAGTTGAAAAAGTTCACCTGCTCTGCATTGATGATGATCAAATTGAACATCACCTTGCAAGCTCGATCTCTGAGAATTTGAAACCTCTTAAACTTGAGCATAAACTTTGAGATCAAAAAATTGAACTGCAACACTGTAGACCTCAACCCTTGTGAATTTGAATCCCTGGAAACTTGAACATGAACTTTGTGATTTAAACTGGAACAGCAACCTTGCCCCCTAGTGAATTTCAAACTATTGCAACTTGAACATGAACTATGAGATTCGTAACATAAACAGTCACTTTGCACCCTTGTGAATTGTGAAACCCTTGAAAGATATGATAAACCGATGTTTAATTTGGGGCATGTACTTCAATTTTGAGCAATGGGTACTTCCTTTAAAAAACATCTAAAAAGGGGTACATACTATAAAAACGTTAACAAGGTTAATTTAACACAAACATGCTACCCGTTTGAGCAAAAAAAAATAAAAAAAATGCAAGTACTTTACCTTCCAAGCAAAGTTTTTTGTACAAGTATGTTAACCTCTTGGAGGTCAAAAGTACTCTGTAATATTCTTATAAGGACGTTGCCCTTTGTTGCGCAAAAATGAAGTACATGCCCTAAAGTAAACTTTGGCCTATAGCAGGTTGCTTTTCTATGCAAATTTCCCTTCTTTTTCTCTAGTTCGAGTTATAGCTTCTTGATAATCTTTACAATTGAGTACACATTGTAATTGAACAACATGATATTTGCTGATAAAATAATGAGCAAGAATATGTGCATGTGCAGCTGTCGGAGTGGATTGTTTCACGCGGAGACTTTGAATTATCCGACTCAGACTATGCATTCCGAATTGACTTGATGACCAAAGTTTTTGGTATAGACGCTGCCGAACGCTATTTTGAAAGTTTGCCTCCAACTGCTAAAACAATTGAATCTTACACTGCTCTTCTTCACTGTTATGCTGCATCAAAACTAACTTCAAAAGCTGAGGACCTTTATGAAAGAATCAAAGAGTCTAACCTTCCATTAAGTGCCATAACGTACAATGAGTTAATGACGTTATACATGTCAGTTGGGCAGGTGGAAAAGGTCTCTTCTGTTGTTGAAGAACTAAAAAATCAGAATGTTTCTCCAGATATATACACTTACAACTTATGGATAAGTTCTTGTGCTTCGTCTTTGAAGATCGATGAAGTTAGAAACATTCTTGATGAAATGACAAATTCATGTTCGAGTGAGAGTTGGGGAAGATATGTGAAGCTTGTGAAGATATATCTAACATCGGGTCAACTTGTGAATTCAGAAGTCAACTCTGTGGTCGAAAGTGAGAAGGGCATTACACAAAGAGAATGGATAACTTATGATTTCCTTATTATACTGCACAGTGCTTTGGGAAATAAAGATACACTTGATCAGATATGGAAATCTTTAAGAATGACGAACCAAAAAATGATAAGCAGAAACTATGCTTGCATACTATCTGCATATGTGATGGGTGGCCATTTCAATGAGGTTGGAGAAGTGATTGATCAATGGAAGACATCTGCCACAACCGACTTTGATGTCGCTGTATGTGAAAGGCTTGTTAAAGCTTTTGAAGAAGTTGAGCTGACCGAAAAAGCAGAAGCTTTCCGCATGTTATTATGTGAGAAAAAGTGTGACCCACAATAATGTCGTTTGAGTTTGTTGTTGTGCTTTGGTGCCGAAACTTGGCAATTCAACATGAGCAATAGATAATAAGCTTGTATTTGGCAAATGCTTACTGAACTCCTTTTTCAAGTTTCTGCATGCTTTCTTTGACGCCCAAAAGGAATTGCTCATCTTTGCTTGCTTCTTACTTGTCCGAATTGGAATATCAATATGGAATGATTGATGGATTTCTACAACAGTTTTGATGGTAACATCCATTTGCTGGAGTTACTTTAATATTCATACTGTCTTTGCTCAAGTATATTAGTAACCTGTGGATCTTTTTCATTTTATGGTTTTGGACATACATCCAATTCTGAGACTATTAGAAAATACTTCCCCCAAAGCCTTTGAAACGATTTTTTTTTTTTTTTTTTTTTTTTTTTTTTTTTTTTTTTCATTTTTGTGAAAGAAGTATAAAGGCTAAATCTATTAGTTTTGCTGTTTTTCTTTAACAGCGAAACAAGTGCTGTTCCACTTTTCACTCTGATTTTGTTCATCGCGCATTAGCTACAACAGTATTCTGAAAACTTAAAGAGATTAAAGTCTTGCCACATCAACTGAAATTCTTTGTATATAACATCTCGTTTAACCTGTTTGGAATAATTTTGTGAGTGAGTAGGGTATTTATGGCGATGTGTTATGAGACCCACATACACCAATAACAGTTATAGTTGGGCAGTGAGTTTTAGTTACCGTAGTGTTATTGGGTGGATGTTGAGGTAGCAAACCAACAACGGTTATTGGGACACCACTGCACCTATCACTCTAAGTGCGTAAAGCTAACTCGACTTCAACTTATGTGTTATCATTTTCCTTATTGAGAAGCCATCCCTGTTTAAACTCGGATTTTGCTTTATAAATAGGTTAAGTGGCTGTGAACGAACAAACACAAACATGCCCTTGTTCTTGTTCGTTTAAGTTTAATCGCACAAATAGAAAAACACAAGCTCATAAACGATCGTATTTTCTTGTCCATATTCTTTCAGCAAGAAAATAAGGTGGGTCATTTTGTTAATGTAAACATATTTTACTATAAGTAATTGATAAATATTGTATTTGAACACAAACAAATAATTGAATATAAATGAACGTTTGTTAACGTACGACAATAAATGAAGATTTTTGTTCGTATTCATTAGTTCGACTAAACAAATATAAAATATCATTCATATTCAATTAAATAAACCGGCATAAATGAACATTTTGCTCAACAATTAACGTTCGATTTTGAGTAAATTAAAAAAATACATCATTGTGGTTTGTTAGTTTTCACACTAAACATCTTTGAAAACTTTTAGCAATAATCATCTTTCCGTTAGTGAAAGTTAGACATAATACATTTTTAGGGACTAATGTTGTACTTATTTCTCCGTTATCTACTAATGGTCAAACACACTGCTTGATAAAATCTCTCTCAAACACTATTTTGTTCATTTCATCTTTTTCTTCTTACCATCATCATTACCTATCATCTATTTCTCACTACTTCTACTATTATAAAATACCTAGACCACTAACCATTCATTTTCAACTACTGTAAAATAACTTAACCCATAAAACATTTATATTTATCACTATAAAATCACTCACAAACACCGCAAAATACCAAAACCCATCATCATCTTCTTCTCATCACATTTACCACCACCATCTGCCACATCTACTAACACCATCTTTCATATATATGGTGTCTGGCTCTGTGAACACCACCATTCGCTATAGGGGTGTAAACGAGACGAGACAACTCACGAGCTATTCGAGAACGACTCGTAAACTACTCGAAATCTACTCTATATAAACAAGTCGAGCTCGAGCTCGAGCTACTCGAGTACACTTTCGAGCCGAGTTCGAGCTCGAATATGCTCAGCTCGTGAGGCTCGCGAGCCCTTATCGAGCTTCAATGATATGCCCATTTTTCATCGAGTTCGAGCTTTAAAAGTGGCAATAATCAAGCTCGAGTCGAGTTTCGAGCTCGAGTTTGAGATGACCAGCCGAGCTCGAGCTTGAAATCCAAAGCTCGAACGAGCTCGAGTCGAGTTTTACTAATTGAGTCGAGTTCGAGCTTGGCAGTACTCGACTCGACTCGGCTCGTTTACACCCCTAATTCGCTACCTCTACCACTTAAACGACCACCATATTAGTTGGAGGAATTGGAGGTGATGGAGGTGGCGGATGGTGGTGGTGGTGGTCACAAATCTGACCACCAGAAATTTTGTGATTGTTGAGAGTGATTTTATGGTGATAGGTATCGGCATTTTTTGTGGGTTTAGGTATTTTATGGTAGTTGTAAGTGATTTTATAATTAATGGTTTAGGTAGTGAGAAGAAGATGATGATGGGTAGTGGAGGTGATGAGAAGAAGAAAATAAAATGAATAAAAGAGTGTTTAAGAGTGATTTTATCAAGATATGTGTTTAGACTTTTAGTAAACTAGACGAGTACCCATGCATAACAACTAGATTTATAACGGTAGATAGTTATAGTGATAATCTGGTTAAGTGTTTTTTGTAACGTTTTGTGTAACTATAGCTATTTGCGGCTAGAAAATCTCGTTGTTATGCATGAGTACTCGTCTAATATATATAATTGACAAACCAAAGTATTTAAATATGTTTTTATATAGTTGACAAACTAAAGTATCAAATATGTATTTAATATATTATTTAAGTTGACAAATCAAAATGTCAAATATGTTTTTATATAGTTGACAAACCAATTGACAAATCAAATAGTCAAATATGTATGTGTTAAGGCTAAAGGACATGGGTGTGAATACTCATAGGTGCACTTATAGTGAGCTCTCAATGTCGATCACTAAGTGACATGCAAAAAAAATAAACTTATCGTGAGCCACTCACCTTAACTACAAACAATTGAAGTGGAGCCTTTTTTTTTTTTTTTTTTTTTTTTTTTTTTTTTTTTTTTTTCGTATTGTTATTTTATTGTGTTTGTGAGTGTATGTGAGTGTATGTGGGGTATTTAGTAAGGTATATTTGTATAAAGTGTGTGCTTTAATGAAATGCGAGGGTAAGATGACCATGTCTTGTGAAAGGTGAGAGGGAATGTGAGGAAGTGATAGGAGAGAGAAACTGAGATGCCGCTGATGTGTAAAGTGAAAAGAGGGGTAGGGGGGGGGGGGGTGGTATTACCATGCCTTCTAGTCTAAGTTTGCATTTAAGTTTTCATTTGTGCTTTCTAGTTTTCAAATGAATAGAGTTGACAAACGAGTGTATGGTAAGCTCCATTTAAATTTTCATTTTAAAATATAAATTAAACAATGTTGGAAAGTATTAGGCTGCCCCCAGTAGGGGGATTCAATCCCCCTCATTTTCCCTGCCACGTCAGCTTTCTCTCTCCAGCGACCTTCAAGCGATTAGGTGCCCCAGTAAGGGCGACCAAGTTCATTTAAAAAAAAAAAAAAAATTTAACACCAAATAAAATAAAAACATAAATCATCCGGTAAAAAACGATACGAAATACATAAATCATTTTTTTTTATTGTGTATTTATAAAGGTAATTTTTATTTTTATTTATTTATTTTTTTTTATATATTTTTTTATTGTGTGAAATAGATTTGTGGATTGAAGTGTGTTTGTATTGTGTATTTATAAAGGTATATATATATACATATACATATATATATATATATATATATATATATATATATATATATATATATATATATATATATATATATATATATATTTTATAAACCGTTGCATTAAACGGTTATTTGATATTAAAACGTTTGAAATACTCGATCGTACCTGCGACCAAGTTGTGTGAAAAACATTCGACGATCGATTCGCCACATTAAGGATGATCGATCTTTCACTCGATTGAGTGACCAACGATCGACACAAGATTTGATTATTGGGGCTAGCCTTAAACCAGTTGTAACTACCGTGTATGTGCTAAACTATTTTTAACAGTGTTTTCTTTTTGAAAGTTATTAAAGTTTTCAAAGGTAGAATAGATATAGAACAAAATTAAGAGATTAAGTGCGCTTGGTTCAAATTGGGGAATGGAAAAGGAAAAGGCAATGAGAATGCAAAGGAATGGAATGTAGATTATCATTATCTTTGATAGTGCTTGGCTTGGGAAAAATACATTAACCTCCAAAGTGGTGGTGGTGGTGGCTGATAGTGGTGGTGGTGGTGGTGGTTGCTGGTGGTGGCAGCTTTTGGTGGTGACGGTGGTGGCTGGTAGATGGTGGTGGTGGTGGTTTCTGGTGGTGGTGGTGCTGCTAGTGGTGGTGGCTGCTAATGGTGGTGGCTGCTGGTGGTGGTGGTGGATGCTGGAGGTGGTGGTGGTGGCTACTGGTGGTGATGGTGGATGGTGGTGGTAGTGGTGATTGTTGGTGGTGGTGGTGGCTGCTAATGGTGGTAGCTGGTGGTGGCTGCTGGTGGTGGTGGAGGAGGTGGTTGCTGCTGGTGGTGGTGGTGATGGCTGGTGGTGGTGGTGGTAGTGGTGGCTGGTAATGGTGGTGGTGGTGGTGTTGGTGGCTGCTGGTGGTGGTGGCTGGTGGTGGTGGTGGTGGTGACTGCTGGTGGTGGTGGTGTTGGTGGCTGCTGGTAGTGGTGGTGGTAGTGACTGGTGGTGGTGGTGGTGGTGTTGGTGGCTGCTAGTGGTGGTGGTGGTGGCTTGTTCTTGCTATGGCGGCTGCTGGTGGTGGTGGGTAATCATTACCATACCTCCCAATTTACTGGGTAATGCCCCATTACCCAATACTAAACAATGATTGCATTCCCTAGTTCTAACCAGACATGTTTAATCATTACCTTTGCCATTCCCCACCACCATTACCCCCAATCAAGCACCCCGTAAGATTTTTTTTTATCCATGCTTTATAACTAGTTAAGATAACAAAGATAAATGAGAAAAATTTACATTGTTAGTCTTTTGAGATGTTTTGTGCTTAACTTTTGCTAACTGAAAATAAAGATGTTTAGTGTGAAAACAAATTTATTTTGTATTTTACTCTTTGAATTTATTTACCACAGTTCATCTAACACAAAGGGAAGAAAATACCGTAGCATGTTTTGGTAGTTGGCACGTGTGGGGCATGGTGAGAAAAGGGTGAGTTGAGTACACATAGCGTGAAGGGATCCATAAATTAGGCAGACAGACAGACAGTACGATCGACCACTGTTTATTGTTGTTGTTGTAAAGTCTAAGTATCACGTGCATCTTCAGATCACTCCAATCCAATGAAGGTAACATCTTCATCATCATCATTCTATTTCAGATATTATTTATCATTGATTGATCTAATCTATCTAATACTACTTTTGTTTTTTATATTTTTACAGATCGAATGTTTTAATGAAACCAAACAGATGATGATGGGATCACTGGGTCACAAGAACAAGAGACTGTTTGTTTTCACAGGTTTGTTTCTTTTTTATAAGTGATAGTTGGATCCAATTGTCTTTTCATTCATACCCATTTGCTAATAATGGTTTGTGAGTTATGTGTTCTCGAGTATCACTTAAGGAAGGAAAGTAAAGAAAATGAAGTGAAACAAAAAAAAGTTGTGTTCTCGAGTATCGTTTTAAGGATGAAAAGAAAAGGAAAATGACTGAAAAAGAAGTTGATTTTGAAGTAAAATGTTTCTTCCTCCCTAAATTGGGCTGGAAATGTTTACTTCGTGTTTCTTTACTTTTCCTTACTAAAACAACTTGAGAACTGAAATAAGCACAATCAAGTGTTTATAGATAAGCAAATCAACAATCAAAGTAGGCAATCTCAAACATCCTCTAATGTTTGATATAAGTAATCAAGTTCCGAGTTGCTTTTTGGTCTTGTATAGTTTTACACATATACAATCCCAAATATGCTTTCAGTCTTGTAGTCTTGTTCTAAGTTTAAAAAAAAAAATGCTTAAGTAGCTTCAACAAGCAATATTTAACAACCCCTTAATCCAATTATGAATTTCAAAGTTATCTTGCGCTTCTTAAGTGATCGTGAAGATGTTATGTTTTCAAGTCAGCATTTAATCGTTTACTAGTGTTAAGGCTTTGACTAATAGTGTCTCACCCAAATGGATTATTGCTTGATTATCAACATTATCCAAACACTATCTCCTGCAGAAAGTTTTCTTATGGTGTATTATCCCAATCTGATTATTTTTTCACAACACAATGTTATTCACATGTGAACTGGTTTATAATTATCTGACTCATTTTTTCCGGTTCCTTATTGCAGAATGCAGCCATGTGTATGGACTTCCATTACGTTGATATTTCTCATACTTTGATTGCTGATATCTGCCAAGTTGTATTTCATAAGATCATCAAAATATCGTATAGCTGCGCATTCGGAATAGTATATGTCCTTAGAGTGTAGAGAATGCAATCTTGATTTAGCAAGTAGTTTAACTAGTTCTGTACAATTTTGGGGAATTCTTGTGGGAAAAATGTGTCGTATATGATTTTACTGTTTTACACTTATGGACCATTTGGGAAGGAAGAGAAAAGGAGTGGATACGCTAGCCTCATCCGGACACAAACCAAGCTCTTTTGAAGTAATTCGGTCGCATGTCTCATTAGGGGACTATTTAAGAAAAACAAAGAAGTGCAAGGAAGCAGTGGTAGCACAGCGAGCTAATGATCAAAACCGTTTCATTACTGGGATTGTAACTGCCCCGCCTTTCGTGAGTGTGGGTTCAGACCCTCGTGGTAGGGGTCTTAAGAGGAAAATCGGTTGTATTGATTCTGCAACTAGAATGGGTCGGAAAAAGAAAATCGATCAAGATTTTGAAAGAGGTGAAACCATTGGTCAGGGGAAGTTTGGATCCGTGGTTATGTGTCGGAGTAAGGTTAATGGAGATCAATATGCTTGCAAAAGCTTACCAAAGGGGGAGGAGATTGTGCATAAGGAAGTTGAGATTATGCAGCACCTTTCTGGTCATCAGGGGGTAGTGACATTAAAGGCGGTGTATGAAGATGCTCAATATTTTCATCTTGTAATGGAGCTATGTTCAGGTGGGCGGTTGCTTGATCAGATGAGGAAAGATGGTGTGTTTTCAGAGCAAAAAGCTGCTAATTTAATCAAGGAATTGATGTTGGTTCTTAAGTTTTGTCATGAAATGGGCGTTATTCATCGTGATGTAAAACCTGAAAATATCCTTCTTTCATCTTCCGGTACAATTAAGCTTGCAGATTTTGGGTTGGCTGCTAGAATATCTAATGGTAAGGATTTTTGTAACTGAAATTTGTCCATTTAATTGCATATATCGATAAACCACCTTTGGTCCATTTTATTTGTGCAAACATTTTTTTTTTTTTTCATCCTTAACACTCTAAATTTTAAAAAGGTTTCAGTTTTAGGTATCTGTTAATAGGTCAATCTGCGGATGTGGCGGTTGCTTTGAAAATGTTGGGCTTCTTTTACAGTTTTACATGGCATTGACTTGACTTCGAAGTGACCAGAGCTAACAAAAAATGACTCGGTGTCTGTATGGGCTACCTTAATTAACATTTATTAAAAAAGAATTAAAGGGTTTTTTTCTAGCGAGTAAATTACATAAATTGTCCCTGTGGTTTGTTTTAAATAATGGAAATCGTCCATCTTCAATACTATTTTCATAAACTGTCCCTATTATTATTGTTTGTTTTCACTTTGGATCTCTATCTATGTACCTAATGTCACTATTGGTCCCTTGAGTATGTTATAAGTCTCGGTATTGGTCACTAGAATTATTATTGTTTGTTTTCACTTTGGATCTCTATCTATGTACCTAATGTCACTATTGGTCCCTTGAGTATGTTATAAGTCTCGGTATTGGTCACTAGAATCGGTATCATGGAATGACAGTGAAAACAAACAGTAAAATTATAGACCCTTTATGCAAATCGTATCAATGAGCGAACAATTTCCGTTATTCTCACCAAACCACATAGATGTTATCTGTAACCTACTAGGTTTTAACCGAAAACCAAGATGGGTACCCTGAATTGAAATCCGTTCAAAGGTGGTTACTTTTTCATGCATTTAACCTTTTATATTATATTCTTGTAATTCTTATTGGTTAACATATTTTGAATCTCTGTGTACAATCAAAATCATAAACATGTTTAAGTTTCGCTTTTACACAGGTCAAACTCTATATGGTGTGGTTGGAAGTCCTGCATATGTTGCTCCTGAAGTTCTGACTGGCGGTTATTCAGAAAAAGTCGATATATGGAGTGCCGGTGTGGTTCTCCATGCCCTCTTGGTTGGTTTTCTGCCATTTGGTGGTGATTCTGTTAATACTGTTTTCGAGGCTGTCAAGAACGTATCTATCAATTTTCAAGGTGGATTGTGGGACTCAATATCACAACCTGCCCGTGATCTTATTGCACATATGCTAACAAGAAATGTATCAGAGAGGTACTCTGCTGAGGAAGTACTACGTAAGCTTGTTTCTGTTTCATATATAATTTTTATTTAAGTGGTGTTTGGATGCTTGTTGTAGAAGTGTTTTTGAAAGTGGTGAATAAGCTTTTGGTCGGAACAATAGATGAAAAATGATAAAAAGTTTACCAATCAAGTTTTTCCAGAATTATCACAAATGATAGATGATAAGAGTAGATTTTCAATTTTAATTTAAACACTTTCAACAATTTATAACTATTGTTATGTTTACTAATTTTTATCAATTATGTTTGCAACACATTTTATTACGACTTTCTGTTTTAATTATTGAGGTCAATAACATAAAATAAAATAAATAAATAAAAAAAAAAAAAAAAAAAAAAACCTGCAGCCAAACACCCCTTTATTGCAATGTCCTGTTCTTTAATCAATGGTTTATTTTTTTTCCTCTTTCTAACGAACAGATGCAATTTTCTGTTTCTTAGGACATCCTTGGATCTTATTTTACACGAATCCATCGTTAGATTCTTTAACATCCAGTTCGAAACTGCAAACCTGCGGTACTTTGACTTCACAACAGCTGACAGACATGATAGAAATGAGATCCATGAGTAACATTAATTCCTGTAATGAATACTCTACTTCAATGTTCCCAGACACCATACCTAAAGATGAAGACTCTTGTATGGTTGATGTGCTTGCTTTAGCAATTTCACGTATAAGGATATCGGGTCCAAAAAGAAGCAGGATATACAGTCCTGCAAATCCAGTTCAACAGGAACATTCATCTAACATTACGATAAAGAGTCTTTGTAAAGCATTTTGACTAGTCTGGACTAATGCATCTATAGTGGATGGTAACTTGGTAAGTAGTTGGGTTGGATGAGTTAGAAAACCCCTCTCCTTTAGACACAAAGGTCAAGGGTTCGATCCTCACTCCCTATAAAAATGGCCGGAGGTCCTCAGTCTCTCTACCTTCAGGTAGGGGTAGAGGTAGGGGTAGGGCTGTCTACATCTCACCTCCTCCATACCTCATGCAAGACGGGATCGGGTAAACGTTGGTTCATTGATTTGAGTCACGTTTTGTATAAGTTTTTGACCCTAGTGTATGAAACTATGGTACTTGTAGATTATCGTGTAAATAGAATGGCTGGTTTTACCCGTCTGCTATGAAATATCTTAATAAATCTTGTTTTGATCGTCTAGTTTCGAAGGTACATTATTTCTTTAATTTGTAGGGGCTGGAATATTCATCTATACTTGTAGCTGTTTTAAGTGTTCTACCTCGTCAATTTGTGCATGGGTCTTGCCTGAATTATTTAGGTCTAGTGGTCAAGAGTTTAAGTGATTCTCTCCTTATTTATGTACATTTCCAACCTTTGTGCAACACAATTTGAGTAGAGATTATTAGTCTTAATTACAACTAGCTTTTAGCCATCAATAGCGTCCTGAAATCTCTTATTGAATGGGGTTTGACTACAACACATGTATTTATAGGGTACCCTTATTAGGTGGTGCTTGTGTGGTGTTCAAATCAATGTCCCCAAAAGCTAGATGCCTGTACCAAAAGATTACAGCAAATAAATATTTTTCTTCTGTTCCACGAATATAAGAAATTTCTAATACAATATTCCTATAAACTGTTTGTGCATTTTCAACTATAGTTTATAAACCGTTTTTACCAAAGGCTTGTGGTATAGAGGTAAGTGAGTTGACCACCAACTTAGAGGTTGTGAGAAAATTTTTGTCACTATGCACGTGTACAAACCTAGTATAACTATTTACCGCTATAAAATCTCGTTTGTGCATTTTCAATTATAACTATTTACCGCTATAAAATCTCGTCATTACGCACGTGTACAAACCTAGTACATCAATATAAACGGATAAAATACATATATCATAAAGTTTATTTAACCCATTATTATTATTATTATTATTATTATTATTATTATATAAAGAAAAGCAATATATATTAAAAAACAAAACCTAGTACAAAATATAAAAGAAAGAGTAAAATACATCGTTGCTCTCTAATCTTGTACACAAGCATCACGTTGAACCAAAACTAGGCATTTTCATCGCCGGTAGTCCAAAACAATGTTTTTATAGTCTAAACAAGTCCCTTGACCAGGATTGCCAAAGTCAACATAACTTTTCTGGTTGTACATCGAAGGTATAATAGACCATTCACAATTATAACATGCCTTAGTTAAATCTAACCCAACCCTCAACTCAGGGACCAAATGTGATTATGGCTATGCAACTAGCCGTTTCTTCCCTGATACGCTAGCATTTATTTTTGCGCGAACCAATAAACCCACCCAACAAACAACTTTACTAATCATAATAACACCCTTATCTAGAAACGATCAACTGAAAATCAAAATCCGAATCTAAATCCCCATTTCCATAACTCAAAAGACCAACCCAACTTCCAACAATACCATGTCGATCGGAGCTAATGTCATCACTAATATGACATCTTGTATTAGCAACATGCCAGATATAGTGATAAGTAACATTTTGAATCGGTTGCCTTTGTTAGAAGCGGTGAGAACATCTAGTTTAGCGAGAAACTGGAGGTTTAAGTGGACTTTGCTCACCGATGTCATAGTTGATGAGGATTTCTTTATTATTTAACAAATAATTTTGATTGGAGGCATGTTACTAGACTCTTAAATCAGCTTATGGGTCCCATAAGAAAGTTCGTCTTCTCTGTAGAGCCCAAAACAATGTCTGGAATAGAAGACTTGAATTATGAAGAGATTCGTGATTGGCTTTTGTTTTTGGCTCGGCATGGAATTGAGGAGCTGACAATTAGAAACTGGTATGGTCAACCAATTACGTTGCCAACCAAACTTTACTCTCGTATGGAGTTGAAACATCTGGAACTTCATTGTTGTGCTATGGCTACTTTGGAATATTTTCGTAGCTTTCCAAATCTATTGAGCTTAGAATTGATTTATGTCAATTTTCTAACCGCTACAGTTTGAGAGTTTATTGCTGGTTGTCCCTTACTTGAGTCCCTTAAAATGAATCGTGCTACTACAAACGAGATGAGACTATGGGATATTGCAAAACTTAGGAATTTGAAGAAGTTAGATTTGTCATTCGGTATTTCGAATGTTGTGACGACAATCAAAACATCAAATATCTTTCACCTGACAAGTCTTCCAACTCTTGAGACCCTTACATTGGATTTCTAGGATTGCACGGTAAGAATAATTTGAGTTTTACACTTCTAATTTTACAATGTTAAAGAAATGTCTAACAGGAATGAAATTTAATCTTTAAAACTTGTTGTAGTTGATACGAGAAGCTAATTCTAGGATGAATGTCTCTGTGCCTTTTGTATCCCTGATTAATCTTAAGCTGTCCGGAGCCGATTTTGGGAATATTGTTATGGTGTCGCTCATCATTGAAATGATTCGTGGATCTCCAAATTTGAAAATGCTAGATACCAGAGTAAGTGTAACACTGTAATGCATATGTATCAAATAAACATTCGTAAATTGCCATGTTTGTGTATCTCAATACTATTTGATTTTGCAGGCTGCAGACACACTTAGTGTTCTACATTTGGAAAAAAAATTCCAATGTTGTAGACAGAAACATAATCAGGCATGGGCAGCTACAGACTGTGGTGTTTCGAGCTTTTCCTAGATCAGAGCATGAATTAACTTTAATAAAGTTTATACTTGCGTGTTCCCCGTCGCTAAAGACAATCTATATCAAGGTCAGCGATAGGAGTAATGATGGGAATGAAAATATCAGGATGAACTGGGAGTTGGCTAGAAAGCTGTTGAAACTCCACCGAGCTTCCCTCACAGCCGTGGTAGAGTTCTTTTAGTGGTTGTAGTTTATGTATGGGTTGAATATCCTATGACAATTCATGTTGCAAAATAGTATTTTGGTATTTGTTTATATGGTTTGGTTAAATTTAGCTTGTTCATATGTTGTTGTTTGTGCGTATTGTTGGTGATGCAAGTTTGACATTCGAAAGTCAAACTTTCATTTAGCATTTCAATTTGATTGTAGAAAGTAAAACTGCAATCCGTGAGTAAAAAAACTTTAGCATTTCCAGTTTACTTTAGTTAGTCAACATTCAAAATGGTGAATGAGCAATTTCTATTTTTATTTTGACTTTGTAAAGTCAAAATTGCAAAACCATTAGTCAATATTTATTAGGGAGTTTATTGATATGTTTTGCAAGTTTGACTTTACAAAGTCAAACTTCTAATAGTTTTGTGTTGTTTAATCTTCAACTAAATTGTAGTATACGTAACTTGGCAAATTGAGGGACCAATTGTGTATTTTAAAGTGATTATTGGGCGGGAGTTTTAAGTATGACAACGACAACCAAGACAAATTCAGGGACCAAGTGTGAAAAAAAGTCACTATTAGACCCCTTGACCGTCTCTACCTTGAGACGCTATTTACTTGTGCACACGAACCAATAAACCCATCCACCACTTTTTCCACATGCACACAATTTCCAATGGAAGATTTTCCTATTTTGAATGAACTCATGGAGAATGCTGGTTCATCCAACTTAAATGATCGTATGTCAGTGTGGTTTGGGGAAGAGGCTGCACAAGAAGGGTTTTTGAAAAAGCTAGTTCGTGAGTGCATTGATCATCTGAAGAGGGGCATCATCAAGCGTAGGGAGCTGATTGAATAGAACGAAGTTTTGGGACCTCGGGGAATAGCTCTTGACAGTTTGGATGGGCTGAGGAAAGCCCAGGCCAGGCACACCGACCTACTTGTTCGATTCATACAGATTTTTGGTGAAACTGATGAAGCTATTCGTATCAACGAAGGTTATGTTAAGAAAATGGCTGAGCATAATATCTGAATTTTGGGTATTTCATGGGGGTAGATAAATGGGGTCTTTTGGGTGCTAGTTTTGGAAATATAGGTTGTTAAAAGGGGTATGTAAATTGGATCTTTTGTTCGGTTGTTGGTCATGGTTTGATCTAGTTGTTTCTGTTCTTGTAACCAACTATATGAATGATGAAATATTATCTAAGTTTTATGTATTTAATCTGTTCTTGTATTGTGATATTGAGTGTATTGTTTCTAATTAGTATCAGCAACCAAACATCCCCTTGTATCAGCAAAACCAAACATCCCCTTTTATCAACAAAACTTGTATCAGCAAAACCAAACACCCCCTTGTATCAGCAAAACCAAAGGCAGTGGTTTATAAATATGTGTTGAAAATGCAAATACTTTAGCACTAAATCATAATGTATTGACAATGGTGTATTGTTTAGGAAGAAATTGGTATGGTGTTAGTGTTGACAGTGAGACTGAACACGCCCAATGCCTCAAATTGTAACATCTTAAATTTTGACTTACCCAAGTCAAACAAATTTATGAAATGCCACAAATTGTAACTTACTATTGTTGTATGAGTTGGGTAAGTCAAACCTATTAAGAAATGCACAACGATTTCAATCAGTAACAATGCACAACCAAACACTATTAGTTACATAAGAACCCAATTTTTTTATTGATCGATTTCATGTTCACAACTACTACAAAGTTTCCTATCATCTAAACATACACTTAGCTAGACCCACAACTCTCCCTATCACCCTTTTCCTTCATTTCCTTCCCTTCCTTAAGATATTTAAACAAAATTTTCAGATTTTTAATTCTTTTTCCCAAATCGTTAACCTTTGATAACCCGATGTCAGCATCTTCATTTTCCTTCTTAACACCCAAACCCTTTTCATTTGGGCAATCTTCTTTCCTCAACGAACTCAACAAAGCATTCCCCTTATCATTTTGTACCATTATTGTTTTTTTGCTTTGGGTAGAATGTGTGTTGCTTGTATTTAGGGTTCAATTGTGTGTTGCTGGTACTAATAGGGTTGAGGGTTGGGTTAGATTTAACTAAGACATGTTATAATTGTGAATGGTCTATTATACCCTCGATGTACAACCAGAAAAGTTATGTTGACTTTGGCAATCCTGATCAAGAGACTTGTTTAGATTATAAAAACATTGTTTTGGATTACCGACGATGAAAATGTCTAGTTTTGGTTCAACGTGATACTTGTGTACAAGATTAGGGACAAACGGTGTATTTTACTCTAAAAGAAATGAGCTTCTATGGGCTATTGATATAAGAACTAATAGGAGGGACATTCAATAGTTTATTATATTTAGTGTCTTGGGCCTTCCCCTTTCCTGTGTTGGGCTTCTTCATCTTTTTCTCTTTGGCACGTTTTTTTTGCTTATCCACGTGTGCCAACTTAATCCCTTTCTCCATAAACACCTGTAATCCAGGTGTCTATCATTTGCATAGCAGATTTCCATAACTTTCACGGGCACCTACTTTTTCAGATCCATCATCACCGACCGGTTGCTCCAATCCTCGCTTCAATTCTTGATTCGCAAACCATCCCGACACCCTAATCTTTGTTTTTTGTGATTCATTTTGATACCATTGGTATTGATCTGGTATGGTTTTGCATATATTCTTAATTTATTCCATATGCATTGAATAAGGGGTTTTAATTAGGGTGATTTTGTTGTTTTGATAGGGACGTTTGGATTAATTTATTGCAGCCACTGTCGGTGTCATCTCTTTTATCGAAACCTGCTTCAGGTTACTTCCATTGTTACATTTATTTATTTGCCTTTTATTAGTGTGTAAAATGGTATAGTAAGTGGCGGGTTCGAATCTGAATAGGTTCGGTTATACTGAAAAAGATTCTGATCATGTTTTTTAATGTGCTGTCATGATTGGTATAGTGGAAAAAAAACCGGTTCTAGCAAGGCTGATGGTCTTTGAAAAAAAAAAGCCATTTCGAAAATCGGTGTTCTTAGTCATGTGTATGTAGAAATTTCATTACCTATTGTCGAGGGTGGTTGATTGGGTGCAAACCCTAATTAATCGTCCGCCGTGCCTGCAACTTGGCAGGGCAAGTTCCTAACTTTGCAGCCATGGCGGGTTAATCCACTTTCTCGACTGTTTAAAGTTATAAATCTGAGCCTTCTATGATGCTTTTGAGACTTTTATTATCTTTTCTGCTGAAATTCAAGATTTGTGGTATGAGATTGCACATACTTTCTACTTAAGCTTATTCGATGCCATCAATCCTTTTGTTGCCGCTATCAATGGCGTGCGGCAATCGGGAAGGGTGTGTGACGATATTGTGTGGAACGCGGTAGAGTTAACCTACTTTGCCATTTAAATGAGGCTATGATGATTAATTCATGAAAAATGTAGGGAATTGAGATTACCCGCATCTTGGCATGGCAAGTTGCTAACTTTGCAGCTTAATCCACTTTTTCAACGGTTTAAAATTATAAATCTGAGCCTTTTATTATGCTTTTGAGATCATTATTGTTTTTTCTGCTGAAAATCAAGATTTATGGTTTGCTATGACAAAACCTCAACTTCTTCCACCACCGTCGTCTTCACGGCTGTCGTTACACTACGGTTGCAGGTATGTGGTTTAGGTATAATCAAAATCTTATTCTTGCGAATCAGTTTTTTAAGGTATAACCAAAATCTGTATGTGGTTTTTTTCTACAGATGAGCCTTATCTGTCTAACTTTCACTTTTTCTAATCGTATGTATCTTTCTTTTTTCCTATTATATACTCTAAACTTTCGATTTCGATTTTTGTGTGTATTTTGTTTAAAATGGTTATTTACCTTTCGTTGTCATTTGTCAATAAAATGGTTACAAAATATAATAGTAAATGGTCATTTTATATGAGTAAATACACACAAATATCAAAACTCAAAAACAGAATATGACACAGTAAAAAAAATGGCAAAAAATTATATGGGAGGACACTGTTCTCACCATGCCTCTTGCAGATGACCAAGTGACGGGCTGGAAAAGGAGTGTAGCAGTTCGCGTGAGAATACTGGGCAGAGACGTTTGTCGTTCCAAGGCAATTCAGGTTATAAATTCCTATGTATTGGGTCCATGGTGCATTATAATTTTAGCTGGAAAAGAAATTGGGTTGCAGGTTGGGTCAAAAAGGGTAAATTTTAGTGCCATAATACTTACCACTGTAACACATTGTGCAGGATTAGCTGCTCAGGTTTGGAAAATCATTGGTTTGGTTCTGTGGAATAGTGTAACGATAAAATCTATTTGCTACCTGGTGAGTTTTCTAATAAAGTATCTAAGATTCTTGGTTATAAATATGTACTTTCCAAATTTTCAACCCAAAGGCACTTCTCCAGATGCCAATTTTGGTTATCAAAATGTAATGTTCATTTTTCGCATAAAATAATTTAGGCTGTTACGGGGAATAGATATCCACTGTTGGTAAATTCTGACCTATTTTACCTTTTTTTTATCCATTAGAGCTGTTCATTTTTCTACAATCTTATTTGGTATTACTTTTGGGGACCGCTAGTTAGTTTGAGGAAATTAATTTTTTTCGCGCCACAGGTTCTTGGAATGGCCTGGAAGCTTTTGTAGAACAGAAAGTTAGCGACTGGGATACTTGCGGCTTTAAGCAGACAATTAAATCCAAAAGCCCCAATGACGTTGTACTAGATCGAGTGTTTGTCTGTCCAGAAACGCATTGTCAGATGGAAACGGAGCATGTGATACCAAGTACTGCCAACCCTCATGGTAAGAATGTTCCGATCTTTTGTCATACATTTTTTACGTTTAGAAATTGGTATTTTTTATTGTGAATGTTAGCATGTTGTTTCAATAAGTTTTGTTAAGAAAAAATACCAGTATTCAGTTTTTTATTAGTCCTCCTCCTCATTGTTAAAGGTGTTTGTGTGTGATACTTTTTCTATTCTTGGAGTATGTAAATACCAATGGCACACACTGTGGGTTATGGATCAAAATATTCAGGAATGTTCATGGTTTGGGTATCGAGGGGTTGGTTGTTTAAGCTTATTTTGGGTTTATTCGCATACTTCAATTGCCTTTTACCACATTCGCTATTTTTTTTTTACGTATATGCTGGATAATTAGCCAAATAAAAAGAGCTTATAATCTCATAGGCCCTTAAATAAGCTTAAACAAACATCCCCTAACTATTTTCTTAAACTAATAAGTTTCGTTTCATTGAATATCTATAATTACCATAAAGTGCATTCTGACTATTTTGTAAAGATGTGCGTGGTTTTTTTTTCTATCACTTAACAGTTAAGTCATCATTGATTTACATTGACCATTCCTCCCGTGTGTTTTTTTAATGGGAATGCGTATATTTTAAGATGCGAATGTTTTGAAATTAGGAATTTTTTTGGTTGATTTAAGTCTTATTTAGTGATCGTGATAATAATGGGTTGTTGATGTTGGCACATATATGAAAACATCTCCGAAAATACAGGATGCTCAGCAGATGGATGAACATCGCACACCATTCCTCGAGGTAAAGGCCGTATGACTAACATAATATAACACATACCTGTCGCGTCCATCCGTTGTGTATCCGGAATGATGCAGGTACCACCAACTCGAGGTAAAAAAAAAGCTCCTTCTTCAATCCCATGGTTGTGGAACAAGCTCCTTCTTCAATCCCAGTTCTTCCACACTAACTCGAGGTAAAAAAAAAAGTTTACATTTAGTTCCATTTATAGCTGTTAGTATTCTAATGTTGATAATCAGCGGAGTTTTTAACTTGGTGGAAGTGAACTAAGTTTAAGGCATTGGTTTATAAGAGTGGAGTCCTTAAGCAATCCTATAAGAGTGGAGTCCTTCAGTTTTATCGCTTTTAATTCAAATTAGTGGAGTACTTCAGGTGTTTAATGACCAAATTTTGTCTACTTAAATGTATACATTTGTTTCAGAAATGGAGTCCATGTTGCTCTTGACAAAGAATGAATTCCCTATTACAAAGACGACGTGACACACTCCCATAACGAGGCATAGAGGTTCTTTCGTCAATCCTTTGGTGAGAGGTATGCTCCAGCGTTTTACCTTTTACGACTAAACATACCTTATTTTCAAATGGGCTACTCATGCCTTCTTTTATTTCATTAGTTGTATGTGTCTTCTCTTCAGATAAATTGTTGTAATATGTTTTCACATACCATAGTAAATGCTTCCACAAACAGTGGCTACAACTTCCCGCCTGCGTCAACTAGGACACTATATACGTACAGCTGGTGTTCCAACACCACACCAAGGTTCGGAACCCGTAACCTGTACAAAATTGCATTACTATTCAATATGGTGCATGCATATATCGGTGTTAGATTGTTACTTTCTGTTTACTAAAAATTTAAGCTGATGCCACTGAATGCAGATGCTGAACAAGGAACTGAGGAGCTGACCATTGATAAAGAATCTGAACAAAATTTTTTGATGCTTATGCTGTAGAGTATAGTGAAATTGATCCAGCTAAAAATGTATTGTGCATGATTGTTGTGACGCGCCTTTGTTGTATGTAAAATATTGCAAACAATAACCAAACTTTTATATCTAGGTTTTGGTTCCTGTTTTTCCCGGTTGCAACATGCACAAAAACTTTTTACACTTAAATGACAAGGACTTGGTATGTAGTCACATGGTAAAATTAACAAGTTTTGTGTTGTGTATTCATCTGCTATTTCACTGCTCATCGCTTATAAACATGACAAAAGAAATATGAAGTTAACGTGTTCCGAATTTGCTCTCAATGCTTTTTCATTGCCCAGTGTATGAGATATAACAATGCTCATTCATTTGTGCTCTACTAGGAGAATAATATGTACCATATGTTTTTCAACGTGTCACAAAAACAATTCCAAACGGGAAAATTAGTAACACACGCAAACCAAAATCCCAAAAGGCAAATGAAATAACATCAAAAACCTGAGGTGCAGAAAAACTCCCGCCGCGGAGCGGCGGGTATAAGATACTTGTTTTATAAATGATTTGGATTCGTTTATCTTTTTTTTTTTTTCTTTAAAAAAAAAATAGTCTCCTCCTATTTTTCAAAAGTTAAATGTACATTAATAGACACATGTTTTCTGTCAATTAAAGAACATGAAAATTGTTTTTTAAAAGAAAACTTATAAATATACTATAATTAGTTATTTAAATAAAATTGAGGTGAAGTTTGAAGAAATTTTTTCGTTGTTTTAGATTGTTTTAAAGTAATTCATATAACATGAACCCATTTAACCCGTTCTCATTTAAGCTTGTGCTCGTTCGAACCCGAACCCGTTTAAACCTGTGACCCAAACCCCCTGTCTCATCTCTTTTGTCACCTCTTACACGCTTACAACCAAAATAAGTATATGATAGAAAACACATATCATGATCCAATACATATGATCATGTGAATCCTATGACCAGACAAAACAACAACCCAGCCCTTGACCCATGGCCCACCACACATATCATAAGCATCTTATTATTTCACTACTTAAAAATAGACATTTAGTAACAGAATTTCTAACAACACAAAAAAATATCATTAAATTTAACATTTTAGTGACTTTTGTCAAAAATATATAAGTAAAAGCCTAAAATTTTGAGATTTAATAACAACTTTTATAAAAAAAAAAAAAAAAAGTGTCACAAAAGGCAGTAACACTTTTTTTTTCTTCAATATAAATAGACTTTTACTTACCGGACTTTTACCTACATTTTTTTTTAAATGTGAGAAAAGTAAATAAATTTTTGTACGACACCTCTTGTATACTTTTAATGACATTTTTTTAGTTTTAATGATACTTTTTTTAACTTTTGATGAATTTTTTTTTTATGTGCTAGCTAAATGACTTTTTTTTTTTAGTGTTAATTTAACACCATATGTTAATATTTCTGCCTCGTGAGTTATTTCTTTATCTCTGTCCCACACTTCTATCATTTTCGTCGACATCACTATTTGTAATCCCCCTCTCAAAAAAATAAAAAATAAAAAATCGGTAACATACTTAATAGTTTATGGGTTTTTAATCACTGTAAATCATCTAAAATGAGATCAATGTCACCTTTGTGGCAAGAAACTAGTAAAAAATTTACCCTAGTAAAAGGGAATCCTTCAATAAATTCTCGACCGTCAAGGCAAAACCAATACAAAGGAAGGGGTTTGGAAATAGTTTTCAACCAACAATTTTTTTTTTTGTTTTTTTTGAACATTTTCAACCAACAATTGACGCGCCTATTTAATACCTCATTAGCTGAGTTATTGCCCAAAGTGCAAAGATTTTTTTATTTTTTTTTCAAGGGAAAATTCTCTACTTGCCCCCCGGTTGCCCAACCAATTTACCCCAAATGCCCCACTTTTTTTTCACTTCCCTTAATGCTCCATGGGCAACTCTCCCATAGGCAACTCTCCTATAAATTTGACAAGTGTCCATATATTTGGGCCCACCTTGTACTTACATAGTACTAGTGTACTAGGTTAGTTCTTGGGCAACTGGGACCTACATTTTTGGGCAACCGACATATTTTTGTCTTTTAGTGAAAAAGTAAAGTTTTTTTTTATTATTAAAAAGTACATATTTCTTGGGCAACTTGGTCCCACACACAAAAATATGTCGGTTGCCCAAGAATGTAGGTCGCAGTTGCCGAAGAACTAACCTAGTACACTAGTACTATGTAAGTACAAGGTGGGCCCAAATATATGGACACTTGTCAAATTTATAGGAGAGTTGCCTATGGGAGAGTTGCCCATGAGGCATTAAGGGAAGTGAAAAAAAAGTGAGGCATTTGGAGTAAATTGGTTGGACAACCGGGGCAAGTAAAGAATTTTCCTTTTTTTCAATCACCCAACTCTTATTTTATGTAACCCTACTCATTCTTCCTTTCGAACCCTTCTTCGATGTGGAATCATTAACATTCCTAATCATTCAAAGAAGCGTATATCTGATTTAAACGCTTTAGATTCAAGATATCATGCATCTAGAGATATATGTACTTGTGTAGGTAGAAATTAATTATTAAGCCCATAAAAAACCATTTAATATAACTTGAAGACACAAAATGGTTTAAGATAACCTAAGGGACCCCTCAACACCCATATTTTCCTACCCAAATAATACAAAATTAATTCATTCCAATCAAACTTCATCACGTGAAACCCACCCTAAATAATTCTATTTACTTTACCTTTCACACCTTTTTTGACACGATCCTCGATCGACATAAGTCCATGACACCAATCCTGGGTAGGAGACTAGTGGTTCTTGCTAGCTCACCAACCGATTTATGTAGCATCACTTCATAAATTTTAATTACAATATAATATATAGTTTAATAATTAGTTAATTACATATCACATATGTGTTTTATGGGGATTCAACGTGTGCATGGAAAAGATTAATGAGGCTAGACCAAAAGCAATTTGGCTAGTCGGACTTCCTTGGCCGACATTTGGACTGTACTAATTTTATCTCGTCTTTATTATTTCTGTATTATGTCACAATTAGACGTTTTATTAAGAACATAACTAGATACAAATGTTAGAAATTAGAAGCTAGGAAACTAGGAAATATATTGTTTCTTCAACACCCACCATGTCCAATAGAAATGTGTTCATCTTTATATCTTAGTTTGTTCGGAAATAAATCCAGAAATTCAAATTAGTTTATGGAGTTTCCAATATACCATTACTTACACCCAATAAAAAATTCCGTTAAATGTTCTTCGTTTAGGTATTCATGTTGGGATTTTATAATCAAGTTAACAAATTAACACTACGATCGAGTACGCAGCGGAATATGGATCTAGTTAATGTAATCAATTTAACACGTAATTAATAAACAATAAATTATAAAATGGAACAAGAAAACTAACACTCGTAGTCACCCGTAATTTTATCAAACAAAGAAACCAAGTGATCAAAACGATCACCTCTACGAGTGCTCACACAAACACTTTAACACGAATACGCCCGATAAAGCTAGTCGTACACGTTTAACCCAACAACCCTTTGTAAATACTTGAACCTTCGAACCAAAAAAACCTAGAACACTTTCTGCCTTGTTGTCCGAGATCACAACTGACCCGAGATCCAAACAACCTTTGCTGTCCGATATTATCCGATATCTTCTATCTGTCTTTTTCTGCCCGAGGAAAACTGCAACCAAACCTTGCTTTGCTGGGTTCAATTCGACTTGGAAAAATTCAGAAAACAAACACAAAGAACCCTAAAACCGATTGGATCAAGTAGATGCAATTTAGGGTTTCGAAAAACAACAAACCCTAATCGGATATATAAATCCGATCGGATATTGAACTAGTGGTGATGATAGATCGATTTGATGTTGCTGAGATTAGGTGTATGTAACGTGAGGTTATGAGGTAGGGAATGGGTATATATAACCCTCAAACCCAAGCTTACTTGGGCTCTAAACTTGAGCTCCAAGCTAACCTCTTTCCTTATTCGATTACAACTCTTACTAGCCCAAAGCTACCCCAAACGACCCACATTGTAAAACCGGCCAATGGGTTTTAAATAAGGAGTAATCGGACCTAGTATAAACGGATCAAAATAGACGGGTCAATGTTCAAGTATCAAACGTATAAACGTACTCTCGTGTTTAACGTGTGTGCCCCCAATAGGCTCACACACTTTTAGTCGTTTTAATGCGGATCCAACTCACATAATCCAACAGTTCCACTTGGGAGTTAGAGTAGCAGATAACACAAAAACCAACGACGAAAACGCCTAGCAACGCTCTTACTCGCTATTTAACCAAAAGTGTGTGAGATATAGTTTCTTAAATCTTTCTCAGTAGCATGGTCATTTATGTCTTGCTTTAATCATCCTTTGTTATAGATACCCTTAAACCATGGATATGGATCCTAACTCATTCCATATAGTTAACCATTTAGATTCTCGTTATAGAATTTAATTCAGATATACCAAATGTAATCAAGAATCATCTTGCATTATCCTTTGGGTTTGGCCAAACAATTTTCTGATTAAATCTGGAGAGGCACCATGGTATCTTTCTGCACATATCAAGTGGAGTAACAAATCCTTTGTTGACTATAAGTGTTGTGGATGCTGCTTCACATCACTCCGAAATGTAGCTTTTATAACTACCTTATTCAGGATAGCGTTTGACTTATACTTACAAAAGTGATATCCACACATAACAGAAATTGTTTGTATCTCAAGTCTAAGGACGACTTAACAAACCATTTTCAATATTTTACTTATGACAAAGATCCAAAAGTAAATGTTTGAAAGTTAGGGTATCCAATATGCATCCCTTGTGAATACATATGAGTTTGGCGGGAACAATCCACATTCTCGTAAGAATATAACCAACACTGGACATATTTAGAATGATAAATCATTTTATGGATTAAACATGCAAATATGGAATAACAGATTATATGAATGAAGTAACAAATACCTCGTATCTTTATTTATCAGAAAGTAATAACTGTCTTACAATTCCAAATTATCCAAATACTAATTACACACATATTTACATGAGAATACTAGCTGGTATTAAACCAATACCCCTAGTAAATTTAGATGCTTAGGATACACTAAAGATTTCGTAAATGGATCAGCTAGGTTGTCATCTGTGCGAACTTTTGATATCTTCACGTCACCCATCTCAATGGTCTCTCGAAGATAATGAACTTTCGCGCGGTAATGTCTAGCACCCTTGTGATTCCATTTTCATTAGCTATAGTAATGGCTCCAGTATTATCACAATACATATTTATAGGTTCTTCAATTGTGGGAATACCAAGCCCAGAAATGAATTTACGAACCCATACAGCCTCTTTAGATGCATCACAAGCAGCTATATACTCATCTTCTGTAGATGAAGTAGCAAAAATAATTTGCTTTGTGCTTTTCTAATCAACAACACGTCCATTTAAAACGAACACATATCCAGTATGAGATTTTAAGTCATCAACATCTGTCAGATATCCAGCATCAGTGTAGTAAGAAACCCTGAGCTCTCGTTCCGTCTCCCCTCCATAAAACAGAAACATATCCTTAGTATTGCGTAAATACTAAAGAATATTCTTAACAGCAGTCCAGTGAAGTTCACCTGGATTCTGTTGAAATCGGCTTGTCACGTTCTGAGCGAACACAACATCAGGATGAGTACATCTCACAGCATACATAATAGACCCTATATTCAAAGTATAAGGAACTCTTTGCATGTTCTCTTTATCAGCAGGTGTCTCAGCACCTTGTAACTTACTCAACTTAGGCCCTTCTTGCACTGGGATAACTCCACGTTTGGAATTTTTTATGTAAAATCTCTTCAAGATTTTCTCAATGTAAGCACTTTGACATAAACCAATCAATCGTTTAGATAAGTCTCTATAGATCTTGATTCCAAGAATATATGCAGCTTCTCCTAAATCTTTTATGGCAAAACATCTTCCAAGATAGGATTTTACATCTTGTAACATTGTAATGTTGTTTCCCATGAGCAATATGTCATCAACATATAGAATTAGGAAAGTGACATAACTCTCACTAGCATTCTAATATACACATGTCTCATCTTGATTTTGAGAGAAACTGAATTTCTTAATCTCATCATCAAAATGTTTATTCCATTGCCTAGATGCTTGCTTAAGTCCATAAATAGAACGCTTGAACTTGCATACTCGGTTAGGATATTTAGGATCAACAAAACCCTCGGGTTGCTCCATATAGACCTCTTCGTGAAGATGTCCATTGAGGAAGGAGGTTTTGACATATAATTGCCAAATCTCATAATCATAGAACGCAGCTATGGCTATGAGAATCCTTGTAGCTCTAATGTCTGCAATAGGAGAAAAGACCTCTTCATAATCAATCCCATAGGTTTGAGTGAAGCCCTTTGCTACGAGACGAGCTTTAAAGGTGTATACCTTGCCATCCATGTCAGTTTTCTTCTTGAAAAGACACTTGTTACCAACTGTTTTATAGTTAGGAGGAAGCTCAACTAAAACCCAAACGCCATTGTCTTTCATGGATTGCATTTCCACATTCATCGCATCAAGCCATTTCTTAGATTCGACATCCAACAATGCAGCTTTATAGTTATTGGGTTCACCAAGATCCCCTAACTCATGTTCCTCGATGTATAAGCACATTCGATCAGGAGCACGGCGTGTCCTAGCGGACTTACGAATTGGAATGATATCACTTTGAGGTTCATTAATTTCTTGATCATCCTCATCATGATGTAAGCTAGTGTCTACATAAGGATTTGTATCTTCATCTTGCATAATTTCAAGATCTTCTAGACTCCCACTTGCTTCTTGATCCAAGAGATTATTCTCAAAGAACTCAACATTTCGAGCAACAATAACGTTGTTCTCTAATGGAAGGTAGAAAGAATATCCAATTGTTTCCTTTGGGTATCCTACGAAGATACACTTAATAGATCTAAGTTCAAGTTTGTCAGGTTTGGTAAGTGTATCACGCTTAACAAGTGCCTCACAACCCAGACTTTTAAGTAAGACAGCTTAGGGGCTTGCCCATTCCATACCTCGTATGGTGTCTTATCAACCTTTATAGTTGGAATCATATTGAGAATGCGTACAACAGACTCAATGGCATAATCCCAAAAGGACTTTGGAAGAGTAGTTTGACTCATCATGGAGCGAACCATGTCTAGCAGTGTTCGATTTCTCCTATCAGACACACCATTATGTTGTGGAGTGTGGAGGAGTTCAATGGGCAATAATCCCATGCTCCTTTAGATGATCCAAAAACTCTTGACTTATATATTCACCCCCACGATCAGAACGTAGTGACTTAATGGTCTTCCCGAGCTGGTTTTCTACTTCCTTTTGAAACACATTAAATGTTTCAAACACTTCATGTTTATGTTTCAACAAGTAAACATAACCATACCGACTATAGTAGTAAGTAAACGTGACAAAGTAACTTGCTCCTTGTCTTGACACAATTCTAAATGGGCCACATACATCCGTGTGTATTAGTCCAAGTAGATCCTTAGCCCTTTCCACTTGATATGTATAGGGTTTCCTTGCCATCTTACCAAACTTGCATGAAACACACTTTTCAAATGACTTAATGTCAGTTGAGTTGAGAAATCCAACATGTTGCAACTTCTCCATGCGTTTATTTTTAATGTGTCCAAGACGACTGTGCCACAAGAGAGCAGAGTCCAAGCTAGACTTGGTTCTTTTTGTTGCTAATATCAAACATAGAACTACTATTTGTATAAGAACAAGACATATCAATTTCATAAATACCATCCCGTGGGATAGCAGTAAAATAAACAACGTTATTTCTAGAAACTGAAATTGCATTATTTGATTCAAAAAGATTAACAAAACCATCGTCATACAAACGAGAAACTGAAATAATTCCTCTAGTAATAGAGGGAGCATAATGACAATCGTTCAAAACAATCACTAATCCACTAGGGAGACATAAATGAAAAATACCAATAGCTTCAACTCCTGCGCGTTGACCATTGCCCACGGATAAACTTAAAGCTCCTGGCTTCAGCTTCCTACTTCCCCTGAGACCCTGAGTAGTATTACAGATGTGAGTACCACAACCCGTGTCATATACCAAGGATGAACTAGGAAAAGACTAGAGTTCTATAGTGAAAATACCTAAAGAGCTAGCTGCAAGAGACTGCTTATTCTTTTTCGACAACTCGGCGAGATACTGGGGACAGTTCCTTCTCCAATGACCCACTTCACCACATTTGTGATAGGTCACGTCCTTAGCAGGATTATCCTTCTTGGGTGGTGGAGGAATCTTAGGCTTGGGTGCATAAGGTGGTTTATGCTCAGGAGCATAAGCCAGCTTATACTTGCCCTTCCATTGATTCCCCTTAGCAGCCTTAAACAATTTATTCTTTTGGTTTTTCTGGTCCTTTCCCACTAGTATATTATGTAGTGCAGGTGCATCATCTGTCTTTCGCAACGTCTGCTCATGTTGTTTAAGCATAGCATGTAATTCATTTACAGTCTTCCCCATGCTATGCACCTTAAAGTTCTGCACAAACGAGACATACTCTTTAGAGAGACCAATTAAGATAAAACTAACTCCATAGTTCAGAGTAACTGGGTGACCAAGACGTTCCAAATTGTCAATATAGCTCTTCATCTTTTGAACATACGAGCTAACAGATTGACCTTCTTCTTGATTGCACGCGTGAAATCTCGTGCAGTTTGAAATAGTTCCTGTTCTGCCTGTTGGGCAAACATGGACTTCAACTCCTGAAGCATGTCATAAGCACCAAGATGAGTTAGATTTCTTTGTGTTAGTGCAAATATTACGATATTTAATCTATATAGTCTCGTTTGTTTTGATTGATGACAAACATGTAACTTGTAATACATAACGTAAAATGTACAAGTTACTTGTAATCACACTTTGTCTCAACATACATTCAACACCTCTCGATGTCTCAAGTCCTCATATGTTACAACACAGGTTCGTACATGTTTGTTATATGGTATTATGATCAAACCCATTAACAAATCATTTAGAATGTTTAAAATACGTTTAGAGTCACTAAGTATTTTAATAGGTTAACCATTCTATATTGAACCTCATTTTAAATTTTGCATTTACAAGTATTTCATACAAATACTAAAGTTTACTTACACTTGACAAAATATATTTTATTTTGACAAGCACTCTTTTACAAAAGGTAACTAGACATTTTATTAACTAGTTACATAATACATTTTATAATTTTAACTTGATAAACTTTTTAATCTAAAAATGGAAATACATGTTACATCATGTCATGCATCATCTTTTAAATCCTTGGAAGATCACTTGAATATTTTGGTTAGAGTGACACTCAATATATCAAATGTGATCTTAGTAAGATTTGGTAATATCTTGGAAAGATTTGAAGAAAGATTTTTTAGATTTTCTGTCAGGCACCCACGACACCAAATTGTATAAAGGACGGAACCCTTTATTTGGTTCCTTGGTCCGTGGACGCTCCTGATCACTTTTGCCTATAAATAGAAGCCCATTGTTTTCTCATTTCTTCACCACTTAAAAACACATCTTCTCCACCTTCTTGCATACATTTAGATCTATCATTAACAATGTAGTAACATACATTAAACACCCTAATGATCATGATCATAATGCTTCTAACATTCATCTTTGTTGTAAGCATACTCTACATTTTGATCAACCAAGGAAAGCTTGGAGATCTAGCCATCCCCACTCACCACAAGCTGAAGATCTATCACAACAAGTTTAGGGAACTTGTTATCTTCATCATGAAGGCTTCCTATCAAATGGAAGTTCATTTAGAAGTAGTTATTCATATCCATTAGACATTTGTGTCATGGATCATTAGTGTAAACATCATTGCATCATAACAACACTTTCACCAAACTAGATTAGATGGTTTATGTGTTTGTGCCATAAAACACAAGGTTTGTTATGTTGGGACATAAAACATATTGGGAGTGGTTGTACCCTTGTAAAAGAACTCGACATCTAGCTTAGTGTCAGAAATATTGTATAGGCGACGTTAGGTTGGTTCTACCTCGAACTAGAACCCGGTATTTAGCTTTGTACCGGAAAAAGTGTAAGCGACGATTAAGGTTTTCTCCGCCGAGAAGGGAGCTTGTTGATTTAGTGAAGTAACTCTCGAGTTGGGTACTCGGGGAGTGGAGTAGGGCGGAGAGGAGATCCGTGACCGAACCACTATAAATCATCATGTTCGGTTTGCACTTTCCTTTCTTTATCTCTTTACTTTTATAGTTGCACTATACTATTGCTTGTGATGTGGTTTGATGTTGATGCTTGTGTGAGAACTTGGTTTACTATGATTTACATTAGTCACAAACAATAATTGGTACTTTCATATTATAACAAGTTTCATAAACGATTTGATACAAAAGATCTAACGATTTTAAACGGTAACGTATTCACCCCCCTCTACGTTTCCACAATTGGTATCAGAGCCACGTAGCTCTTATTTTCAAAACAAATGGTTTTTAAAATAGAGTACGATCCATGTATTAAATTACCATTGAAGCGAAAAATAATATGAAAAATGTTTTGCTAATTATACTTAGAAATTTTATTGTTAAATGTAACTTTGTATACAAGCTTGAAGGTTTTCTTGAAAAATAAAATAAAAGTTTGTTGAAAGAACTAGTAAGTATTGTATTGTGTGCTTATAGAAACTTTACGAAGAAATATGATTTTAAAGGAGGGTTTGGGATAACTATAAATTTAGTTGAAAAATCACCTCCGTAAATGTTTAAGATAAGTTACATAAGTAGATATGTTGTTAAATATGTGTATTATATGTTTACTATCAAATCTAGTAAGTCACACACGTTTTCTCTATGTCAAAAACTAGTTTTGGTGAATCTGTCTCAGAGGACCACGGCACCAATTTTTATAAAGGGCGGATCCCTAAAATTGGTTCCGTGGAATCCGTCTGTACAGTATGCAGTTTTTTGGGCAACTTCAAAAAATCACAACTAATTAACCGTGAGTCCGTACGAGTCGAGCCACCTATCATTTTAAAGGGAATTGAGTCTACTTTCATTTAAAAATACTCTCATGGCCTGAGTCTAATTTTAAGTAAGTAAAACAGACCTAATACTACAGTATGTCTAAAATATTAAGTTTCGCTTTAACATAAAAACTCAAAATTTTGAATCAAACAATTTAAGTTGGTATTCTTAGAACTTTGATACAACTTCTTTTGAAACTAATTAATTTGGTAATATGTTTAAAGGAAACTAATCAAGCTTGGTATACATCGTCATATTTAAACGCTAAATGAAGAAAAGTGTTTTTCTTGTCATACTATGCTAAATGACCACTTGTTTATGTTGTTTGCATATATGTTGCTTGCTTATTTTCAAATTGTTGTTTTCAGTTGTTTGTTTGCATAATATAAGTGTCAATCTTGCCATTTTATTTATTCGCTTGCTTGACGATTTCTTGTTTATGCACAATAGGACATTTGCTAGATTTTGTGCACTTAGTTGGAAAATTGTTTTACCATCACTTATAGACTTAGATCACTTCCTTTGCATAGGTTTTACTAACATCTCGCATAACTTATGAAATGTCATGACTCGCTTAGCAATGAGTACTAAGTAAATTAGTCAAGTACTTTGAAAAATGGAGGTTTTAAGAGAGTATTTGGTACAAGGACAAAAACAATGTTTTATGATGTAATTTATTTGTTTTTACTTTGTAGGATGATAATATGACTTAAAACAATGTTGTATGCTAACCGGTTTATGCAGGTGGATAGCACAAGTGTGTTATCAAATTTTACCCATTTTCACTTTTATGTGAAAATCGTTAGCCCTTGGTCAAAGTCTATGCTCTACTATGTTTGTATATGTGTTATCGACTTTTCCTAACTAGAAGTAATTAATGTCACATGTTTTAAGCAAAATTTCAGGTTTCGGAAAACTCCCCGACACTTAAAAAATGGGTCTGTGAACTTTTCTGGTGTCCACGGATCAGACAGCACCAAAATGTTGGTACCGTCTGTTATGCATTTTAGTACCGCCATACCTGTACAGGCAGACCAGGCGGCACCAATTTAAGGGTTCCGCCTGTATAAAGAAATGGTGCCGTGGATCCTACAGGTAAGTTGTTGAATTTTACTAAATCCCGCAATCTAATTTACCAAATCTCGTTTCTAGGATACTTGTTAATGCATATCTTTCATATCTCATTCAATACATCCTCAATGGATTAACTTAGGATGTTTGACATGATCTTAGACACTTCCATCTCATTAGAAACTACCATCTTTGTATGGATTAACCTCAAATAAGCCACTTAAGAAAACCACTAGGATTAGCATTCGATCTTGTTGCTTCATTAACTTGAACTCCTCATCCTCAGACTCGTTACCTCTCAACATCTCATCACCCATTCAAGATGTGAACTTTCTAAACTTAAGTACTCCAACTTCACCACCAAAATCACCCACCATTATGACTACTTCACAACCATCCAAAACACCTTCACTACCAAAGTCTCCAAAACTTGTACTTTGTGCAAACACCACCAACATCTCCTCACCCGTTTACGGATGACTTAGATGACTTACCGAGACTAAAAAATCTGGACTCATCATTTGCAAAGATATCATACACAAGTCTATCATATGACTATAGATATTGTTTTGTATCTACATATATTGCCTCACTTGGTTAACATGAAAATAATGTGTCATCCCTCAAGACGATAAGTATTTACATCGAGTCATAACTCACACGTATGTTAAAGACAAATTATCAAATCTTGTTATCCTTGAGTTCAATCTAAGCTTTATAATCTCAAACAAATTAGGATTGACAACTTAAGTATTTCATCCGAAATATTCAAGTACATGCGACTTACGATTGTAGTCATTAAAAGTCATATCCGAAAAATCAACACCCAAGTATTTTAACAACACATGTTGAAACACTTATCCAAAACAAACAACCCACTGTGCCACTTATCCCCTCTTTGACACCTACTATCCCTCTTCCATCTTTTGGCACCATTAAGCATATTGCTCATGAAATTCCAAGAGCATCCTTTAAATCAAACGTGCCCTTTCAAGGTGAACCTATACCTCAGCCCCTAAGCTTCATAGACATAACCAAAACTTCAAGCACTTCACCCACTAGTTGTAGCAACCAATGAACCATAAGAATTAGTATCCGTACTTTTTGTGTTCAACATCTATGGACAAATAATCAACCTAAGTACTCCCATAGCACAACAAACCCCTACATCACCACATCCTTATTTAGACACACTAGAATACCTACCACCTAGATCAACCAATCCACCATCCTTACCATCATTTGAATTCGTTGAGTGTATTGCTCAAAAAGCCCTTGTGTCCAACACTTGTACTGAATCAAATGCACGTTTGAACAAACTCAACCATCCTTTCCCACATATAAGGACTTAGATAATTCATTATGGCTAGAACCTCAACTATCAAATAAGCATGGTGCTCTTGGTAATTGTTGTCAATTTCCACTAGGTATAAGTAGTACTACCTTCACAAATTATCAAAGTATTAGTAATACTTTGTCGTTAAACTTCTGCATAAATTTCGTTAAACCTCAAATCAACATTTAGCAACATATGTTAAAATGCAATCTCAAAGCCAACATCATACACCCCAACCAACAATGACTCTTGAGGAGTATACATAAGAAACTCGAGTGAATTCCTCTTGTGATCATCTAGTGAATATAATCTTGAGACCAAGTTTATTTAGATGGGACTATCCGATTCAAACACTTTGGCTTCATATCTTCATTTAGGAAAACATGATGTTTTGAAAAACATTATGCCTATGAAATCATGCGTTAAGTATTTATCTTGTTAAAAGGATATTGTATATCCTATGCATTCTTCTCTCCTTGCGACATAAATGGTTGTGTTACAAGAGATTTCATTACATCTCATTGGCTAAATGATCTTGAAACGAACATCTACAAGTTCTATGAACTAGCGTATCTAATTCATCTCGTCATACTTATTTTCATAAGCATGATAACTTTATCCCATACGATAATCTCATTTGTTGAAAGATACTATTTGTATCCATTTCCTTTCAAGCGTACATCATAACCTAACCTTACTCAAACCTTGTGCACATCCAAGGTTAAAACTACACATCTCTAGAACATACACATGATCTATTGAAGTTAGTAACCTTATTTAGATTCTTGTCAAATAAAGTTCACAAGAGCTTTCTTGAGAACATTCTTAATTTAACATATTCCATTCCCTAGTCTTAGATAATCAAATCACTTTTAAAGTATACACTTCAACGTAAAAGATGTCATCCATTAGATCATACAATTAGCTATGTAATTTGAACAACCTTAGATTCTAAACACAAGATTAAAACATATTGTTTATCAACACACCATTGTTAAAATTCATGTGTATAACTTGCCATCTTCATCACCTTAGTTATATTGCATATTAGTTGCGTCACATTAAGCCAAGTATTGGTAAACTATCATCTTTTATGCACTTTAATAGGCAAAAGTAGGAGTTCCCATCTTTCTAACATGAGAATGACTACTGGAGAACCTATTGCACTAGAAACTCAATTTTACCTAACGGTTGAATTGCTTCCTGGAGAGAAGTTGGGTATGTGGAATCACCCGTAAAAATGGTCGTGTTTAGCCTTAATTGAGCACCGCTAGTAATAATCTCATATTCATTCTCCAACTTGAAAAATCTGTTTTCCTATACTTGCCTAAAGTAAGTGTTAAAACATTGATAGTTTGCCTCGCCTTAGGAATACTAATCAAACAAGTAGTATATTTGACTTTTCTTTTAAAACCACTTGCATTGCACTTACATGTGTTGATTACATGTTCTTTGATACGATAAGTTGATTTGACATTATCTTAGTGTTTGATAACTAGTCAAATGTGTAAACCTTAGTACGGTTTTATCTTTATAATGCTTGTATTCTTGTTTCATGCTACTAAACATTTAAACCTAAACTTTATTTGCATGATACTTACTTTTGAATTATTTTTAGCATGATTAACATATTAATATGCCATTCTGATACGTGATAATTTTGATATGATATATTTGTGTTTGAAAGCTATTAGTTGGCATTCATTACATCTATGTGTAGTACGATCCAAATGATACATGCTCCAAATTGCTATGTCTTAAACATGGCTTGCATGAATCTTTCATCTTGTTTCTTTTGCTTCTTGTCACACTATTTGTTTGCTACGTGTGCACATATAATATGTCAAAGTGCTTTTGGTATGACAAACTTTTAGAAGCGTTTTTATCTTACAAATTAATCACATAGATTATTGTATATCTAAGTATGCTTAAGTGTCTAAGTCTAATGACAAAACAATTTCATAATGAAATGTCTTGAATAAAGTCGTATTCTTGCATAATATGATTGTTTTAATGCTATCTTGTGTGGTGATTTCTTGTCTACTAAGTGCAGTGTGTTGTTTTTGCTTATATAATATGTTATCATTTGATTTCTATCATGTTAACATCTTTTATCACTAACAAATTTGTTTTGTAGGTTGATAACAAATTATTTGTTATCTCACTTGGTTCTAACTTTTATATGCTCATTTTGCATAATCCCCTTTATTGCTACGTAGATTAGCACTATGATTTATGGGACCCCTACACTTGCATATAGTTTAAAAGCATATAGAATTAAGTTCTAGAGGGTTGGCTTTGCATTTTTGTCTTTCAACCAACCTCTTTCCAAATTTCATTTTTGCTTCCGCTTTCCAAAAATCACCTCCATCATTATTTAGTTATAACAATACTCTGATCCTCTTCACTTCCTATTAGGAAACCACATGCCTCATCATACAATCATCTCGTATTAATCGAGAAGAGGTACGTGACTTTAAGGATGAAGTTCATTGTATGCTAACCATCATCCAGAAAAACATCAATAAGCTCATCTCTTTCGTTAACCCGAATAACCTCCCAAACACTTTGTTGTCATTCCTTATTTGATACATTACACATTATGTTGGATGTCCACCAATTAAGGGGGAGAGAAATCCATTCACATAATTGTCTTTTGTCAAATTTTATGTCTCTTAGACTCTACAATACCAACACATAGGTAAACACCACTTAGCTAAAACCGGTTCATGAAACCACAACTAGTTTAGCCTTTTTCGCACCAATACCTCATCAAGTGAAAAACGCATCATGTGTTTTACAAACTTCTGCATCTCCACAATCAACAAATCTAGGATTTTCCTTAAACTAGCACCTTACAACTTCACTATCTAGAACATCATCATAGGGTCTTATCATTTTTTTTTCGCTTGACACATGTCATAACATGTCATTGTCAGTGCAAACGATATATTAATCAAAACCGCCATTCCCAACACCTTTTCAACATGTTGGTCTATCAAACTCTCACTCATATGATGTCATTCTCATCCTCATATAGGTACTCATTATTATTAGTTGTTTTACATATTGTCTTCACTTCTTTTTAATGTCATAATCATCCATGTCGGTCAAAACCATGTTAATATTATCTCTCCCATTGTCACCTAGAATAGATCATTTTTTTTCGTATCAATCAATGAACGAAGTTATCTTCATGTCTATTCATATTTTATTTCCTCTTCGTCTTGGTCACTTGACATTACGAAAGGATTGCATGAGTCCATATTTTTATATTTGCTATACATACGAGTTTCTAACTCATTAATAGCTTCTTACCTAATCACCACCACCTTGCATCACCACTTTCACTAATCATCTTTTATCATATTATATTCTCGCTTTTCTTATGATTGTAATTAGGAGACTACACTTCATGAGATCTTTGATTATATCATTTATCACATATATACATCTTATTTTTCTTTGTGAAAAAGATGAAATATATTGCACTAATGTTTTTCATTGTAGGTTCATCATCATATACACTCGATTGTATATAACTTACTCATCTAAGGATGAAGTTTGCATCAATTATTTTTCTTATTTTAGGTGCTTCTTGACACCCTCGAACAAGGAGGAATATCCTTTAAGCACTCATATTGCATCGTCTATACACTTGGTTGTATATGACATATTTGTCTAAAGACAAACCTTCTATTATACTTATATTTATTTTGAAGGTTCATCTTGACGCCCTAGAACAAGGGGAGCTTCGGTCAAGAATTTACTGAATGCATCTTATACACACTTTCTTGTATATCACTTACTCGTCCAATGACGAATATAGTTTTGCACTAATATTTGTTTTGTAGGTTTTTAATCATACCCTGTAGCCTCAAACAAGGGGGAGCAATCGTCAAGGGGGAGCGTGCATGCATTTATCATCATTCTCACTTTTCAACAAGCATTTGTGCTTCGATAAAAAGTGAAGAAAATAGGCTAACATTGCTATGCATTTTTCTTTTTCAAATATTTCTCATAATTTTTGTTGCATAAAACTAACCTTGATGTAGGTTAAGCCTCTTTATTTGATCCATGGATCCACTACCAAAAAAGGGATGGATTGAAGTGGACGATTTCACTTCACTAAGGATGATGCAAGCTCGCCTTTTTGGGGAGAAATAAAGTTAAACTCCAAGGACACGCCCTTTTTGTTTCGACAAAAGGGGGAGAAGAGTGTAAACGGAGAAGGTAATGTAAAGGTAGTAAGGATACAAGTAACTTTTTACATTTTACTTTCTATTACGTTTACATATCTTTGTCATCATCAAAAAGGGGGAGATTGTTAGTGCAAATATTACAATATTTAATCTATACAGTCTCGTTTGTTTTGATTGATGACAAACATGTAACTTGTAATACATAACGTAAAATGTACAAGTTACTTGTAATCACACTTTGTCTCAACATACATTCAACACCTCTCGATGTCTCAAGTCCTCATATGTTACAACACAGGTTCGTACATGTTTGTTATATGGCATTATGATCAAACCCATTAACAAATCATTTAGAATGTTTAAAATACGTTTAGAGTCACTAAGTATTTTAATAGGTTAACCATTCTATTTCGAACCTCATTTTACATTTTTCATTTACAAGTATTTCATACAAATACTAAAGTTTACTTACACTTGACAAAATATATTTTATTTTGACAAGCACTCTTTTACAAAAGGTAACTAGACATTTTATTAACTAGTTACATAATACACTTTACAAGTTTAACTTGATAAACTTTTTAATCTAAAAATGGAAATACATGTTACATCATGTCATGCATCATCTTTGAAATCTTTGGAAGATCACTTGAATATTTTGGTTAAATTGACACTCAATATATCAAATGTGATCTTAGTAAGATTTGGTAATATCTTGGAAAGATTTGAAGAAAGATTTTTTAGATTTTCTGTCAGGCACCCACGACACCAAATTGTATAAAGGACGGAACCCTTTATTTGGTTCCTTGGTCCGTGGATGCTCCTGATCACTTTTGCCTATAAATAGAAGCCCATTGTTTTCTCATTTCTTCACCACTTAAAAACACATCTTCTCCACCTTCTTGCATACATTTAGATCCATCATTAACAATGTAGTAACATACATTAAACACCCTAATGATCATGATCATAATGCTTCTAACATTCATCTTTGTTGTAAGCATACTCTACGTTTTGATCAACCAAGGAAAGCTTGGAGATCTAGCCATCCCCACTCACCACAAGCTGAAGATCTATCACAACAAGTTTAGGGAACTTTTGATCTTCATCATGAAGGCTTCCTATCGAATGGAAGTTCATTTAAAAGTAGTTATTCATATCCATTAGACATTTGTGTCATGGATCATTAGTGTAAACATCATTGCATCATAACAACACTTTCACCAAACTAGATTAGATGGTTTATGTGTTTGTGCCATAAAACAAAAGGTTTGTTATGTTGGGACATAAAACATATTGGGAGTGGTTGTACCCTTGTAAAAGAACTCGACATCTAGCTTAGTGTCGGAAATATTGTATAGGCGACATTAGGTTGGTTCTACCTCAAACTCGAACCCGGTATTTAGCTTTGTACCGGAAAAAGTGTAAGAGACGATTGTAAGGTTTTCTCCGCCGAGAAGGGAGCTTGTTGATTTAGTGAAGTAACTCTCGAGTTGGGTACTCGGGGAGTGGAGTAGGACGGAGAGGAGATCCGTGACCGAACCACTATAAATCATCTTGTTCGGTTTGCACTTTCCTTTCTTTATCTCTTTACTTTTATAGTTGCACTATACTATTGCTTGTGATGTGGTTTGATGTTGATGCTTGTGTGAGAACTTGGTTTACTATGATTTACATTAGTCACAAACAATAATTGGTACTTTTATATTCATAAACGATTTGATACAAAAGATCTAACGATTTTAAACGGTAACGTATTCACCCCCCCTCTACGTTTCCACACGTTGGATATCTAACTTCATGGTCATGGCCTCGGGAGGGACATGGTGGCCAGGAGTTGCAACAGGTGCAACAGGAATGGGATGCTCCAGATAAGTTGCCATATCTTCAGCTGACAGGATAATGTGAAGCTGGTGATACCGGTCAATGAAGTTAGGTCCAGTGAGTTTTTGTTTCTCAAAGAAACTCCTGAGTACCGAATTGTTTTCGACTGAGGTAGTCATCTACAATTTAGAAAAGTTCAAATAAATAGTATTTTTGATAATTAAAATTTTAAAAGAATTAACTACCCAATTACTTACTAATAATACTAAGATCCATCTTGACCTCCCACTTATTACCAAAGATCTGACCAATGTGTAAACAAGTAGGGGAAGAGGTAAGCGACGGGCGTTAATTACATAATGCAACTCTTAGACTTATGAGACTAATCAAGGCATTAGTAAATAAGTAATAATGTCAAGAGCATGTTTAGTCTTATCTTATGCCTCCGGTCCAAGGTTTGACCAAGCATGCTCGAAATAAGTCGACCAAGTAAGAACTTGCAAATATCACCAAAAGTATGATTAATGAGCAATATTCACCATGGGTTGGAATGGCCCTATGGTTTAACCAAAGAGGTCAAGCCAAATGCACGTGTTCATAATTGGTTGGCATAGACTTAAAATTTTCACATAGGGTATACACATAAATGTGATAAAATCGTGTACAAAGAAGCAAGTAAAACAACTTTGTAACACTAATTTTAAAAACTTTTGGTAATGACACTGTAGGTGATCATCATGGTTCACGGTAGCTCCAATCGAACTCGCAAGGAGGCGGAGGACCAGGTCAGCGTGAGGCAATAACCGGAAATCCTTTAGGTGTGACTATTCGCACCTCCTTAAACCCCCTTTATAGTTTGTTCTAGTGGGTGAGCCGTATACCCCAAGTGTCCATAACGTCAAATATTCATGAAAAACTTGTTTCAATAGTTTAGGTCACTTAATTTTAGAAAAACAATTTTCCACGAATAAAATAGTAGGTCACAATAAGCATGGTATTTAGGCGTGTAAATTAAGAACATTATTAATGTTATGATTACGATATGTATTATTCCATATTGCATGTAATTAGGTGTCAAAAACAAGTATGCATATAAGGAATCACAAACATATTAACATATAAAATTAATAAACACTTATGGATCCGAGTTCTCTCGCGAGTCTTCCCCAAAAGGAGAACCATATGACCTTCACTAGGTTTTCATCAAGTGCCTAGATTGTCCCATACATCACATAAAGTGATTGAGTGGGTCTTATAGCCGGAAAACACATATAAAATAAACATGGCAAACTAATTAACCTTTAACAATTTGCTATTTTATGTATCTAATTAACAATTTAATTTTGATAGTTTGTGTCTAGGTATTTTTTTATTAATAATTGACAAGTATTGCATTATAGTTATCAAAACAAAAATAAAACAAATAACTAATTAGATTTCATGCAGCCTTTTCGCGTGTTTATTAAAACGTGTAACCCATAATCACAAAAACGAGTTGACTCGTGATGCCACTGTTAGATTTTATATTCAAGTTAACCAATTAACACTACGAGTACACAGCGGAATATGGATCTAGTTAATGTAATCAATTTAACACGTAATTAATAAATAATAAATTATAAAAGGGAACAAGAAAACTAACCCTCGTAGTCATCGGTAATTTTATCAAACAAAGAAACCAAGTGATCAAAACAATCACCTCTACGAGTGCTTATACAAACATTTTAACACGAATACGCCTGATAAAGCTAGTCGTACACGTTTAACCCAACAACCCTTTGTAAATACTTGAACCTTCGAACCAAAAAACTTAGAACACTTTCTGCCTTGTTGTCCGAGATCACAACTGACACGGGATCACAACTGACCCGAGATCCAAACAACCTTTGTTGTCCGATATCGGATAAAACTATCTGATATCTTCTATCTGTCGTTTTCTGCCCGAGGAAAACTGCAACCAAACCTTGCTTTGCTGGGTTCAATTCGACTTGGAAAAACTCAGAAAACAAACAAAAAGAACCCTAAAACCGATTGGATCAAGTAGATGCAATTTAGGGTTTCGAAAAACACCAAACCCTAATCGGATATATAAATCCGATCGGATATTGAACTAGTGGTGATGATAGATCGGTTTGATGTTGCTGAGATTAGGTGTATGTAACGTGAGGTTTATGAGGTAGGGAATGGGTATATATAACCCTTAAACCCTAGCTTGCTTGGGCTCTAAACTTGAGCTCCAAGCTAGCCTCTTTCCTTATTCGATTACAACTCTTACTAGCCCAAAGCTATCCCAAACGACCCACATTGTAAAACCGGCCAATGGGTTTTAAATATGGAGTAATCGGACCCAGTATAAACGGGTCAAAATAGACGGGTCAATGTTCAAGTATCAAACGTTTAAACGTACTCTCGTGTTTAACGTGTGTGCCCCCAATAGGCTCACACACTTTTAGTCGTTTTAATGCGGATCCAACTCACATAATCCAATAATTCATTCATTTTGACATTGCTAGCCAACAATACGTACTCAAGAGTAATGTTGGACCGCACGTTATGACGGGAGTAAATTTTTTATGACTAAAAAACTAAATAAATTTATCTTTTATGATAAATCCAAATAGATAGGACACGCCTACCTCTCAACTCGGGGTCTGGATTCCCCCACACTTTCTTTTCACGTTAAATAGCAGAACACATTAAATTAAAAACATATAATTTAAATAATATAAAGTGTCATGCTTAAACCAAATTTTAAAAAATTTGAGGACTAATAATGTAAAATTTGCTATTCATAGAAACTAAAAATGCATAAACAGTCAAACACCCGTTTAAAAATGATTTAATTAGCATGCTATTGCACACAACTCTAAACTAATGACAAACAAATTACATATATCATAACTTTTACGTAAACGAAATATACTATTTATTTCTTAAAATAAATTCACGGGCTAACAAAGGAATCCCAGTGACTAACGGAAAAACTAACAAAGAAAAGGTTAAGGACTATACAATTTACGGACTAATAATATAATAAAGGCCTGGCAATGAAAACCAAATGACTAACAAAGAAAATCTCAAGAGTAACATTTAAAAAAAAATAACCACAAAAAAGTAATAATGATTTTTACTACTCATTAGATCGTGTATTAGTAAAATAACATTTGATAAATTTGTAAACAACAATAAGTATAAAAAGTTAGGCGTGACCCACTAATCTAATCAAGGATTTATTAGGTCACAAGTTAAATAGTTATGTTATTATTATCATGTCCATCATGTCTAGCTAGTACTTGAACTAACAAGTGTTCTATTTTATGTTACAAACTTAACTTTAAAAGATTGTCCCAATATGCATACGTTTATTATTTATTTTTTTATTTTATATATTTACCATGCCATTATCTTTTTATCTTATATACATCCATGTTACCCATAAAAGTGAGTAATCCATTGTAGCAAGGTATGTTAGTATTTATGCTTTCATGCTTTTAGTATGTTTATTTTAACCTAATATGTGATTAGGGTTTCATACTTTAAAAATTTTAACATTTGTTAAAAGTACTAAGTTATCACGTGATTTTTCGTTATACAATGATGCGGTTAACAATTAACTAGATGACGTGAATGCCATATAAGATAAAGAAGATGACGTAGATGTTAAATAAGTTGAAAACAAAAAATGTATATGCTAAACAAGTTATCATATCGTGTGCATGCTGAAATAAAATTTGAAAGTTTGTAACAAAATTTTGAACACGTTTTAGTTCAGATACTTAAGAGGGACATGACAGTAAGTACCATGACTATTTTATAACCTAAACTCAATCTTTGGATAGTTATTCACACTAGGTTTTTGTTAAAAATAGCTCTTGAGGCTATTTTTATGAACTAAAAATATGCACCGAGTGTGGTGAATCTAGTTGGTTGAGTGAATTACTATTTACGTGGTTGAGATAGTTCTCCCAAGATTACAACACTCAACATATATCCTAACATCTTAAACATAACCCTAAGATATGTTTAGTATGAAATAAATTTATTGAAGATAATTATTGAAACGAGAATATTGAGAAGAAAATTGTAGTTACATATTTCAAATAAAAATATAATAATAATAAAGAGTTTCATCTACTTTTATATGTGTATCTCAAATTTATTGTTGTGGTTTCTTATCATTCTTTTCCTCTCAATTAAATATCTCATCCCAAGTCATGTTTTAGTATTATCATTGACAGTAGCTTGCTAGTACTTTTGTAGGGAAAGAGTATTAACTAGCTAGATGTCCTATACAAAGTGAGTTTGAGATTGAAGTGAAGGCCAAGGGACCACCACACCCATATTATGCAACACAAAATTAATAATACAAATCGTTTCGTGCATGCATGTCCCTTCCATTACATGAAACCCACCCTACATAATTCTAAACTCACTTCACCTTCCACACCATCTATGACACGATACCCCTTACCCAATCCCATCCTTCTATAAACTTTGAAATATATACGAGTAATATTAATATAAAGACACATAAGAGTCCTTCACTCTTCATTATCGAGCGTTTATTACACAACCATGGTAAGAATCAATGCTCACTATATTTAATTACATATCATCTTGATACACACAGAAATTTAAAACAACCATGAAAATTACGATGTTTCAACATTTATCGATCCTTTGTTGCCTCATACAAACCAATCGTCTTTCTATGGTGGGTGGAAACCATATCGCAGCACGGTTTTGCACCTGCTAGACACTCTTTTCTCCGTTGATATTCTTATTCTTTGTACGCAAAAAGGAAGTGTCTTTGAATTCAGAACCCTTGATATATTGACGACACCAACGTATCATTTTTTAGCATTTAAGTCTTGATCATTTTAGATTTTCTTGATTTATCATGAATTTGGCTCATGGGTATAGTCCCTGTAAGATGAGACGCCGCCCCAAAATTGGATTGGAGCGCATCTCAGTTTTGGTAATTGAATTACCAAATTCGCGAATCTTGGGTATACTTTCAAAGTCATTGTTTTTATGTATAATCATTCTTGCATTCCCTTCATTTGGCTCATTTGTTACAAATGTTTCTAAGGGATGCTGCATGAATTCGAACGACTTTATGCCAATTTTGTTCAGTGATCTAGTGGTTGAAGGCCTTTACAAAGATGAGCATAAGGGTTTACTTTTGAGTTCGGGTATTGGAGACTTATTTGGTAGCTTATGGTTATTGGATGATAGAGAGATTGATTTTGTCATTGATACGGATTTAGATGGACAAATGGTGATACCTAATGAGGAGTTTGATATTGTGTTTGCTTCGAGCTTTGAGAATGTTAAGTTTATTGACAGGGTTGTAAAGCCTGATGGTATTGTAGTTTATCTGATGTAAAGTGTATATAATTTTTATAATACTGTGTGTGTTCACATAGTTTACTAATTATTTTTTTGAGTATTTTGTACGTTAGAGTAAGTATATACTCAACTATCTTCAATAACGTGAATGCCTGTATGTAACGTAACAATCTTATAACCCACTCAACAACTCAAGTATATATAATGTTTTGGTTGATACTAATTTTAGTTTTGGCCAAACTTTCGGGTCTGGATCATATAGAAATGGGGAGTAAATTAAAGAGTCCAACCTTATGATCTTCTACTTCAAGAAGATGCTAAAGAATCTACACACAACGCAAGAAGATGAGACTAAAATCTACGTGAATATAATTCGGGTATTAACTTAGAGAAAAATCCAGTCTACCATGATCGAAGTAAGCATATCAATACACCCTGTCACTTTATTCCAAGAGTGTATTGCAAAGGAGGATGTTCGAGTGACACATACGAAGTTTGGAGACCAAGTTGTAGATATCTTCACCAAGTTGCTCAATGAACAAGATTTTTCTAGACTAAAAATGATACTTGGAGTCAGAAAATCAAGTTTGGAGGGGGGGGGGGGGGGGGGGGGGAGGGGATGGTTCGATCATAAAATTGATTTGGTCCATAAATATTAAACTATCCAATCCATTAAGGCCCAAGTCCATGTTATCTATACTACTATATCAAACATTTGGTACTTTCTAAATGAGGAAGTCTTAAAAAAAATAAGACCAAAAATATTTCTTATAATGCAAATTAACAAGCCATAGTACCTTATACGTTTTTCAATACACTCCATTTCACTGTATACGGTTTTTCAATATTGGGTCATTAACAACCCATTTAAAAGGTCAATAAAAAGACTTTAATATCACCATTTCAAAAACTTGTAACAACCCTTTCATATTAATAGTGCTCATTTCAAAACTTGTAACAGCCCGCTTAAGATTTAACCACCCGAAACTCCTACATATAAAAACATATCACATACAGAAAAATAACACAAACTAACCTACCACAAACCTCTTTTCTCTAAAAAAACAAAAACACACAAACTCACCATCCCCTCCATCCTCTTATTAGTCACGTGAACAATCGGTCAAAATGGTGTGGGCTCATCTCATCAAAAGGATTATTATGGTGATTTCCTGTTACATGAATATTTTATTGGGTTGTTTGCTGTTCATGAACAACTCCATCTTTCACTCTTTCTTAGCCTCCATAGATTTCTTTAAATCAGTCTTGAAGAATGAATGGCTGGGACGATGATGATGGTTCAGGTTTCCCAGACGAAGGAATGTTTGAAGTAGAATGACGGAACTTTTTTTTTGAAGGGGGGGGGGGGGGGGGTAAGACTTGTATCAATGTCGTTATGTAGTGCAAATATTTTTATGCTGGTGACATGATGGTTTACTATAAGGATGAGATGGTTGTGTGTTTGTTTCGTTTTATTTTGTTTTTTTCTCATAGAATCATGTAAAAATTGAAATCGAATGTTTTCAACTAAGTTATAATAATTTGTTGTACAATATTGTCTTGTTTAGTCCAAAAGAATCGTTTACCATTGTTGTAACTATAGTGTGCAACGGGTTCGAGGTCCTAACCTTCTGACTCGATGATAGTCGCCTTGATACATGAGTGTTAGTCGCCAGTTGCTCCTTAAAGGTTCAGCCAAGCCCCATGCTAGACTTGGATTGTGCATCAAGCTTCACATGTCAACACATCTCTGGTGATCTCAACATTGGGTGTACACGGTACACCCTACTTGCCTAAATCCATAAAGAAAACCATTTTTACAAAGCTGAGCACTTGACAAACAATTTGGTGCATTTGCCAAAAAACAGCCAACCTAATTTCACCTAAAGTTTTGTGGGAATTTGCCATTTTATGAAACATTGATCCGAATTTCTATTACCTGTTCATTAGTGATTGTTAACATGAAGATGTTTGGACAGCAAAATAGAGGCTAAGGATGTCTTAGTTATCTTAATACTAGCAGGGTACCCGCGCATTGCAGCGGCGGTACCCTGAAACTAAATTTTTTGGCGTGCAATATTTTTCGATTATACTAAAAGTTTTGGCGAGCGAAGGCCACCTAGACCATGTCAAGGGGTGGTGATGCCGACACATGCCGTTAGCGGTGGTGGCAGATTTAGTTGGTGGCGCCGGTTGCTATTTAGCACAAGAGTGGCAATTTACGTTTTTGAGAGAGAGTGTGAGATATGATTGGTCTTTTATGTGTGTTTATTTGTGGGTTTTTATATCCGTTTTGTACTAATCAATACATTTAATGGGCTGTTAAAGTGGGCTGCAAGAATGGGGTTGTTACAATACATGGCTTTTAAAGTCATAAAAGTGGGCTTTAAAAATATTGGAGGGACTTTAAATTTTGTATTTAATGACTACTAATGTTACAAGTATTGACTTAACTTTTAAGTTAGCATGTGTATGTATTAATTTAGCAAGAGACATTATATTTCCATAATAAGTAAGTTACAAAGTCTGAATTTTAAGCCTTGCTATTTAGGGAATAGCCTAAATTCATTATAAGGTAGTAAAGATGGATCATAATAACTTAGCTCTGATTGGTTTAACTTTCGATATGAATTTGATTCTGTTGAAGTTAAAGTTTGAATATTGACATGTCCATGAAAAACATGTAAATTAAAATTGTCACATTTAGTGATATGCATTCTACAATTTCCTCATGCTAAGTCTTCTACACACATATATATTTTTTTCTCACTCATTCTCTCTTTGCATCCAAACCGTCAGTTCTAACACTTGTTAGGATCCTGTGAGTAAAAAGATTATTAGGTATATCAAGTAAGATGATTTATCATTTTCTAACATGTGTAATCGCATCCATCATATAAATTCACACAAACCATTTCATATCTCTCAAACACATATCTAATATATTTACACACATTTCAGCTATCTCTCAAATCTCACACATACATCATCATCGGGAATTTGAATTACAGGGTACCCTCCGCCGCAACGTGTAGGTACCCTGCTAGTCTAGATTAATGTAGAAAAATGGAGGTATAAATAGCTGAGTGTAACATAATTATCTATATAAAGATATCTAGAGTTAGTCATTTAGATAAGGTTCATGATGTAATAAGATATCATCTTGGTTCTAAAAGCTTCTATGAGGTGCTATAAGTAGGTGATGCAGACTGTCATTGTAAATCAAGTAAAGTTTAAGCAATTCAATAACATTGCAAAGTTCTCTAAGTGTTCTGTTAGCTTTGCTATTTTGTAAAGATAACATCTTACACGTGAATTGGACTAGAGACGTAATATAGTCGCACCTACAGAGACTAATAATGTACACGAGGCAAACTAGTAATGTCTAGGGCCTATAAATTCCGCTTATGAATCTCCATGAGGGGTAAGAATAGTGTGTAGTTTATTCATTTTTCACATCTTAATAAAACACATTCTTTCACCTTTCTCTTTACTTTCTTTCTCTAAATATGTATATTTATTTTAATCAACCTCGACCTCCCAAATGGTGTTTTTTTTAATGTTATCAAGTGGTATAAGAGCTCTTAAACCGAAAGATCTAGGAACCGAAACTTATAAACCAAATCTTCTAGGAATCGAATCCTCTCAAACCGAAACTTAGGAACCGAAAGTCTCATCCCGAAACTCTTGGAACCAAAAATTACAAACCAAATGTTCCGAACCGAAAGACACAACACGAAATTTCATAGACACGAATGTATCAAGCCGAAATTCTTGGAACCTAAATTTAAGAACTGAAAGTTGACTTTCTGAACCGAATGTTGACTGAACCAAAAGTCAAAGCCAAAAGTTGACTTTTTGGGAGAAAAATTCAAATCATCATAACTTTTGAACCGTAACTCCGTTTTCAGCGATCCACCTATCAAAATGACTATTGGAACGACGACAAATTATCTTAATTTATTCAATTAACGTCATTTTCGAGCCCTGAAAATGCTCCAAAAAGAAGTTATTAATGATTTTATGATTCACATCAAAATCAAACACCAAAAACGAATTTGATAATATTGCCAATATAAAATAAATCACATTTAACTTAAAACGATCATTATCAAGATTCACCAAATAACAACGACTAGTATCGTTTTTTTTTTTTTTTTTTTTTTTTTTTTTTTTTTTTTTTTTTTTTTTTTTTGATTATGGAGTTTTTGTACGATATCGCTTATTTGACTTTGAAGTAATTTCACGGGCACGTTTACTTATTTATTTCAACGTCTAGAAGATAGTTGGATGTATAACTTTTAGAGATACTTGTTTGGGCATTCATTTATAGAAGTGACTGAGACTTGACTATCTAGTTATACCTGATGTAAGGAGTTACGTTGCATTGCTCACGGTGTCTAGCTATCACTTTAAGGGGTTACATTGTAGTCCTCAGTGTCACACGGAGATGTGGATCGTTCAAGAGGTAAATCAAATATATACTTTTGGGATTAGGTATATTGTGTATTCAATGATTCGGGCTGTCAGATGGACAAAATCTCTTCATCGTTCTTAGTCACATTATAGTACAAGCTTAAGTCACATGTTTGGGGATTCTACTTTATTCACAAGTTGGTTATATTTGGTTATCTCGTGGTCATTTACTAGCTGATTGAATTTTGAAGAGGATACTTATAGGTTGAAGAGAAGAAATGAGATTGTAAAGAGAGTCATAGATCAACATTTAACCCATGAGGAATTTTATTGGGAGAAATGGTGTATTCAAGTTGATGTTTATGATGATTTCAATAACTCGCAACTATCAGGAGGGAGAAATTATGTACTTAGGGATTTATCGGGTAAATAAAGAAGGGCTATAGGTATATATACCATTGATTTTTCTGGTAGGTTAGCCGGGTATTATTTTTTCATCTTCCGTTATTAGGTTGCTTGAGGGAACTGTGCTATGTGACAAGGGTACACAATGTCACGACCCGCCTCCTCGATTGGATCATTTTTGAGGATGTTCGGGATTCCGGATTATTCCACACTTCTCTTGGAAAATCTTGGAAGCCTTTAGAAGATGTTGGAAGGTGTAGGAATCTCTAGAATCTCTTGTAAGCACTAGAACCTTTTAGAAATCCTAGAAGTTTTCTACTATAGAAGTATGTAGAACCTTGTACATAGTAATATAAATAGAGGTAGTCTCATTTGTAGAGATCATCCAAGAAAGTTCACTTGTAAAAGTTCTCTAAGTAATAATACAAAGTGTTCCTTTACATTCCCTTGTTTCATTCTTTGAAGTTTACTTTCGTTGCATACATTATTAAGTGTTCGAGCAAGGCTGAGCTTAGTCAAGACTAAGTGCCGCATGGAAGACCTTGTAGAGACAAGTCTGTGACAAGTGGTATCAGAGCCAGGTTGATTCAAGGCGATGGCAAGAAAGACCGATAAGATTGGTGCTAGTGGAAGTGCGATCATTGACGAGAGGCAAGGTCGCGATGACAAGCGTCAAGATCCGAAGAAGAGAGGTGCATCTAAGGACGTTATGTCGAGCTTTGACAAGAGATTGACGGGTGTTGAGACATTCGTGTCGGAGTTGAAGACCCAAGTTGAGGGCTTGGAAGGTCTAGACACCGAGTTCACAACCATGAAGGATGACTTTAGGGTCATCCTCAATACGCTTAGCGGTGACTTTAAGCGTGAGATCGATGGTTTAAAAGAGTTGTTCATGGGTAAGATCTCCAACATTGAGAAGACCATCGAAGACTTGCAAGCTGATGTGGTGATATGAAAGCGATCTATGGCTAACGGAGGTGGCAACATTGGTAATAATGCTCCAAAGATTGATGTTCTAAAACCATCACCGTTAGTGGGAAAGCGAGAAGCTAGGGCGGTTGATGATTTCTTGTGAGAGATGGAGCAATACTTGGAAAGAGTCAACATTACGGATGATGACTCCAAGATCAAGATGGCGACCCAATACTTGAAGGATACCGCGGCGTTATGGTGGAGACGTCGATATGGAGATATCGAGCGAGGTACGTCTACTATCGATACTTGGGCTGATTTTGTTGCTGAACTTAAGAAGCAATTTTATCCGAAGAATGCTAAGAATGAAGCAAAGAATCGGCTTCATAAACTTAAGCATTCTGGAATGATCCAAGATTATGTTAAGGAATTCACTACACTCACCTTGGAGATTCCGGATCTTTCCGACCAAGACTCTCTCTTTTATTTCCTCGATGGTTTGCAAGGATGGGCTAAGACGTGGAGTTCAAGACCTTGCTATGGCTATCGCCCATGCTGAGGCCTTGATTAACTTTAGTACGAGGAGGGAAACGTCTAAGTCGAAGGATCGAAAGGTGAACCATGAGAAAGGTGGGGGAGAGAAAGTCGCTCAAGCAAAACACGATAATACACATAAACCACCAACCGGAAAGAACAAAGACGTGAAGACGACCTTCAAGAGTAGTGGATGCTTCATATGTGACGGACCTCATAGAGCTTGAGATTGCCCCAAGAAAGCAAGCCTTAATGGAATGACGGTTCATGAAGATGAAGGCACAAGTGATGGTGGATGCATGAGCTCGATGAGGATATTGAATGCAATCAAGGCCAAAAAGGAGGTACCGAAAGTTGTAGGGAAAGGATTGAAATATGTGGAAGCAACCATCAACGATATCAAGGTACGTACTCTAGTAGATTTCGGTGCCACTCATAATTTCATGTCGGTTGATGAAGTTAAGCGGTTAAGGATTAGCGCTACGAGAAGGAGTGAAACGTTCAAGCCGGTAAACTCGAAGGCCAAACCGATGGAAGGTGTGGCCAAAGATGTTCCAGCGAAGATTGGAGAATGGGAAGGGATGATTGACTTGTCGGTGGTCTCGATGGATGATTTCGATGTGGTTCTTGGGTTGAAGTTCCTCGATAAGGTACGAGCTTTGCTTATGCCATTTGCTAATTCTTTATGTATCCTAGATGGTGGAAAGAATTGCATGGTTAGAACAAAGCATGATTCTAAGTGTGGAGTGAAGACCCTTTCAGCCATGCAATTCAAGAAAGGGTACAACAAGAGTGAGCCTTGATATTTGGCGGTGACAAGGCTAGAGACGGATGGCGAGTCGGGAAAAGTGGAGGTTCCGAAGGAGATTGAACGGGTACTTGATGAGTTCAAGGATGTGATGCCAAAGGAGTTGCCCAAGAAGCTACCACCTAGGAGAGAGGTGGATCATACCATCGAGTTGGAACTGGGTTCCAAACCTCCCGCCAAAGCCCCTTACCGAATGCCACCACCCGAGTTGGAGGAGTTGCTTAAACAACTCAAGGATCTATTGGAGGCGGGCTATGTTCGACCCTCGAAAGCCCCATATGGTGCGCCAATGCTATTTAAAAGGAAGAAGGACGGATCCTTGTGGATGTGCATAGACTACCGGGCACTTAACAAGGTAACGATTAAGAACAAGTACCCTATTCCTCTTATTGCGGATTTGTTTGATCAACTTGGAAAGGCGAGATACTTCTCCGAGTTAGACTTGAGATCGGGGTACTACCAAGTACAGATTGTGGAGGGAGACGAAGCTAAGACAACGTGCGTCACGAGGTATGGTTCTTACGAGTTCTTAGTAATACCTTTTGGCTTGACTAATGCTCCCGCTACATTTTGCACCCTCATCAATAAGTTATTTCATCCGTTTCTTGATAAATTTATGGTGGTATACTTGGACGATATCGTTGTTTATAGTCATACCTTGGAGGAGCATGTCATACATTTGAAATAGGTGTTCCAAGTGTTTTGAGACAATGAACTTTATGTGAAGTTGGAGAAATGCTCTTTCGCCCAAGACGAAGTTGAGTTCTTGGGACTCAAAATCAAAGACGGTGGATTGATGATGGACGGGGCAAAAATAAAAGCTATCCAAGAGTGGGAACCACCAACCAAGGTGACAGAGTTGAGATCTTTCCTTTGCTTGGTGAAATATTATCGACGGTTCATCATGGGATACTCGGAAATAGGGCTGAGCATTCCGACCGTTCCAACCGGACCGACCGACAAAACCGACCGGACCGGACCGAAGCACCGGCGGTCCGGTCTTGGTCTTGATTTTTACCTTATTTCGGTTTTGGTCCGGTCCGACCAAAAAACCGAAAATATTGCCTATTTGGACCGGACCGACCGAAGACCGGACCGGCCCGAACCGGACCGGACCGACCGCATTCGGTCTCGGTCTCGGTCCCGGTTTTTACTTTAAATCAGTCTTCGGTCTTGTCGGTCTCGGTCCGGTCTGGTCCGGTCCCGGACCGATGCTCACCCTTACTCGGAAATAGCATCTCCCTTAATGGATCTATTGAAGAAGAACAAAGCTTGGACATGGGACGAAAAGTGTCAAGCGGTGTTCGAGAGTTTGAAGAAGGCAGTTATGGAAGAACCGGTGTTGAGACTACAGGATGTAACTATGCATTTCGAGTTACACACGGATGCATAGGACTTTGCTATTGGAGGAGTTCTAATGCAAGAAGGAAACTCGATCGCATTCGAGAGTCGGAAGCTAAATGAGATGGAAAGGAAGTACACCATGCAAGAGAAAGAAATGACGGCGATTATGCATTGCTTGCGGATTTGGAGGCATTATTCGTTGTGTTCGAGATTCGTGATCAAGACGGATAACGTTGCTACAACTTACTTTCAAACCCAAAATAATTTAAGTACCAAGCAAGCTCGGTGGCAAGACTTCCTAGCCGAGTTCGACTATCACTTGGAGGAGTGTCATGATTCGAAGTGGGCCGGTAATCCGGGGATCAACAGGACCTTGGCATTGGTCGAAGGCACTTATTATTGGCCAAGAATGGAGGACGATGTAGAGACATTCGTGCGGACGTGCCTTGATTGCCAACAAGACAAAATAGAGCAAAAGAAGTCCGAAGGATTATTGGAGCCTCTACTTACGCCCAAAGGACCATGGGAGAGCGTTTCCATGGACTTTATCACATGGTTGCCGAAGTCGGAAGGAAGTGGGAGTATTATAGTGGTGGTCGATCGATTCTCGAAGTATGGAACTTTCATTGCCGCACCACCGGATGTTACAGCGGACGATACGGCTAAGCTTTTCTTTAACAATGTGGTGAAGTATTGGGGGAGTGCCACATGTGATCGTTAGGGCACTTTTGGACGGAGTTGTTCAAGATCATGGGGACGAAGTTGAACTTCTCTACGAGTTTACATCTCCAAACGGACGGGAAAACGGAGAGGGTAAATACATTATTGGAGCTCTATCTTCGACACTACGTAAGTGCCAACCAACATGATTGGGCTAAACTCCTTGATGTTGCTCAATTCTCGTACAACATGCAACGAAGTGAAGCCACAGGGAAGAGTCCTTTTGAGTTGGTCACGGGGCGCCAACCATTGACTCCGAATGCCATAGCCGCGTCATACGAGGGGAGTAGCCTGGCCGCTTACAAGATGATGAAGGAATGGCACGAGCAAGCGGACTTGGCCCGGGCTTCATTGGACAAAGCGGCGAAGAAGATGAAGAAATGGGCGGATGGGAAAAGGAGACACGTCGAGTTCGAGGTCGAAGATCAAGTGATGGTAAAGCTCTTGCCTCAACGTTCAAATCATTAAAGAAAGTGCACAAAGGCTTGATACGGAGGTGTTAGAAACTACATACTAGTTATGTGTATATTTTACCCAAATATGTAAACACTAGTTGTTGTACATATGTAATACTAAATCATAAAATCACTTATACTTTTTTTAGTGTTTTATGTGAAAACGTAAGTGTGTTAGAAACTATTAGTTCAAACTAATTACGTATTTTGTTTGTTTCGTTAAATTGATTTTACGTTTGTTATCGACAAAACATTAGAAGATCGTAAAATATAAATAAACATTTTTACGGCTTATTTGTATTAACAATCTCCCTCTTTTTGTTGATGACAAAACATAAAATTATTTTAAGGAAAAGCTAAAATTCGTAAATGTTTGAATTTGTAGTTTTTACTTTCTTCTCCCCCTTTTTGTCGAAACAAAAAGAGCTTCGAAAGGAAACTAACACATTGTTTTAGGAAAAACATGTGAAAGAAAAAAAAAATAGAGAACAAGTAACGGGAAAGGATCTCGTCTTTACTCCCCCTTGACGAGTCCATCCCTATGTGAGGGCGTCAAGAAAAATAATACTAAGCTAGTTCATTTGCAACTAAGTTTGCAAAAGATTTCGTCAATGTGACGAATGAGCTCCCCTTTTATGATTGCAATTTTGCAAAGGGATGTCATGAAATGTAATCTTAATATTGCAAGTAATTTTGCAATGTATTGCTTTGAAACAAAGCTCCCTCTAGCTTTAGGGTGTCAAACTCTTCACGTGTAAATTGAATAACTACAAAACAAAGGTTAGAAAACAAGTATAATGCATAATTTCCTGCAAATATGATCCAAGTTAGTAGAAAAATAGTTTTCTGTATCACGGATCCCCCCTTGTAGGGATCCGTCTAGGCAAATACAAGGGATCCTTCTGGCTGATGATCAATTTCAGCAATGGTGATATAACACATTATGTTAATATCAAAGTGAGATATGTGTTATACAACATAATCATATACTCAGACATATAGCAAGTAGCATGTATTTTCATTTAATAAAACTAGAGATATGATATACATGACTCTAAAAACTAAGAAAATGATCGATACATCACTTGGAACTACTAGACTTATCTAAGTAACGCTTGAAACTAGGACACCACTAAAATCCTCTAGCTCAAGTTTGTTTAGGTTTAATCTCGTCGAAACGTTCGAGGAGGTGATAGAACATGAAACGTTGGTCTTCTCGTACTTCATGTATCAAACTTTCAACATGTTGACAATGACAACAATCTTTGTCATGGCTAGGTAGTGATGGTGGAAGAAATGAAATTTCTTGATGCGAAGGATCAAGTGAAGCGGCTTGTAGAGCCTCAAACGACGGAGGGATTGGTGGAGGCGCATTTGAAGATGGCTCGACCAAGAATGATGATGGTGGTAGAGAAGTGTCAACTTCCATATGGTCGGGTGGTTGACTTTGATAATTTCTCATAATCCAAATTGGATTATATGATGGTGACGGCGAAAAGGAAGCAGGAGCTAATGTTGACTCAACACCTTGATTATGTACCATTATTCCTCCTAATGAGGAGAATGTTGCCGGCGGAGGAGGATGAGATGGCCTAGGAGGCAAATCCTCTAAATTGTAGAGGTGTGGTGATGATAGTGGAGTTGTAAACGAGATAGCTCTAGGAACCAATGATGATGGTTTAGTGGAGATGATATTGTTCAGCCTAGGAGGTATGGTGGTGTTTGGTATAGGTAGTTTTGTGGGTACAATCCTTTTAGGAATTGGTTTGATTGGTTGAGAAGAAATCCTTGCATTTGTTGGCTTGATCGGAGATGATTTGGTTGAAGAGATTTCGTGTACAACACGAGCAATTTTCTTGGGTGGTTCTTTGGTGGATAAGTTGCTACTTGGAGTTTTCCTCATGATGATTTCAAGAGGTTTGTAAAGGTTTCTTAAGTGCTGAAAAATGAGGATGAAGGTGATGGCTTTAGAAGTCCTAACAATGTGGTTTATAAGTAAGAGATTTAGCAAGTGCATTCAAGCCTTAAGCCACTAAAATTCATTGGAATGTGATGATTAACATGCACAAGAGTTAATTTCAGAGTTTGTACTGATCTAGGAACTCATTTAAGATGAGATGGAGTGTTTAAGTTAGAAAGATGAGCTTGAAATGATTGTTTTAGCTAGAGTTGACATAATCTGTCACCCGGATCCCACGGTTCCCTCCAACGAGGGATCTGTCTAGGCTAATCCTAGGGATCCGGCTCTCAGCAGCTATGAAAGAATAAAAATGATGTTTCTAAGGTCTAAGATCTATACCATCTTGAGTGTTTCAGTCCTCCTAAGTGTTTTTAATGAAGGGGGTGCTTAAGTACTTGAGGGTAATGAGTGATGTAGCTAATGATTGCCTTTTATGGAAGAAATTGGAACTTTCATGAGTACCAATGAATGAACTAAGATGACACTAAGGATTTTGAGAGTGTCAAATAGAGCTAAATGATCCTAGAGATCAGATAGTGACTTAGGATAATGTTTTGGGAAATATCCTAAAGACTTAAGATGGAAAAACTAGAATTTGATCAATTTTGAGGTAAGGATGATTATGATCAATTTAGCCATAATTGAAAGATTTCCAAAGCTAGATGTGAGAAATGATGTGTGAGCTTGAGAGCGGAAGAGTAATGGATTTGATAAACAAACATATAGAAGTATGTAATGAAAAGATAAGAGTAAGAAGCACAAAACCACAACGCGAGTATTTATAGTGGTTCGGCTACAAGGACACCTTCCTTGCCCTAATCCACTCCCCGAGTAACCTACTCGAGAGTTCATAATCACTACATGACACCAACTCCTTATGGTGGAGAAACCTTCACAACGTTGCCTACTCTTTTTCCGATACTAAGCTAACCACCGGGTTCTTTCACACCAAAGTGAACCACACCTAACACAACGTCGCCTACCCTTTATCCGATACTAGGCTAAGTACCGAGTTCCATTACAATGGAGGAACTACAACCCAACACTACACCAATGACTAATCCCAAAGGAGACCAACTCCTTATTACAACATCATCAAGGATATCAATATCCTTGGATCTAATGCTAATCTATCTTGTACATCGAAACACACCATATCGAATGTACATCTAAGGCACCTTTCACTAATGCCTTTAGTTAGATCTTTGATCGGTGTATTTTACATACCTCTCATTGCATGTTAATTACGCATTATTGCATTACTATTCATCGTTATACATGTACTTTGAGGGTGTTTTGTGATTATGTAGGCTATGCACAAAAATGAGCTAAAGTTGTGACATTATAAGCTTAAAATGAAGACATGCAAGTTTTGAATGTTGCCGCGCCTCGTGACAATAGAGACGTCATCAAGAAAAGTATTTTTATATTTTGGGCTCTAATTTGAATGTGCAATAGAAGAGTAAAAAGAAAAGAAAATAAAAAGCCCAAAGGCTATTATGGATCGGTGGAGTGCACAAGAAGAAAAAGAATAGGCAAACCCTATTATGATAATTGATAAGGAGAGCCGCAACATTAAAGGAAAAAAAAAACATCACAGCCGACATTTTTTACTCCATCTCATTCGTTAGTCACAATTCACAAACAGAAGTAGAGATCCACCTTTTTGATATCATTGGAGAAGCCATAATATTCTTATTCATTGTATGTTAGATGATATCTCGACGAGCGTGCTAACAAGGTTTTAATTATTATTTTTATAGTCTTGATCATATTCAATACGTACCATGCATATTAAAATAAATATGATATCTACGTTTGTTATGTGCGGCTAAGCCTTTTGTAATCTCTCCCGGTAAAAGATATATTTGGTTTGATCATGTTTACGGATTAAATTTTATTTGTCAAACATTAATTCATATGATTTTATTGCATACCATTTGTTTGAATTTAATGTTTTAGTATAATTATTTTATTGACTTATTGTGAGACATTTTATTGTAAGATAACGATTGTGCCAAACCTAATTAGTATAACGGTTAAGACGGTCGTATGTTAAACATAATTTGTACCAATAATTGTTCATTTAAATAATTATAAAATTGATTGATAGGATTATTAGAAGACATGTTATTGCTAGTCAACGAGTCGTGCCGAGTCCAACTAGTTTAGGTATTAAGACGATTCGTGTGGTAAACATAGCTTGCGCCTAAAATTATCCTTTTCAATTAATACAAAGCCAACGTTAGTAATAATCCGTAACTTAGTCATATCAATATATCCGGAGCCGGGAGGGATTACTTTTCACTCAATTGTTCACAACTTCGCTTTTATTTGTTTATTTGCTTTTTAGTTTATTAGTAGTTTTAGTATTAAGTGTTAAACTAGTTATTTATTTCATAGAATTTAGTTTAATTAGTAATTTAGTTATTAAGATTTCAAAACCAAAACTTTTATTGATCAGTGATCACCTCAAAACTTAAATTAGAACCACATACTCCTCGTGGATACGATACCCGCTTGCCCTATCTAGTATAAGGTAATTAGGTTTATTTTTTATTGGTACAACGAGCCTGTCAAATTTTGGCGCCGCTGCCGGGGAGTGAGTGCGCTTTTGGTTTAAGTTTTTGTTAATAGTTTTAAATTAAAAATAAAAAAATACAAAAAGATTTTATTTTCTTTTGTTTTGTTTGTTTGTTTGTTTTGTTTATTGTGAGTGTGCAAGTTAGTGTATGCGCACGCGTAGATCGGGACATACATCACCGTTAGCTTACGATCCTGAGGTAGAGAGAAGCGCAAGGTTGAGGAGGAAAGCAGCTAGACAGTTTTCTACTAACCTTGATTTTGCAGGTTTAGAAGAGCTTTTCACGGAAATGCCAGGTGACGACGATGCCGCCGGTGCAGAATCCCCACCACGGGGTGTGGATTCCTATTATAGACCGGGGAACTTCGATGATCCCTCCCCGATTGTCTATCCGACTACCGCTAATGGGGCTGTGAGCAACTTCAAGATCCAGCCGAACCTCATAGCGATCTTACCCGTGTTTAGAGGTCATGAGGAGCCGTACGCACATCTGCGCGAGTTTTTCTCCATTGCAGATACATATCAGGTTAATAACACCACTAAGGATGGGGTAAGACTTGGCCTTTTTCCTTTTTCTCTTAAAGATCAAGCTAAGGCCTGGTTCACATCTCTCGAACCAGGTAGTATTAACTCATGGTCTGAAATGCAATCCGCCTTTCTTGATGAATTCTATTCTATAAGCAAAACTGCTGCCATTAGAAATAAGATTAAATCCTTTCGTCAAATCCCAGGCGAGCAGTTTCACGAAGCTTTTAGTAGACTCAAAGAGTTGTTAAGAACTTGCCCTCACCACGATGTTCCAAAATGGGAGCTTGTCAAAGTCTTTTATGACGGGTTGGATTATCATAACCAACAATTTGTAATGGCAACTAGTGGGGGAACGTTTTTCTCACGGCCCATGGAGGAAGAATGGGAGTTCTTTGAAAAGCTGAGCAAGGGTTCCAAGACCCAAGCTTCAGTGGATCGAAACAACAAATCTTCCTCCAATTATGTGTCTAACCAACATGGCACAAATTCTGAAATTAGTGAGTTAAGTAAGAAAGTTGATCTTTTGTTGAGAAATCTAGGAAAAAGTGCCTCAAATGTGTCGCATGTGTCGCATGACGCTTGCTCAATGTGTGGTGATCCGAGTCATTCAGTCAATAATTGTCAAAGTTGGGGGGCACCACCGAATGCGGAGGTAAATGGAGTCTATGGAAACCATCCACGAAACGACCCATTCTCCAATAGTTACAATCCAGGATGGCGTAATCACCCCAACTTCCGTTGGAAGGATGACGACAGTCGCCCTAACAATTACCAACAAAGGCCACAGCAATACCAAAGTCAAGGTCAAGGTTCAAACAATGGCCAACAATCCAATGTTGACCAAAAGTTTGACTTGATCCTAAGCGAGTTGGCTAAGTCTAATCAAGGTGCAAACCTAAAGTTTGAGTCCCTTTCCAAATCTGTAGTAAATCTTGAAAGACAACTGGGGCAGTTGGCTGAAGAGGTGCACAAACGAGAAGCGGGTAAGCTTCCAAGCTATCCCACTCTTAATCCAAAGCATAAGCTAGATGGTCCTGAGCATGTGAATATGGTGACATCTCTTAGAAATGGTAAAACCTACAACAATGACATCAAAATTCCAAGTGTTCATGATTTTTCGCATGATGTCGAGGATTTCGTTACTGATGATGAAATTGTTGTTAAAGGTAAAAAAAGCTGAAAATGTTAAGTTCGATTCTGAGTTAGTAAATGATTTGTCAAATGATTTTCCAAAACCACCAACTCAGAATCCTAAAGCTACTGAATCACCCAAAGTTGGGGAGGCTGGTGTGTCAAGCACAACCACTCCTTACCCCGCAGCTTTGGAAAAAAAAATCGGCATCTGCTAGATTGGCTAAAAAGGGTCCTCATTCTGAGGATATGTGGGAGACTTTCAAGCAAGTAAAGATCAATCTCCCCCTTATTGATGCTATTAAGCAAATTCCTGCATATGCCAAGTTTTTAAAGGACTTGTGTACTCAAAAGAGAAAGCTGAAGGCAACTGTACCTAAAAAGGTTGACCTAACTGAGCACGTTAGTGCAATCTTATCTAACTCTCTTCCTCCCAAATTCAAAGATCCTGGAGCACCATTGATTTCAGTTGTGGTGGGAAATATTGCCATTAAGAAGGCGCTCCTTGATCTCGGTGCTAGTATCAACATCCTTCCTGCTAGTTTGGTCGATAAGTATGACTTAGGAACTCTTTGTAAGACTGACACTATAATTTCCTTAGCCGATCGATCTACCAAAATTCCTAGAGGTATCTTAGAGGATGTTATTGTGAAAGTTGATGACTTCTATTACCCAGTTGACTTCTTTGTTATGGACACCGAGACACCATACAAGGATGTTCAACCAACCATTATCCTTGGGCGACCATTCCTAGCTACGATAGACGCTAGGATTAATTGTCGAACTGGAGCCATGGATATTGCGTTCGGCAATAAGAAGCTAAGATTGAATGTGTTTAGTTCCGTGAATTCTCCTACTATGAATGAATGCTACCAAGTGGATGTAATTGATGAGGAAGTCCAAAAGCATGCACCCCGTATGCTTAAGGTTGATCCTTTAAACTTATATTTAACTGGTGAGAATGAGGAGATTCTTGATGTTGCTGAAGTTCAAGAGATTCAAGAGTGTTTGGTCAGTTCTTTAGACCATCAAAAACCACCTTGGTCTTATAAAGTGGAGCCCTTGCCTGCTACTTTTGACACGGCCACAAAGCCGTCGCTAGAGGTGCCTCCAACTCTTGAGCTGAAACCTTTGCCATCCAATCTCAAATATGCTTTTCTAGGTCCTAACAATACTTTACCTGTTATTGTTGCTTCTGATCTTTCTGGATCACAAGAGGAAGCACTGTTGAAAGTGCTTTCCAAGTATAAAGCAGCAGTGGGATGGACAATTGCAGACTTGAAAGGAATTAGCCCTTCATTATGTATGCACCGAATTGTTACGGACCCAGATGTTAAACCATAAAGAGATGCGCAAAGGCGCTTGAATCCCAATATGAAGGAGGTAGTGAAGAAGGAAGTTCTCAAATGGCTAGATGCTGGTATCATCTATCCCATCTCGGATAGTAAATGGGTAAGTCCCACGCAAACGGTGCCTAAAAAGGCTGGTATCACCGTTGTGGAAACCGAGAGCGGGGAAAAACTCACCACCCGACCAGTGACTGGCTGGAAAGTGTGCATAGATTACCGTAAGCTGAATGATGCCACATCTAAAGATCATTTCCCACTACCTTTCATTGATCAAATAGTTGAGAAGCTTTCCGGTCAGAAGTTCTATTGTTTCTTGGATGGGTACTCCGGATATAATCAAATACCCATCCATCCCGATGACCAGGCCAAAACTACTTTTACATGTCCTTATGGGACATTTGCATTCTGTCGAATGCCATTTGGTCTGTGTAATGCACCCGCTACCTTTCAACGGTGCATGATGAGCATCTTTTCGGACATGGTTGGAGAATCTGTAGAGATATTCATGGATGATTTCTCCATCTTTGGTCAATCATTCGAAAGCTGTTTGGGTCAGCTTGAAAGTGTGTTAAAAAGATGCACCGAAACTAATCTAGTGCTTAGTTGGGAGAAGAGCCATTTCATGGTTCGAGAGGGAATTGTATTAGGACACGTCATTTCTGAAAAAGGATTCGAGGTTGACCGTGCCAAGGTGCAAATAATTTCAACCCTTCCTCCTCCCACTAACATTAAAGCTATGCGATCTTTTCTTGGTCATGCAGGATTCTACAGGCGATTTATTAAAGATTTCAGTGCTATATCAAAGCCTCTTTGTAATTTAGTCTCAAAAGAGGCACGATTTGACTTTAATGAATCATGTCTTAAAGCATTCAATATGCTTAAGCAAAAGCTTGTAGAAGCCCCAATTCTGCAGTCACCCGATTGGTCGAAGCCTTTCGAGATCATGTGTGACACGAGCGATTATGCCGCTGGGGCGGTTCTGGGACAACGGGTTGATAAGAAACCCGTTGTGATCTTTTATGCTAGTAAGACTTTTTCAGAAGCTCAAATGAATTACACCACTACTGAAAAGGAATTGCTAGCCGTGGTTTTTGCTCTCGATAAGTTCCGTTCATATATTTGGGGGCATTCTAAGGGGATAGTATTTTCAGATCATAGTGCCTTGAAACATTTATTAACCAAGAAAGAGACAAAACCGAGGTTGCTTAGGTGGATTCTGCTGTTACAAGAATTTAATCTGGAAATCCGGGATAAAAAGGGGTCGGAAAATGTGGTGGCCGACCATTTGTCCAGGATTATCCCTCCTCCGTTCAATCCATCTGACGTGATTAAAGAAAGCTTTCCTGATGAAAGCTTATTCCAAGTTTCTAAGATCCCTTGGTATGCAAACATTGTTAACTACCTTGTAGTTAAAAAGCTTCCGGATTACTGGTCCAAACAACAAAGACAATACTTCTTTTCTCAATTGAAGCATTATTTTTGGGAGGATCCGGATCTTTATAAAGTGTGTGCTGACCAAGTTGTTAGGAGGTGTATTCCCAATGACGAGCATATGGACATATTGGCTCATTGCCATTCTTATGCGTGTGGGGGACACTTTGGTGCGACGAAAACTGGGCACAAAGTCCTGCAGAGCGGCTTCTTTTGGCCGACTATATTCAAGGATGCCCAGTCTTTTGTAAAAGCATGTACTCGTTGCCAACAAGTTGGTGGGATTTCAAGGCGTGATCAGATGCCTATGAATCCAATACTTGTTGTTGAGATCTTTGACGTGTGGGGTATTGATTTTATGGGACCATTCCCTACCTCCCATGGTAATATGTATATTTTGGTGGCAGTTGACTATGTCTCTAAGTGGGTAGAAGCTGAGGCTACAAGAACAAATGGCCATAGTGTAGTTCTTAAGTTTGTTAAGAAAAATATATTTGCTAGGCATGGAATCCCCAAGGCCATCATTAGTGATGGGGGTTCCCACTTTAAGAACTTCAAATTTGGAAAGTTATTGAAACACTATAGGGTTAATCATAGAATAGCTACTCCTTATCACCCACAGACTAGTGGACAGGTAGAAGTATCTAATAGGGAGATTAAGCGAATATTAGAAAAGACCGTTCGTAGCGATAGGAAGGATTGGTCCCTGAGGTTAGATGATGCCTTGTGGGCATATAGGACGGCTTTTAAGACCCCTATTGGAATGTCACCGTATAGGTTGGTATATGGCAAGGCGTGTCATTTACCGGTTGAGATTGAGCATAGGGCTGAGTGGGCAATTAAGCAGGTTAATATGGACTTAGATAATGCGGGTAATTCTAGGAAACTTCAATTATCTGAATTAGATGAGATTAGACGCGATGCTTATGAGAGTGCCCGGATTTATAAGGAGAAAACTAAGGCTTTTCATGACCGACACATCACCAAGAAATCTTTCTCTGTGTGTCAAAAAGTTTGGTTGTTCAATGCTAGACTTAAGCTCTTTCCAGGAAAATTAAGAAGTAAATGGACGGGTCCATACGTTGTGACTCAAGTCTCTCCACATGGAGCCATTGAAATAAAAAATATGGTAGGTGGAGAGCCGTTTAAAGTCAATGGACACCGTTTGAAGCCGTATGTTATGTTGGATAGTGATCATATGGCCACGGTTGATGTGGTTTACTTGGAACCACTCCAACCGTCTCAATAGCTCCAATGAGTTATGTCGGGCTGACGACGTTAAACTTAGCGCTTCGCGGGAGGCAACCCGTGGGTTGTAGTATGTGTGTTAAAAACTTTGTGGGTGTGTTAACTACAAACCCTCACGAGACTAAACTCGTCCACTCGGGCTACCGGGTGGTTTAAAAGGCTTGTTGCATGCGCTAAATGAAACCGTGATTCCTACGAAAGTGAGTTAGGTTTTTGTGTGTGTGTGTGTTTGTCAAAGTGATTTTTAACCAAAATTTCAACTTAAAGTTTTTACATTGGGGACAATGCAATGCTTTAAGTTGAGGGGGGGGGGGGGGTGTCACATGTGTTACATGTTTTTGTGTGAAATTGTGGTAAACAAATGGGTCAAAATGTGATTTTTGAAAAAAAAAAAATAATAAAAAAAAAATAAAAATGAATCACAATATTTGATTTTTGTGCTAATTGGATGTGGAAGTTTCTTCTACATATATTTGTTGAGTGTTCGCAGATTCTGAAGATTAGCTTGTGGATGACTTATTGGAGCAAACCAGAAGACCCAACCATGATTATAAGGTGCACCCGATTTCATTGTATAATTTGGTTATAAATTGATTTGATAGTTTGCATGTAGTTAGGCATATGTATATTTAGTAGATGATCAAACCATACCCGATTGAATTTCCTCACTTAATTTTGCTTCAAACGGGAAGAAAGTTAAAATAATATAATATGAAATATAATAATGTAATAGTTGGGTTAGGACACTTAAATTGATCTTATCTGGCTTGTCACCCGCGCACGGTGGCCATAGAAAAAAGTTGGAGAACTGTCATAATTATTGGTGGTAGTCATATGCTGGGCTTGCCTATCTGATTCGTCACCCGCGCACGGTGATATTTTAGTTGTTAGCATGGGTCAGACGTCGATTTTTATGATGGATAGCATTGCACTTAGCTGAGACAATTTTATGTGAAATAACCCAATCCTTGTATTGTGGATAATGAAATTAGGAAGGTTGGTTTAATTTAGTGAATTAACTAATTAGACTATGTGGTAGATAACTCCATCATATGATATACCAGTAGGCACGAAGCATAACTGTTCCCATTTAATTAAAACGAACTAATAACCGGTTCCCCGTGTGCCGATGTGTCTTAGTATGCACCTATAAGATAGATATTCATACTCTTAAATGATTGGTCTTTATATCAACCTTAAAAGGAGTGTATAAAGCATTCGGGATGACATGTATAAGAAACGGTCCCGGATGGCTAAAAAAGGAGCTTATGTATGGTATGAGAAAAATGCTTGAAATATGAAGTAAAATTCAAGTGCAAAAAAAAAAAAAAAAAAAAAAAAAAAGGATTGCGCTTAAAGTGATGTATGAGAGCTAGTGTGCTCTTAAAAAGTTTGCTCCTATGGTATAAAAACTCCGGTATTATAAAAGGTATAAGGTATTCTCACCTCTCGTTTTGGATCTATGTTTAGATTGATTATAGGAGTGTACTAAGCATGTTGGGCACATGGTTAATTATATGAAACATAAAGTAAATGGAACCGATGGGAGCGGTTATGCTAAGTGTTTAAGAAGGACAAAAATATTGGTAATCATTTTGGATTATTTGCTACATAGGATGGTTATTAGTGTACTAGGTTGAATTTAATCTTTTGATCGGTGTATTTTACATACCTCTCATTGCATGTTAATTACGCATTATTGCATTACTATTCATCGTTATACATGTACTTTGAGGGTGTTTTGTGATTATGTAGGCTATGCGCAAAAATGAGCTAAAGTTGTGACATTATAAGCTTAAAATGAAGACATGCAAGTTTTGAATGTTGCCGCGCCTCGTGACAATAGAGACGTCATCAAGAAAAGTATTTTTATATTTTGGGCTCTAATTTGAATGTACAATAGAAGAGTAAAAAGAAAAGAAAATAAAAAGCCCAAAGGCTATTATGGATCGGTGGAGTGCACAAGAAGAAAAAGAATAGGCAAACCCTATTATGATAATTGATAAGGAGAGCCGCAACATTAAAGGAAAAAAAAAACATCACAATCGACATTTTTTACTCCATCTCATTCGTTAGTCACAATTCACAAACAGAAGTAGAGATCCACCTTTTTGATATCATTGGAGAAGCCATAATATTCTTATTCATTGTATGTTAGATGATATGTCGACGAGCGTGCTAACAAGGTTTTAATTATTATTTTTATAGTCTTGATCATATTCAATACGTACCATGCATATTAAAATAAATATGATATCTACGTTTGTTATGTGCGGCTAAGCCTTTTGTAATCTCTCCCGGTAAAAGATATATTTGGTTTGATCATGTTTACGGATTAAATTTTATTTGTCAAACATTAATTCATATGATTTTATTGCATATCATTTGTTTGAATTTAATGTTTTAGTATAATTATTTTATTGACTTATTGTGAGACATTTTATTGTAAGGTAACGATTGTGCCAAACCTAATTAGTATAAGGGTTAAGACGGTCGTATGTTAAACATAATTTGTACCCATAATTGTTCATTTAAATAATTATAAAATTGATTGATAGGATTATTAGAAGACATGTTATTGCTAGTCAACGAGTCGTGCCGAGTCCAACTAGTTTAGGTATTAAGACGATTCGTGTGGTAAACATAGCTTGCGCCTAAAATTATCCTTTTCAATTAATACAAAGCCAACGTTAGTAATAATCCGTAACTTAGTCATATCAATATATCCGGAGCCGGGAGGGATTACTTTTCACTCAATTGTTCACAACTTCGCTTTTATTTGTTTATTTGCTTTTTAGTTTATTAGTAGTTTTAGTATTAAGTGTTAAACTAGTTATTTATTTCATAGAATTTAGTTTAATTAGTAATTTAGTTATTAAGATTTCAAAACCAAAACTTTTATTGATCAGTGATCACCTCAAAACTTAAATCAGAACCATATACTCCTCGTGGATACGATACCCGCTTGCCCTATCTAGTATAAGGTAATTAGGTTTATTTTTGATTGGTACAACGAGCCTGTCAATCTTCAAGTCACTCTTCACCAATGTCTTGTGACTTGACTTCTAGGCACCCTTCACTAATGCCTATAATACGGACGATCGACACCTTTCACTAATGTCTTCGTCTAGAGACTTGAGACATCTTTCACTATTGTCTCCAACACTACACTTCTTAGAAGAAAGAAAAGAATCATCAACAAGAGGAAGTTAGTAGTCTTGATGATGAGGAAGCATGGCAACTCATGGACTTGAGCTTGCTTGACTTCAAAGGTGGTGATCTCGCCTTTAAGAGAAACCTGGAGAATCACACAAAAACAAAACTACAAACATAGATCTCTTGGATATGGGGTTAGAGAGTTTTTAACTCAAAGGGAAAGTATGTTGGAAAGGGGTGAGAAACAATGAAGAAATGACTCACTATTTTTAGAGGAAAATATCTACTGTTCCCCGGATCCCACGGATCCCTCCCACAAGGGATCCGTCTAGTGTAATCCTAGGGATCCATGGGATGCTCCTCTTTACCCATGGGTATTTTGATCATGGATCATGGGTTGATCCATGGGTTTCTTATTAGATACAATATATCTCATGAGTTCAATGTACATAGTTAAATGGGTATGGGTCAATACAATGAGTGATGTATATTATCCCTATATGATATAAGCATGATGTCATGAAAATGGGTTATGGGTCAAGCTCCATGGATATGGGTCATGGACTTTGGGTTGTACCCAACTACATTCAATGTATTTGGTCAATGGGTTATGATACTTAAGTTTCTACCCATTTATATTACCTAATATACTACATACTAGTTATGTGTATATTTTAACCAAATATGTAAACACTAGTTGTTGTACATATGTAATACTAAATCATAAAATCACTTATACTTGTTTTAGTGTTTTTTGAGAAAACATAAGTGTGTTAGAAACTATTAGTTCAAACTAATTACGTATTTTGTTTGTTTCGTTAAAATGATTTTACGTTTGTTATCGACAAAACATTAGAAGATCGTGAAATATAAATAAACGTTTTTACGGCTTATTTGTATTAACAGAGATCATCCAAGAAAGTTCACTTGTAAAGCTCTCTTGTAAAAGGTCTCTAAGTAATAATACAAAGTGTTCCTTTACATTCCATTCTTTGAAGTTTACTTTCGTTGCATACATCGTTAAGTGTTCGAGCAAGGCTGAGCTTAGTCAAGACTAAGTGCCGCACGGATGACCTTGTAGAGACAAGTCTGTGACAACAAGCTTATTTGCATTGGGTTGCTTGAGGGAAATATACTATGTGATAAGGGTACATCAGGCTTATTTACCATCTTGGATAGATTTTATGTGAGTTATGTTGATTTGATACTCCCCGAACAAAAAACCATGAAGAAGTCATAGATTATCAGTCTATGATCAATTTTCCGCTGTGCATGACAAGATTAGAGACTGAAGACATTTGGCCAAAATTCAGACACTTCTTCAAGCATCCGATTTATATCATGCTGGTTGTCAGTTTGGGAGGAAGCAAATAAAAGAAGAAGGCTCACTAGTTAGGATGGAGTAATAACCTAACTAGATCATTACACTAGTTCGTCTACAAGTAATACAAGCAAACTGAGGAAGATACGGAAGATCAAGAGTTGTGAAAACGTCGTCAGAGGCCACTGTTACGTATGTTGTAAGTTACTTGTATTTATAGGAATCATTGTAACCAATTCACGTGTGACGATATTTTGTATGGAGATTGTTACCTTTGCTATTTTGTAAAGATAACGTCTTACACATGAATTGGACTAGAGACGTAATATAGTTGCACTCGCATGGACTAATAATGTACAAGGGGAAAACTAGTAATGACTAGGGCCTATAAATACCCCTCATGACTCTCCATGAGGGATTTGGGCATAGTGTGTAGTTTATTCATTTTTCACATCTTAATAAAACACGTTCTTTTACCTTTCTCTCTCTAGAAATATATGTTTATTTTCATCAACCTCGACCTCTCAAATGGTGTTTCTTGATTCTATCATGTTCCTTCATCTAATATACGCCTAAAAGGCCTTCTTGTTTCTAACATAATTGACATAATAAATTGAATACTAGTTTGTTCCTTTTGTTTTTTTAAGAGACTTCTGTGACATTCCTTTAATCGAAATGCGTACTGTGGTTATTGCTGCATAAAACATGTAACCATTTCACACACAGTGACACTAAAAAGCACATATTTGAAATTCTCTGTTCTTTAACAGAATTAACTAATACATAACAGAATTAACAAATACATATATTTTAGAAACTTTGGTCAAGTAGATACCAATAATTTAAGCGAAATCTGAACTAGGTGGATCTTGTTAGTCAAAAAAGCAAAGCGATTGAAACATTAAAAGCAAGAAAATGTCTACGAGGAAGGAGGGAGTATCCCTCTAAGGAACGACGAGAACAACACCAATGCACGTTGTGGCTGGTCGGTTGGAACCGTATGGCCTGCTCCCCTAACTGTTATCAGAAGTAGTCCTTTGTAGGCCTCCAAATACCCTCCAACCTGTTAATCATACTCACTAGATAAGTAATAAAATATTATACATCCTTTTTTTCTAATCATATCTTAACGATATGTAGAGAAATTATTATATATGTAATATTGTAATTATTGAAAATGGCAGGATAACAAATATAGTTACATGAATTTGCAGGATAAGCAAATATTCGGGTACCTGGTAGAACTAATGTAACACCCTTAAGAAACAATATGTGCTTCACAGATAACAATCACAGATTGAGCAGAGTTACAAGTGATTTTCATGTTGCAACGCACTTTTTCTTTTTTCTTTGGAACAATAATGTCTATAAGCATGAAAGTTACGAGATTACCTCCTTGTTGAGGTACCATGGCCGCCAAGCTGTCTCAATAGGAAGATTTAAGGTGTTGATTGAGTACCTAGAAGAAGTAATAGGAACCCGAGCATCTGTATCCCCGCTGCAAAATCAAGATATGATAAATCATGAACTATTGTTCTTCTAACTTTTGAACAACGCATTTTATATCGAGTCATCTGAATTGTTGGTAATGCTTGCCTGAATACCCAAATTCGCTGGCAGTTTTCAATGAGTACTTGATTATTGGAAGAATAGTAACTGCACTGTCATGCCAGCTCGTAATAACATCACTGCATGCATGTAATGGTATAGAAGTTTTATGACTAGTAATTGAAAATCATAACCTGGTTTCTATTAGTGTATAAGACTGTTCACAATATAATACCTGCATAAATCCCATGATGTTGGTTTCACGTTGAGTGCCTTTTGCACTACAGAGTCGTTGAGATAGGATATGAGGTTATTTGGCCAGCAAGGATCAAATATGTTACTCTAAAACACATACAAATTGAAAAATTGATTATTTAGTCATTCCATCAATTATCATATATATGTGATCAAATTTCGGTTGAGGGCTTACAAATCCAGTAGTGGCAGAGACATTTCTTGAATCTAGTGTCAAACAAATCAGGGCATAGATGTTTGTATATATCAATATTTCCTATATCGTCCAAAGCTTTGTTTGTAATATTGTCACAAATTGCAGAAGAAGATTCAGTTGAAAAGTTACAGTATATGAAGGAACCTTTCAAGCCAGTTAAGAAGGAAAATATGTTGGCCCGTTTTTCTGGATCTATAATCAAGATATACTAGTAATAACAAGAAGTAATTGAATCAAAAGACTTTTCAATATATTTCAGTCACTAATGTTTGAATACAATTCCTAACTATTTATATGTTTCAAAAGGTTACAATGAAACGACATGTTGGTTCAAAAGGAACCAATAGGTATGTCGGTTTGGTGTTATAACTGCCAAATAGCAGTTATTTTGTAACTGTCTTTAAACTGCTTGGTTGACTTTTATCTTTGACTTCGGGGTTGACCGGGTCGTGTGGGATGTTGACTTGGGTCGAACTTGGGTCGATTGGGATTAACCCAATATTCTCCCCCTTAATCACAATCGCTGCGACGTAGGTCTTTAAGTCTTGATTCATCTTCTGGTTAAATCCACCATCCGAGCTTTTAATTTCTTGTGATCATCCTTATATCCAGGTAGATCAATTTTCCTTCGGTTACTTCCACCTTTTCTTCTGTGATCTTCATTATGTCTATGTTGATAATATATTTTCTAGTTATTTCCACCTTTATTGTTGTGATCTTCCTTAAGTCCAGGTTGATCAGGTTCTTCTTGTTATTTCCACCTTCATTGTTGTGATCTTCCTTAAGTCCAGGTTGATCATGTTCTTCTGGTTATTTCCACCTTCATTGTTGTGATCTTCCTTAAGTCCAGGTTGATCATGTTCTTCTGGTTATTTCCACCTTCATTGTTGTGATCTTCCTTAATTCCGGGTTGATCATATTTTTCTGGTGCTTCTTCAACAGTTGCCATAAGCAATGTTGGTTCTAAGTCTTCTTCAATGAGATTAGATTGTTCTTCTTTCTTTGATGGACATTTGTTTGCAAAATGTCCATACTCCTTGCATTTAAAGCACATCACCTTACTCTTATCATGAGTAAATTTATCTAAGTTGCTGTTTGATTTTTCCTTGAAATTATTTTCTTGGTCTCGCAACAAATCATGTCCACATTTTTCACAGTGTCTTCCGTGAGTAATGTTATTGTTGTGATGTGTAAACAATAACTTATATTAATCGTTATTGTCCTTATTCTTCTTAAACTTTATTCCTTCCTCGTACGTCTTGAGTCTCCCAATTGCTTCTTCCATCGTCATTTCACTTAGGTCGGAGTATTGCTCTATTGATGCAACTATTTGCAGATACCTATCGGGTACAACATTTAATAGTTTCCATACTAAGGTTTCATCTTCTATGGTGTGTCCTAGACTAGCGGCTTTGTTTACGAGAGTTGTAAGTTTTGTAGCAAATAAGTCGATTGTGTCGTCTTCCTTCATTTGTAATATCTCAAAATCAGATTTGAGTGTTTGTAGTCTTGCTTGTTTAACTCTGTCTTCGCCAACGTGTCTGGTTTTCAAAGCATTCCAAATGTCCTTTGCGGTTTTGTGCTTTGTTATTTGAAGTAATTGTTCCTCGGGTAAGGCTTGATAAAGGAAAGCAATAGCGGTTATGTCTTTTTTCTTATCGGGTTGAGTCGATTCAGTCGGCTCTATTGTTTCCCATAAACCATTTGCTTCGAGAATGATTTGTATTCGAATTGCCCATAATGAGTAATTCGCGGGCTTTAGGATTGGGCATTGAAATTGTGGTGTACTAGCTGTAATATTAGTACTAGATTCCTTAGATCCACCTCCTTTAGTCATATCTTAATAATATTGACAAAAAATCTCCAATTTTTTATTATTATATATATATATATATATATATATATATATATATATATATATATATATATATATATATATATATATATATATATATATATATATATATATATATATATATATATATTTAACACTAGGTGTGTCGAAATTTCTATATCTAGCGAGTTTTTTTGTATTTTGCCTTATAGGCTATTAAAAACTTTACGGGACCAGTTTTTAAATACAAAACTATCCTTAATCAATATAATAAGCAGTATGATACTAGGTTATTATATTTCTAAAATTTTGACAAGATATTAACTTTAAATAAAATAACTTATCAAAAAAGGCAATATATACCAAAATTAATATATACTACTATAAAAAAAATAAAAGTTTAAAGGGTGGCTTCTGCAAATTTGGAACCTGGAGGGGTTGATGGTCTAACCCGATGCCCTAAATAAAATAATCCTCTTGTGTTGCCCTACTTTTTTTGATGCGCCTCTTTTGTATATTTTTATCTCTTTTGTGAGATAAGAGAGATACAATCCTCTTTCTTTTATAAGTATTTTTATCTACTTTTTTTGAGATAAGAAAAAATAGAAAACGTCTCTTTTGATACTTATTATTTATCTTTCTCTTCTTCTGGGAATGATCCCTATCTTCTTCTTCTCCAATATCTGATGTTGACCACCTGTAAATGGCTTGTTGATCGTCTCTTCTACTTCTCCGGTGTTGGGTGTTCTTCGCGAGCACTATTAATCCTCCAATTGAAACCTAGGGTTTTCGATGATTTGGGGTTTTTCTAATCCGTGAGAAATTTGATGATTGGAGTATGCAAATGAATCAATTGTGACTCAATTGATCCTTCTGGGCTCGATTCCTTTTATGAACAGGTGTGTTTGTTCTAATTCGAATCTTGATTCTGCCCTAATTGATGACCTTGGTATATTGGTTTTTCTTTCTTCTTTGTTCTTGACTTTGATTCGGACTGTTTTGCAAAAATGAATGAAAAGAGGAACCCTTTTTATGCCAGTAACAATTCACTCTTGTGATTGATACCTTGGTGACAAAAGTTGTTGTTTACTTTGATGAAATATCACAACGAAAAAATAATCTTGTGATTAATTTTTGGTTCGAACTGTTTTTGCAAACAAAAAAATCCGGGTCTTTTCTGATGGTGTTGATTCAAGAACAGTGTATGAAAAACCTTGGTATATGATGATTTTGGCTCTGATACCAATTGTTGGCCTGTTTTTCTGGATCTATAATCAAGATATACTAGTAATAACAAGAAGTAATTGAATCAAAAGATTTTTCTATATATTTCAGTCACAAATGTTTGAATACAATTCCTAACTATTTATATGTTTCGAAAGGTTACAATGAAACAACATGTTGGTTCAAAAGGAACCAATAGGTATGTCGGTTTGGTGTTATAACTGCCAAATAGCAGTTATTTTGTAATTGTCTTTAAACTGCTTGGTTGACTTATATCTTTGACTTCAGGGTTGATCGGGTCGTGTGGGGTGTTGACTTGGGTCGAAATTAGGTCGATAAGGATTAACCCAATAAAATATAGGCATCATCTGCGGCGCTCTTATCACCAGAATGGTCATAATCAGAAGATGTATTTGAATCAGAGAAGCCAACTCCAGCAGGCGACTCCAGAAACAACATATTTGCAACCGCACATTACATTCTTTGTGTTTATGATCTATGTCTAATAAGCAGGGGTATATAAAACCTAGAATAAGATCTAACCGTTGCTCCATGCATAGTCATTTGTAAAGAGAGTTTTTCCATCACTATTGATTCTGAACGGCCCAAGTTCTGACATGGCTCCGATCAAGGAAGAACATCCCAGGCCTATCAAATGACCGATTTTTAAATTAATTAATATATACTTAATCAAATTTGAAAATGTCTAGTCTTTGTCCAACTAATACTGTTACTTCGTCTTGAGAGTCATCTAGAAACAACTCTGGCTGTCATTTAATTCCTCGTAACTATGTAAAGGTTTGTGGCAATATATGATTGTGTGTTACTTTGAAACAATTCATTATATAAAGTTAACGTGGAAAAGTACCTCCATTTAGCCACAAAACCAATGGCTTATTTGAAGAATTGGTGGGAGACTCAACCAAATAATAGAATAGAGCTCTCCCAGCACTTGGATTGACTGTGACATATCCTGAATAGTGATCCAAATCGACACCTGTAGGTTGGCATGGCAATGACACAATCTTGTCGAGCTGTGCCAAACCGTTTTGAGGTGCAATGTAAACTAGAGAGTACTCTTCAGTAGTTTCTACTGAAAATGTTCTTGTTGTTGGAGCATGAGAGTTTCTAGACTTTTTTTGATTTTAGCAATTCAAAAAGCTTATTTGCCTGAACGTCGGCGTTGCTAAAGCCAAACAAGGACAAAAGGATAAAAATTGCTATAAGTTTTATCATCCTATTTGGTACTTTCTTGTTTTGTTTTGGAGTGTCTATATATATAGTTGATAAGATGTTTTGTCGTTTTATTGTCTGTTTTATCTCATACTGATCAATACTTATGGAAACCGGCATTTAAGAACCAGTTAAACAATTTTGATATAGTATTTAAAAACCCGGCTAATCTCGTATGTATCTTTAATTATAGAATCAACGTACTTATATACTACGTGATAGTGATGGTTTTGAAACGTTATACTTGCCATATGTGGGGATTTAATTAGTCTAGTTGAAATCATTTGAAAGTTGGTAGATTTTGTCATTTCTGGTGCCTTTGTTTTTTATATTCTTTTCTACAAAAATATACTCTATCATAAATGGACTAAGAATATTCGTTTCTGGAAGAAATATTTATAAGTTTTCCCTTGCATCTTGAATTGGTATACAAGTAAGGCCAGTTCTCATAACAGTTAGATCTGCTACTCAATGTAGTAGTTCAACCCTTGAACTAATTTTTTGATAGACAGTGAAAATTTCATGGAAAGACAACATACAATAAGAATCTTATTTGTACACTTTTTTTCCATGCTTATTTGTACACTTTTTTCCACGCATTTATAAATGCGTACAAGTGTGTTATATTGAGACGCAACCTCCTAAATCATGATATTTAGAAAAGTTATAATATTATTGTAGTAATTCTGTTTTTTAATCATTCAGTATAAAAATGGGCATGAAAGCGTTTGTGGGTCAACCAAGCCTGTTTTGTCATGGTCCGCTCACATTGGGACCTCTGTTATTACCCGAAATAATATATCTAAAGATATTTGGTGTATCTTATAGGTATCCTGGAAGTGTATTGGCACTTCATATGAAAAACACCAACGGGTCAAATACAAGAGTGGACAATGCATGTTTGTCAACCGTGTTGCTGTCCCCCCAGTTGAATGGTGAGTTGTACATAAAAATCACTCAATTATAATAAGTCATGTAACGGCACTAACTTAACAATCGATACGTGCTCACAGGAACCCATTTCCGATACTTCTTCCCTTTGAGATGACTAACTGAGTGAGCATATCCGGACTTTAGGTGATTGGACTAGGAAACTATAAACTGTCTTTTCAGAGGTACACGACATGTTACTACTGTTGTTAAAGTTGGTAGTTTAGGGTATTGTATGACATGTGTAACAATTAATCTTTTACCTAGTGTGTCTTTTGAGTTTTTGGCAGGTTTGTCGGCCTCCACTTAATGTATAAAGTGGTCATCTCGAGCTGATTGCTAAGGAGAAAATCTGAAGAGTTTAATGATCCTTACTTCGCACATATTCATTGACATATTAAGTATAAACCGTGCCATCAAATATCTAAAAACATTTTAGACAACATAAACATACTAAACACAGTAACAAAGTGTTTAGATGTAGAGCATTTTATGTACACGTCGTGCAAACAAGGATATTTAATAGATTATAAAAAGCTGGCCACACTCCATATGTATGAGTTTTGGACTTTTTAGCTGTAGTCCAAATATGTGGATATGATCAATAGTTTTATAACATAATATGGGAAAAAGGTATATCACAAGTGCAAAATTAGGAGGTGGGATATGATATCTATAAAACCCGAAAAATCGTGTAATTATATTTGCGTCTAATTTAAAATTTATTAACTCGAGGTACTAATTATGCAATTGATCTAAAATATTTATTAAACATTTGAAATAATACTTTTAGTTTAGTGACATTTGATAAATTAATAATAAGAGTAAATCTAATTAAATAATTACCTAAACTGAATTTTATAAATAATTTAAATACAAAAATTATATATATCCCTAAAAACCCTATATAATTTTCGGCCCATCCTATCTCCCCCCCTCTATAACCGAACAAATCATCATTAAAAACAAATTTCCCCTATCAATTAGCATTAATTGGTAATTACTAGTTTCCCTAAAATAAAAACACGATTTTTTATTATAACCGGTTATTCCTTCCCTCTTCTCCCATTCGACACACACACACACACTCATACACACACACACACACGTTTTTTGGAGGATGTGGATTCTAGGAGAGGGCTGCCAAGGTCGGGAACAAGTAGTTTCAATTCATTCTAATCGGATTTTCCTTGAAACCACAAACTAGGTATTGTTTTCATATTTATTTTAATTAATTCGGCTTATGTAATATTATGCGGGTAATTTTTCTGTAAACCCTAACCTACGATGATGCTAAAAACGATTTTGTAATGATTATACAGTGCTCGGTCTAATTTATGTAAATTATTGAAGTCGGAGGGTTCATTATAAAGGTCAATTAGGGTTTCTTGAATGAAAACATTTTTAATTTTGTACTCAGTAGGTAAATGTTGTCAAAAACTAGAGTCGAAATATAAGTTGCAAAGTGTAAATGAATAAGTGTTTTGTCTAACCATTAAATCGAATACATATGTACATATATATATATATATATGTTTTCATTCGACACAATGGAACCATTGTGACCTTTCGGTATTCAAGCGAAATAACTAACTATTAACTAGCTTTTGTAACCGCCATTAACTACTTTTCGGTTACTAACTAACATAACTAACAATAATGGTCATTCGTGTATTTATTGTTTACATATGAAGCAAAGAACGAGATTATATGTTCACATTGTCCTCCTTAATCTTGATCGTTGCTTCGTCCTAAATCTTGAACTCCGGGCATTTGTCGCATAGTCACGAAATTCAATCTTGGTAGAGCCTTCGTTAGAATATCTGCTCTTTGTAGTTCTCCACTCACGTGTTCCACATTGATGTGCCCATTCTCTACGCATTCACGAATGAAATGATAGCGAATGTCGATGTGCTTGCTTCTTCCATGAAAAACTGGGTTCCTGACGAGTGCTATTGCTGAAATGTTGTCGACCTTCAGCGTTATCCTTTTCTCTTCCCATCCAGTTAATTCACTAAGTAGTAGCTTTAACCATAAGGCTTAACATGCTGCTCCAGTAGCCGCCATGAATTCTGATTCACATGATGAGAGTGCCACTATTGGTTGCTTCTGAGTACACAAGGTAATAGGTGACTCTCCAAAATAAAATACTATTCCAGTAGTTCCTTTTCCTTGATCGGTGTTGATTCCATAACTATTGTCACTGTAACCTTTAATCTTGCAGCCGCCTTCTTTCTTGTATATTATGCCATGCTCCTTTGTTCCTTTGATGTATCGGATTACTTGCTTTACTGCCTTCAGGTGATGATCCTTCGGGTCTTGCATGAATCTGCTGAGTAGTCCGGCTGAGTAACTAAGATCTCGTCTTATATGTAGTAAGTACCTGAGACTTCCAATTAAGCTTCTGTAATAAGTTTCATCAACTGAGTTTCCATCTTCCGCCTTGACCAACTTAGTATCTGGATCCATTGGTATCTTCGTATCATTACTATCCGTCATACTTGTTTCCTTCAAGATCTTGTTAATATAACATGTTTTCTTGATTGTAATCTCTCATCCTGTCTGTGTAACTTCTATCCCAAGGTAATAAGCTAACAATCCTAAGTCGCTCATTTCAAATTTGTCTTTCATCTGGGATTTAAATACTTCTATTTCCTTGGAGTGCATGTGATTATCAAATCATCTACGTAGACTCCAACTATAAGTGTAGAATTCTTGCTTCTCTTTGTATAAACTGCTTGTTCGAGACTACACTTCTTAAAATCTAATAACTTTAAGGTTTTTATCAAGCTTCACATTCCAAGCTCTTGGTACTTGTCTTAAGCCATATAAAGCTTTACGGAGTAGTAAGCTTATAGACTTTCCCTGAATTTTCTTGTTGAATAAATCCTTCAGGTTGTGTAACGTAGACTTCTTCCTTCAAATCTCCATGTAAAAATGCTGATTTTACATCCAAGTGATGTACTTGCCAACCATGATAAGCTGCTAGTGCTAATATCAACCGTACTGTCTCTATCCGAGCAACTGGTGCAAATACTTCATCGAAGTCTATTCCTTGTTCTTGTACATATCCCTTTGATACTATTCGTGCTTTGTATTTGATGATTTTTCCTTTTGTATCTCTCTTGGTCTTGTAAGTCCATTTGAGTCCTATTGCCTTATGATTTGCTGGCAATGTTGTAAGAGTCCATGTATTATTCTTGTTGATTGAATCTAATTCAATATCCATGGCTTCAATCCATTTCTTGTATGTTGATGCTTCCTTATAGTTACAGGGTTCTTCTTCCGTAAATAGTAGACTTTGAGGTTCAACTCTACGTGCATACTTATATATTTCCGTTATGTCCTTGGGATCTTGTACTGGTGTGTCATCAAATCTATCTTCTGAGTTCTTGATTGAACTACTAGTAGCCTTTTCTTCTTCTTCTGAGTGTGGGTTGTAAGTGTATACCGATGGTGTGATTGGTGAAACTGGATCAGGAATCGGATCCTATTCCTGATACGTATTATCAACATTATCTTTGAATTATGTGTTGACTGGTGTAGTGTTTTCATTGTCAACTCCTTCTACTACAAAACTAGCCCAAAATGTGTCTTGTGTACTTGTATCCTCTCCATCTTTATCCCAATCCCACAGTTTTGTTTCCATAAACTTTACATCCCTACCAAGATGTTTCTTCTTTGCTATTGGATCATATAACATACATGCTTTTGATCCTTCCTCTACTCCTAAGTAAATAATTGGTATGCTTCTGTCGTCCAGCTTCTTTAAGTGAGGTATCGTTATCTTTGCATAAGCTGTGCATCCGAATATTCTTAGGTTTTCCAGGTTCGGTTTTCTGTTGTAGAGTGCCTCATATGAAGTTTTATCTACCAGGGCTCTCGTAGGTACCGTGTTAAGTATGTAAATTGCATGTTTAACTGCTTCCGCCTAAAAAGTTAAGGGTAACTTCATCGCTTTCATCATACTCCTCGTAGTTGATAACACTGACCTATTTCTTCTCTCCACTACTCTATTTTGTTGTGGTGAGTAAGGTGCTGTCAACTGTCGTGCTATTCCATTTTCTTTACAGTACTTGGTGAATTCATTAGATGTAAATTCACCTCCTCTATCTGTTCTTAGCATCCTTAAGTTCATTCTCATCTCCATTTCTATCTGCCGTCTAAATTCCTTGAAAGTACTAAATGCCTGATCTTTCGACGTCAGAAAGTAGGCCCACATGAAATGTGTACAATCATCCACTAACAAGAATATAAGTTTCTTTCCAGAGTTTGTGGCTGGACTTATAGGACCACAAAGGTCTCCATATACTAAGGCCAACGGGTTATTTGATATGAATTTAGCTTGATTTAAAAATGGTGTTCTACTGTGTTTTCCAAATAAACATGCATCACAAATCTGTCCGACATTATTTATTCTTGGTATTCCTTCCACTAGACCCTTCCTAGTCATCTTGTTGATATTGTCAAAGTTCAGATGACCTAATCTAGCATGCCATAACCATGCTTGGTTATCTACATTTGCTAAGAGACATATAGGTGCTTCTATCTTTAGTCGAATACTGTAAAGTCGATTCTTAGATCTTTCAACCTTCATCAACAACTTCTTGCTCTTATCATACAAAGTCATTTTTTTCCGTCCATGATGACCTTACAACCTATCTCTGTAAGTTGTCCTAGACTTAGTATGTTGCCCTTGAGGTTTGGTATATAGTATACATCCGATACTATCTTCTGTTCTTGGTTTCTACAACCTAACAATTTAGAGCCTCTGCCCTTTATCTGTACATACGATCCATCTCCAAAACGTACTCGTCCTATTACGCTTTCGTCAATATCCCTAAAATGACTCTTGTTTCCCATCATATGGTTACTTGCACCATTGTCTAAATACCATATGCTTGCATTCGCTGAAGCATATTTTCCTGGTTGAATTTGGCCTTCATTCAACAACACTTCCTCGTGTTCAGTTTCGTGTGTAGTCATTAATAGTGATGGTTCATCGTCCTCTACGATAAGGTTTGATTGTTCTTGAGTTGTCGATGTTCCTCTACAATCTTTCTTAAAATGTCCAAGTTTCTGACACTTGAAACATCGTACTTTACTCAAATCCCACTCACTTTTATTCTTATTCGAGTTTCCTTTGTGATTTGAGTTCCCTCCTTGTGAGTTATTTCTGTTTCTACTATTCTGCCAGTTTCCTCGTGAAGAATTTGATCTTCCTCCGCGTTTATAAAAACGTTTTCCTTTTCCCGAGTGTTTGCCCTGTGCAAATAATAAGTTCTCCTGGCTTTCTGCTTGTCCTCCTTTCCGAAGTTTTATCCTTTCCTCAAACGCCTTGAGTTTTTCAGTGATCTCATCTAAGGTGATATCGTCGAGATCATTTGTTTGTTCTATGGATGCTACTATCTGAATGAACCTATCTGGTGTGGAATCTAATAGTTTTCGTACTAAAAGTGATTCATCCAAAGTTTTCCCTAATTCTTTTGCCTTAGTGGCATAGTCGTTTAGTTTAGCCGTAAATGCATCCACCGTCTCATCTTCCTTCATTTGAAGTGAGTTAAACCCAATCATCAATGATTGTAACCATGCTTGCTGCACTTTCTCTTCTCCAACGTGTCTTTTCTTTAATGAATCCCATAATTCCCTAGCTGTTTTACTTCCCGCTACTTGTAAAATTACATCTTCGGTCAACGCTTGATATAAGAAGGCCGTCGTTGCCTTATCCTTCTTATCATCTACTTGCGTGTTTTCCTTAGGTTCTATTGCCTCCCATAAACCATGTGCCTCTAGTATAACGTTAATTTGTATAGCCCAAACTGTGTAGTTTGTGGTTTTCAACTTAGGGCATTGATATTGTGTGATAGGTGTTACGGGTTTTAGTGTAGTTGATGTGTTTGTTGTATCGTCACCGGCCATCTTAAAAGTGCTTATTATCTTCACTGTCTAATACGTATGGGAATTTCTTATCTAGTATGGTATTTCTACTAATACGGGAATAGAAATAATTTTTCCGAGAATCCTAATAATACGGGATCAATAAATAGTTCTCGGGATTTCATAATAGTACAAAATAACTATTCTATACTATTCTAATATAATAGAAATCCAGAAATTTTAACTTGTGACCTTGATGTTGTGTTAAACACAAGTATGTTCCCTTTGTCACGTGTTACTATCACCGTTCTTCCAACAACTCGTTGTTTACCCAAGTTGTTTCCTTGTTTCCTTGTTTTCTTGTCTCGTTGCTATTTTCTTTTCCAACTTCAATTCGTACACAAACCAAAACAGACCCTCGTCTTTTTGTCTTCGAATTGTTTTTTTTTGCTTACAACAAACCAAAACAATATTCACGTCCTACTCTTTTGATTTTTGTCCAATTGGTTCCCTTTCAACGAGCCCCAAACAAATCTTTCTTTTCTTTCTCGGTATACCACACGTCCTCACGTTGCTTTAAGTTTCTCCTTGTGTGTTGTTCTTGATTTCTTCTCCACAACATCTCCTATAACTTCTTGTTCACGGTGTCCTTCCAATCCAAACCAGATTGTTCACGGTCTCCTTCCAAGTTTTTGTACGTTGTCTTTACTTCTTTTATTTCGAAATCCAAAACTTTCCTACACACAAACTTGGTACCACTCTCGGTATCCCACACCGAAACAAACTATATGTTTGTTTCTGTTTTCCTGATCGTTGTTGTTGTTACCTTGTGTCGCCCCGACACGTTTTCCACACAAACTTCTTGAGTACTCTTTTTCCTTCTTGGTTTTATGTTCCAAGTCCTTTCCACAACAACGTTCCTCGCATTATAACCCCGCTTCTCTTCTTTGTGTCTTGTTCTAACCGGTTTCACAAAGTTACTATCCCACTCGTTTTATAAACCAAACGATGTGTTTGTTCCTTCCTTTCCTGTGTCGCGTTAACAGCAAACACAAAAGAATCCTAGTGCTTTTCTACTCTTGTTCCACGTTTCGTTGTCTACATCAAGAGTTTCCTTCCTTTCCCTTCGATGTGACCAACAAAGTTTTGTCCCACCAATATTGTTTGATGTAAACGTTGCAACCCCACACAAAATAGATCGTGCACTATCTTCTTTTGCGTCTACTTATTCAAGTCGTTGTCTCCCTTGGAAGAAAAAGAAAAACAACACGCGGTTCCTTGTACTTCTTGGTGATCTCGTTAAATGTTCTTGGTATCCAAAACGAAGTCGTGTATAACCACTTGCTCTTGATGCCAAATGTTGTCCCAAATTAGAGTCGAAATATAAGTTGCAAAGTGTAAATGAATAAGTGTTTCGTCTAACCATTAAATCGAATACATATGTACATATATATATAGGTTTCCATGCGACACAATGGAACCATTGTGACCTTTTGGTATTCAACCGAAATAACTAACTATTAACTGACTTTTGTAACCGCCATTAACTACTTTTCGGTTACTAACTAACATAACTAACAATAATGGTCCTTTGTGTATTTATTGTTTACATATGAAGCAAAGAACGAGATTATATGTTCATAGTAAAAAAATGTAAGACCAATTTTGTGATGTTAATAAGACCCTAATATACGTGCATGATGATCGGTAAAACCGTAGGTGTGGTTTTGGTGTCGTTATAAATTTATATGTGTCGGGTTAGAAGTTATGATTTCATGTTTGGCTGTTCCAGAAATCTAGTGTTTTGTAAACTATTTAATAAATTGTTAACGACACATATTTGGGTGGTTTTTGATTCTAGAACTGAATTTAACCTCTGTACTACTTGTGTGTCGAGTTTCGGGGTCATTGGTGGTCGGGAAGACACCCGTATTATTTTTAAAATTTAACATGTCAAAACTGTCTTTCGGGCTTGGGAATTCAGTCAACTTGTGGGATTTTTCATAAATTAATGGTAAGGTCTGGAAATCCTCAATTTTTGTATGATGTTAATTAATGTCTTAACTACTTTATGGAATTTTTCGGAAATTTTTGGAGTAGTTTAAATAAGGTTTAAAAATGCAAACTTGCAAAGTGTTAAAAGCTGTGAATTCTAGAATTGTTTGTGAAAACGAATTTTATAAAATACTTAGGCATGTCTATAAATTCTGAGGAAATTCACATAAATACTAGAGACATATAGGTAGTTATGTGTCGAACCGGGGAACCTGAATTGATGCTTAGCTATTTTATTTAATTGGTTTAATTTTTGGTATACATAAGTGTTTGTAAATTAACCCGGGATGCATGTAACCTTATGAACTTGTGTAAACGACTACTAAACCACTAAAATGATATTTGGTGACCTCTAATGTACATTTGGACCTTTGTATGATTTATGGTATATGAAACCCTAATCTGATAATATGTGAACCTTAATTTGATTATTAAGTAACCTAATATACTTTTTTGCATAAATGTAATTAAATTCCGTTATGAAACACTAATTAAGTGTTAATAAGAGTAAAAATCATTTACCTTGTAATTAATCATTTAATTCACTTAAACCCTATATGATTAATTCGTAAAACTTGGTTAAGTATATTTTGACCTAAAACGTTTCCATAAATGGCAGAAACCCTAAAATCCGTAATAACCATAATTATGACATTAATTTGTACATATAAGTAATATGTTATGTTAATTCGTGTGGATCGGGTGAAGTCGGAGTGATCCTACTCTTTTGGTCATTTCTCTTTGTTGCTTTTATAAGGTACAGATATTCTGATCTTTCTCTTAAGGTTTCTCATGATCTCTTACACATCTTTTGATCTTTAACTATCTTGATTATGAACCTTGAACTATTTTATGTGAACCTTTGAATTGAGCCTTTACTATGAACCTTTGATTATACTATTCTGTTGACCTAGACATTTGCCAAACTTTGACCTTACCTTTTGACCCTTCAATTTTATACCCGAGCCATTTTCCTAGCCATGAAGGTAACATGACCATGTCATTGATGCACCAATGGCATGACTCAAGGGTGGTCGAGTGATGAACCATCCCGTCACTTTTTTGTTACATATATTATAAGCTCAAGATTATTATATATGTTTCGTCACTAATATTTTTGCAGGGGCGTATGGATGCATCCTAGATTTGTTTCGTATATGATATGATATAACATGATTGATTTATTTTGGTGATTGATGTTGTGTGCAATACACGTCCTTCACATTTCGGGAGTTAGCTACTCCATTGGTTACTTATGTTATGATATGTTTCGTTTCGGGCTTGTGGTAGATTACTGATATTTTTCATTTCATGCCCTTTTATCCTTGTTATGCCTCATGTTATTTCACAATGCACCATATTCTGTATTTCTCATTTTTATTTTTCCATTGATTACTCATTCATTCATTATCCTTATGTGATTCATCCGACTACCATACTATACTCCAGTTCATTGATTTGTCATACTCTCATTCCATTTTGGTTGACTACCAAGCTTATACTTCAGATTACCACTTCATCCGTTTACCCTACTATTATATGATTAATATGTGACTATCTGTTTATCATGCTATTATGTGACTAATTCATTCACCCGTTTGCCATGCTAGTATGTAATTATTTGACTCATCCGTTTACCCTGCTATTATATGATTAATATGTGACTAACTGTTTACCATGCTATTATGTGACTAATTGATTCACCCGTTTGCCATGCTAGTATGTAATCATTTGACTCATATGTTTACCCTGCTATTATATGATTAATATGTGACTATCTGTTTACCATGTTATTACGTGACTAATTGATTCACCCATTTGCCATGCTAGTATGTAATCATTTGACTCATCCGTTTACCCTGCTATTATATGATTAACATGTGACTATCTGTTTACCATGCTATTACGTGACTAATTGATTCACCCGTTTGCCATGCTAGTATGTAATTATTTGACTCACCCGTCTACCATGTATACCTCGTTCAGTTATTTTTGTGGGCTATGATTATCATTTAGTATTCCTATTTGCTATTTGTGACTACCATTCTTGTACTTTTGGTTGGTATTTTTCCGTTGCTTACGATATTGGTTTGGCTAAGTAATTGATGTTTACCTGACTTGTTGATCTGCCATGTTTACACTTCTGTTCATGCTACTGGTTGATGAAGGAATATGGTTCAACTTATGTTATCTGTCTAGTTGACTTGTTTAGTTTACCATGCTATTTTCTTGTTTAGTTAATTCATTCAATTATGATGTTCGTTTGGTATTTCTACCTGATACATGTGACTATCATGCTTATACTGCTGTTAGTATTTTCGCTGGTTATGATACTTGTTCTGTTTATTAATTGTGGGTTATATGACTTGTGTGATTGCCATGCTTACATTCAATTTAGTTACTTCCGCCTGCTTATAGAATTCAACTTGGCTTATATGTATTCTGATTATCTGATTTATTTGTGTTGTCATATTTATGTTTGTTAATACAAATAAGCCGTAAAAACGTTTCTTTATATTTTACGATCTTCTAATGTTTTGTCGATAACAAAAGTAAAATCATATTAACGAAACAAATAAAATACGTAAATGGTTTGAACTAATAGTTTTCTAACACACTTACGTTTTCACATAAAACACTATAACAAGATTAAGTGATTTTATATTTTAGATACACATGTACAACAACTAGTGTTTACATATTGGCTTAACAAGTTTAAGTAACTCTATGAGTTAGATACATATGTACAACAACTAGTGTTTACATATTGGGTTAATACATACTTATATTAAGTACACTAAAATGGGTAAAAACAAGTATATACTAAAATGGGTAAAAGCAAGTATATACTAAATAGATAAAAACTAGCAAATGGTTTTGACCCATAACCCATGGTTTTATATATACCACTTACACAAGTTCAATGTATCCTTAAGGTACATTGTATCTAGATTGAAAACCATGGATCAACTCATAACCCATGACCCATAACCCAAAATACCCATGGGCAAAGAGGAGCGGACCACGGATCCCTAGCTTTGTGCTAGCCGGATCCCAAGTGGAAGGGATCCGTGGGATCCGGGGAAACAGTAGAGAATTTCCTCTATAAATAGAGAGCCATTTCTTCCTTTCTACTCATCCCTTTACACACATACTTCCCCCAAGTATTCTAACCCTCTAACCTCAGATCCAAGAGATCTATGTAGCTTTTCTCTTTTGTTTATGTGTGATCTTGTAGGTTCCTCTTAAAGGAAAGATCATCACATCTTGAAGACGTGCAAGCTCAAGTCCATGAGTTGCCATGCTTCGTTATCATCAAGACAACGAAGGTTCTCTTGTTGATAGTTCTTCCTCTCTCCATAGATGTTGGGTTGAAGGCATTAGTGAAGAATGCCGAAAGTGTCAAGATGAAAGCATTAGTGAAAAGTGCTCATCATCAGCGTCAAAGCATTAGTGAAGAATGCTTAAAGTGTCAAGACGAAGGCATTAGTGAAGGGTGCCAAGCGTTGTGTCAAAGGCATTAGTGAAGGATGCCGAAGAATTAAATCAAGTAGCATTTGGGAAGAATGCTTAGGTCGTATAATCGATGAGGTGCATCGTTATACATATAAGTGTTTATTTATTCACAAGGATGGTGATATCCTTGATGGTGTTGTAACAAGGAGTAGATCTCCTTGATAATAGGTGTTGTGTCGTGAAGGGTAGTAGTTCCTCCATAATGGAACTAGGTGCTTAGCCTAGTACCTAATAAAGGGTAGGCGACGTTGTGATAGGATTAGTTCTCCTAAGGTGTGAAAGAACTCGGTGGTTAGCCTAGCACCGTATAAAGGGTAGGCGACGTTGTGATAGATTAGTTCTCCTAAGGTGTGAAAGAACTCGGTGGTTAGCCTAGTACCGTATAAAGGGTAGGCGACGTTGTGATAGGATTAGTTCTCCTATGGTGTGAAAGAACTCGGTATTTAGCTTTGTACCGGAAAAAGGTTAAGCGACGTTGTGAAGGCTTCTCCGCCATAAGGAGATTTGGTGTAGTGCTTACAAACTCTCGAGTAGGTGACTCGGGGAGTGGAGTAGGGCAAGGAAGGTGTCCTTGTAGCCGAACCACTATAAATAACTTGTGTCGTGGTGATGTGCTTCTTACTCTTTATCTTTCATTATATGTTTATATATCTATCTATCAACGTCCAACATAAACAACCAAATAGATTGACATAAGTCGATCTAAATATTTAAAAAGGAGTTTTAAATTGGTAAAACTATTCAACCCCCCCCTTCTAGTTTTCCACAATGTTTAGTTGATACGCTGACTGCTATGCTTGTACACTGTTTAGTTACTTGTTTTGCTTATGATGCTGTTTATTAATTCCTATTCGTTTATGTCCAGTATTTATATGTTTGGTTATTTTATGTGTACTTATGTATGTTCGCTGATGCGCTGCCTTGCTTTGGTCTCCTTTGATTTATGTTCTTTTGGTTATCTATTAATATTGTGTTCTGCAGGTTACTCATTGACTCATTTTGTTCATTGTTATGACCTTGATATCAGTTTCCTTTGATTTCCTTCATATCTTTATTTTGTTTAGTTTTTATATTGTCATATCTGTTCACTGGGCTTTTTAAGCTCAACCGCACTTTCTTTTCCATGCGGCAGGTATCTAGTAGGATGCTGGGCTTGATGGGCTGGGAGTAGGAGCATTTGAGTGAACCGACCCTACTTTCCCTATCTTATTGGACTTTTTTTTGAAGATCATTGTTTTGATATTACTTTTTTTTGACATATTAGAATTTGTATTTTTCCTTGTAAGTCATTCGTTTATATGACTTGGTATTTTATTTTATAAGACTTCCGCTTGCAAAATTTTAATAGTATGTTCTGAGATGACTCCATAATGTGACATTCGGGCCTTTGTCGGGTTGGGGTGTTACAATATCATTGTTGGATGTGTTAAAACATTGAGGTGGGGTATCATTATCTAGATGCGCGAGGTTAGCATGACAAGCAGGTCTTTGGACTACACGGTATATATATGGAAAATTCAAATGGATAAGGTCTTCATAACAAAACTATTGAAGTCACTTATATTATTTCATGAGCTTTGTTTTGTGGCCCTTAATTGAATCTCATGAAGTTGAAACAGACAGGGAATGTCGTGGTAGAATCAACAAGTAGAATCCATCTATTTGCAGCGTGCAAATATGATGAGGTTGAGGCAAATTATTGTCCACAGACAAAAACACACTTTTCAACCAATCAAATATTATAACCACCCACTAAACCTTTCTTAGATTGGTTGAAACAAGAAGGGGACAATTATTTTGGAACATCCCAAAATAGAAAGAGGGACAATAACTTTGAGACGGGGGAGTATATACATAAGATTTCCTCTTTTTAATCAAACAAGTAAAATTATTTACAGCATGTTAAGTTGTCTGTTTTTAAGTAGATAATAATACATTTTCCTTATTGTCATTGGCTGTTCATTGGTTAAAGTCAATTATCATTCTGACAACAATGTAAAGAAATATAACATAACGTGTTTCATTGTAAGAAGTAACAAATACATTGGAAAGTTCTGAAACTTGGGTCAAGTAGACACCAACTTATTCTACATATGAGATTATTTCAACTTTCCCTTTTAAGAAAATTAAAGCTATTGAAACATTAAAAACAGCCAAATGTCTAAGAGGAAGAAGGGAGTGTCCCTCCAAGGAATGATGAAAACAATTCCAATGCACGTTGCGGCTGGTAGCTTGGAACGGTATGGCCTGCACCCCTAACTGTTATCAGAAGCAGTCCTTTGTAGGCCTCCAAATACCCTCCAACCTGTTAATCATGACTTTTTGATAAGGAATAAAATACTATACATCCTTATCTTCTTAGCGTATTCTTATATCCATACACATCAAATCACTTGAATCATATTTCAATTTTCAGAATATGCAAAATATATGATAGTTGCTAGCGTTCGCCTTTCAGGCAACATACTTTGGAAGACGATGTATCATAAATAACAAATGGGCATGTGAAGTATTATGTCTGAACCCATTTTTTCATTGTAACATAATGTGAATAAGGAGAAAGTAATCACCTCCTTGTTGAGGTACCATGGCCTCCAAGCTGTCTCAATAGGAAGATTGAGGGTGTTAATTGAGTACCTAGAAGCAGTAATTGGAACCCGAGCATCCGTATCCCCACTGTAAAATAAGAAATCATTTAATGATGAATTATAGGTTTTTCTGAATCAATCATAAGATTTATCTACCATCATCCCAAGTCTCCATACTGCTTACCTGTATACCCAGAGCCGTTGGCCATTTTCAATCAGATACTCGATTATTGGGAGGATGGTAACTGCACTGTCATTCCAGCTCGTGATAACGTCACTACAAGCATTGTTTGAGTTTATATCCCAGTTATCGACTAATAATCATGACAAAGTTCATCTTAGTTCATAATGAAAGTCGTGTCTGTGATACCTGCATACATCCCATGATGTAGGTTTCGCATTAAAGGCCTTTTGCACTGCGGAGTTGTTGAGATAGGATGTAAGAATGTCTTCCCAGCATGGATCAAAAACATTAATCTGAAAGAAAAAGTTAAAAAAATATGATGGTTTCATCTTTTTTGATATTATCATAGATGATGGAATGTTTATAGAGGTCTTACAGATCCAGTAGTGGCAGAGGCGTTACGAAGATCAGTCAAACAAATCGGTGCATAGATATTGTATACATCAATATCTCCTATCTCATTCCATGCTTTGTCTGTTATATTGTTGCACAATGCGGATGAAGATTCACTCGAAAAGTTACAGTATTTGAAGATGGCATCACGTGTCGTGTCTGAAAGTATAGCATGAGTCCACCAATAATCATAAAGTCCTATACTATTTGTTTCATCATCAATCCACGCATTTCCAATCTGTGAATTTTAAAACAAGATTAGTTTTTATGTGTGTTTGAATAATAAAAAGTAAAAATATGCAAAGCTGGTGGAAATTAGTGTTGGTGAAGTGAACTAACAGCGATCCCCTTCATGTTAACGGTGGTTTGGTTTGTTTTCTTGTTGTTAAGAAGGATGGTGTAAGCAAGCTGAGGCACATAGTGTCCGGCGTAGCTTTCTCCAGTAATGTAAAAATCACGAGTTTTGTACTGAGGGAATCTCTCGAGCCAGTTGATAAGAAAGATGTAAGCATCATCTGCAGTGTTCTTGTCACCAGAATGATCGTAATCAGAAGTTGTATTGGAATATGAGAAACCAACTCCAGCTGGGGACTCCAGAAACAACATGTTTGCAACTGCACATACCATTGATCATGTTTATGAATTTATGATCTGTATAATAAGAAAGGTAATGAAAAAGTTCAAATAAGATTTAACCATTGCTCCATGCAAAATCATTCTTGAAAAGAGTTTTTCCATCACTATTGATTCTGAATGGTCCGAGTTCTGACATGGCACCAATCATGGAAGAACATCCTGGTCCTGTCAAACGATAAAAACAACAATTATCAGACAAAATCTTTGAATGGAGATATAATTGTCCGTTCTTGATTCAAGCTGTGCTGTTATCCCTTCATTGGAATATAATATGCTAGTGTTTATAGTTAAGATGTAAAAACTAATTATGGCCCATATATGCTTGATGAAGATGCGCCAAGTAAACTTAATATGAAAACATACCTCCATTTAGCCACAAAACCAATGGTTTAGTTGAAGACTCAGTGGGAGACTCAACAAAATAATAGAAAAGAGCCCTCCCAGCGGTCGGATTGACCGTAACATACCCTGCATACTGATTAAAATCGACACCTGAAGGTTGGCCTGGCAATGCCACAATCTTGTCAAGCTGTGCCAAACCGTCTTGAGGTGCAATGTAAACTGGAGAGTACTCTTCAGTAGATTCTTCTGAAACTGTCCAAGTGGTAAGAGTTGGTGAGTTTCTAGACCTTTTTAATTTTAGCAACTCAAAGAGTTTATCTGCCTGAATATCAGCATTGCTAAAGCCAAACAAGGACAAAAAGCAAAATATTGCTATAAGTTTTATCATCCTGTTTGGTACTTCTCAGTTTTGTTTAAGTGTTTCTATATATAGTAGATGAGACGTTAAATCTTAGGGTCTGTTTTATCTCATTCTCAACAATGATTTTGAAACCGGCATTCAAGAAACATTTAAATTTTTCTTAATATATTGTACAAGCCGGCTAATTTCGTATGTATCTTTAAGCAGTTGACTTATTTATATTAACTCAGTTGATGGTTTGGACATTATATAGTTGTCATATGTGTGGAATTGGTCTTGTAATCCAAGCTTTAAGTAAAAACAAATCTGTGTTTCTGGAAAATAAATTCAAGTTATTCGATTTCATCTTGGATAGGTGAGATGTGCCATTTTGGTATCTAAAGATTACTTTGTTATTGTTCAACAAAACTGAAAATATGTCACTGCAAACATGCAGTAAAACTTGGTCCTAAACTATGTCTCATGCTATATGATAGTAAACGGAACATACTTAGATGAAAACAGGGCATGTGACCACATCATTTATATACAAAGGCGTGGTTCATCTATACATAAATACGGAGTACATATACAGTACATTTTAAGTATCCGAGTTCACAGTACACATTGTTTACATAATAAAACAGTAAAACGTCAATAAGACATTAGTACTAAAGAACAAGATAATCACTAGTGGCACAAGAACTTCAAAACGAGAGGTGGATTCACAGTTCAAGGTATCTCAGATGGGATAGGAAAGTCGTTAGGTAGAGTAGGGAACTTCGGAACTGGTAAATCAGATACATCTGGCAAATGGGGCAGTTCTGGCTTAGGGATCTCAGGTAAGGTGGGAAGTTCTGGTTTGGGAAACTCAGGTATGGCGGGCAGTTCAGGTTTCGGAATTTCAGGTAAATCAGGAATTTCAGGCTTAGGAAGATCAGGTAAATCTACATCCAGAAGGTTTCTTGCCTCTGCTACAATTATGCTGCTCCTCATTGATGTCAATGTGATGATCAGCAACGGAATGACAAATGAAGTGTATTTGTGACACAACATTATGAAAACTGAATGTGGGAAGCTGCTTATTGAGAAATCTTGAATTAATCACCGACTAATATCTAGATATCCATATATATACAGTAGGTTGGTCAGAATGAGTTAGTAAGGAAACCTAAGGATAATAGGTTAACTTCTCATCCATATAAGCTAACCTGATCTAGAAATCTTTCTTCTTTGCCCTGAATTATTATTTTCCTATTTTATACTTGTATGTTTACCAGTAAACTTTTGAAATATGCTACTCTCTCCGTCCCAAATTTTAAGTCCAGTTTGACTTTTTGATGCTAACTTTGACCTTAAATATTTTTGTTTGTATTATAAAACACTTGATGAAAATTATACCAAATGAAAATACATTTAAACCGCAATCTATTTATATATTTTATATCAAGTATTATATAATACAAACAAAAATATTTAAGGTCAAAGTTTGATTTAGAAAGTCAACCTGGACTTCAGGGCCGGATTTTAGGGTGTGCAGAGTGCACAACCACACAAGGCCCCCAAAATTTGGGGCCTCCGATGTTAAAAATGCAGCGTTGATTTAATTCTGGGTTTTCCAAAATATTGATGAACGTAAGATATTTGAAGTTATAGAAGCACAATAAAGATCTAAGATAATGAGAAAAACCATAAAAAACAAAGTAACAGGCATGATACACGGTTGACTGGTTGGGGAAGATGATGAGTATGGGTAATATTCAGTTTTCATCCTAAGGTTTATGGCTTTTACATTTTTGTCCTTCTATTTTAGTTATAGTTCTAAATAAGCACAAATGGGTAACTCGAATTAATACTTTCAATCTATGTATAGAAAAACTGTTTAGAAATAGTCCAATTTGTTTTTCTAATGAAATTTTATGTTTATGTAATATAATACACTTTTTTTTATCACACACCTTTTCTATACATATTTTTAAATCTTTCTTGTTGCTCAAGAGGCCTGTATTGTCAAAATGGCACATGGCCTCAAAATTTCACGGGACGACCCTGCTGAACTTATAATTTGGGACGGAGGTAGTAAAAAAAAAGAGGGTTGTAGACGTAAAATCAACATTGGAATTGTTCCAATAGTTTATAAGTACAATAACATGGTCAATGAAATCTGTTGTAGATGATATAAATTAAACCCACACACTATTTATGTGGATCATGAGTATATATTCACGCCATGACATTAAGTGTTTGCATGACATCCATAGGCTCTACCAAATTCTAGCATAGCCTTTCATCCAACTGTTGTTGGCATATATTTGTTATCTAGTACACAACAATCATACTTATCACAATCACACCAATATAATTAATGTACACATTTCTTATGCTTGTTCATGACGTTGTAATTAGCCTTCCTCTTCCTCTTGAGTTTATTATTCATATCAGGTCCATGAATGAAAGATAGATCAACCTGATCCTCGTAGATAGCAACTTGTTCCTTAGTTAACACCGTATCTGGGCTTGAAGGGTCCCCGTTTGCGTGGGGTTTGGAAGATGTAAACCAGATTTGTTGCATCATTTCAAAGAAAGATTGATTTTCCTGTATAAATTGTGTGCTAGTCAGTTAAACCAGGGTTTTGTTTATAACAAGTAAATACCGCATGGGAATTTGATGGTTATAACTTACTAGTTGATCGGGTGGAAAGAAGCTGACGATGTGGGGAAAGTATTCTTGATAACTGGAGGGGTATAAATCCTCAAGGACGCATATTAGTGCACTCAAGAAAATTACGCTTGGTTGGTATCGAAGCATTTTAACATCTGCAAAATTAGAAATTATTTATAAAACGACATGCTTGTTTCAAAATGGTTATATAAAGTTCTAGATTGAGTTAAAACCCAAATCAAATAATTGGTTCTTTTCGTGAGACAACATTATTCGAGACAGATTAATTCAGAACCTACTCATACAAACCTAATTATCCAAACCTAGACATGTAACTCAGAATCCTATACTTTAGCCAAAGATTTAAAACATATTACTGCAATTTCATATCACAATCAATTTAGTTTTCGATCCAAACATACAAGCTTAAGTGTGTCCATGCAATGTAACTTTGATTGGTCTAAAGATAAGTTGATAACTAACACGAGAATATATATAGCAATTACCAAGTGAAGATGCAAGAAGAATTTTGTTAAGACTTGAGCTTAATGCATCTACAGCAAAAGGTTTCATGACGGAACCTAATTTCCATGCAATCAACTCGACAAAAGATTGGGGAGTGGTAGAATTAACATCCCATTTTAAAGACTCCAATATCTTGTATTCCATTTTCTGAATTAATATTGCTTCAAAATAATACTCTAAACCCTCCTGCATCAAGAAATGGTCATGAGATTAGAATCATTGTTTAAACTTTAAGGATAATTAGCATATAACTGAAAGTAAAACAATTACACGTTAATTACCTGGATTTCATGCAACGTATGAGGACCAGTTTCACCAAATTTGATAGCAATGGATAAAGAAGCCAATGAAAGTAACTCCATCATCCAGTGACTCCACCCCTTCAAGAACAAATAAAATATTCTTACTTGGCAAAGATAAATGATAGTAATACGAGACAAATATTGTTACTTATATCTTATTATAATTAACACTCATGAACAAATTAAATTAACCCTAACCATTAAACCCAAATAATTTGCATAGGATATAACAGTTACAAGAGACTTACATGGCATTGATTGATATCGATAAACCGATCAACATAATTCACAGCATTAAATAAAGATTGAATTCCAAAACTTAACCGCCTTTGTGACTGCAATTAAAAAAAAAAAAAAAAAACATCAGTAAAATCTTGCAAAGTTGATCATCAATTGTACAATTTGATCACTTCAAAAAGCTTACATGAATGAACCACTGGATCGCTTTAAATCGAAAACCAGAAAGAAAATGATTCGATTCAAGAAGGTTTATGTATCCCGGTCTAGTCATATACTTAATCTCCTTTCGTAGATACGTTTGAAAAGTGTGTTGACAATCTTGGTTTGTGGTGGTGTGAATCAACTTGTCAACACAATCATCCTCTTGGTGTGCATGATCATGTAAAGAATCGAAAGAAGCCGCTAGACTCTTGTCCCAAACTTCATCACAAAGAAGAAACTCGTTTGTTTCATCCATTTTGTGATGAAGAATGGTGCAAGGAATCATTTAAATTAGTGTTCGATCGTGTGTGTGTATGTGTGTGTGTGTTTTTTTTGTTAGTGTTTGTGACAATGTCGAATGAATGGCGGTTATATATGGATGGGTTAGTTTTTATTTTGTTTTAAGGAAGCGTTGTGTTGGTTGGTTGGAAAGAAAAGACACGTACCGCATGAAAAGGGTAAATGCATGCATGTGTATGTTTTTATTGGTGTATTTTAATTTTAATTTATTTACTGCAGTAACCAAATACGTGAAGAGGCACACCTGTGTTGATTGGAACAACCCAACGTTTGCATTAAACGTGTCAACGGTTTTGTGTTTTTGATTGGCATACATGCAAAATGCCTTTGTAATGCTCAATTATGAAAACACTACTAAATGTTCTAACGATGTTTACCAAATGACCACGCCCAGTAATGAGGAAAATGAAGCATAAGCACCGTTGGTACCCAAAGTATCTGGCATACTCACGATAACCTACATATCGACTAGCTCAGATTCTCATACAATGATGCGAAACTTTGCTGAATAACCTGTCCACCACCTTGTCCATAAATGGGTTTGCAACAAATAATCATAAACACTGAGGTAAATGTTACATTCGCGAAGATTTTAATCTGATTAAATAAATGGGTGAGAAATTGAACTAAGGAGCCTCATACTATATCTATCAACAAACGCTTTCTTGCTGTCCAAGATACTATAGATATATAGATATGAGGTGAGATCAATACGGAACACATTTAATCTAAAGAACAAATCATAAGATCTTAACCATTCATCTTCTTTTCATCCAATGGATGAGATGAAAACAAAAATTAACAAAGGAAGGGTAGAAATGTAATTCTATAGAAACCTAATTTCCACCCTTTTTTTAAAAAACAACATATCTTGCAAACGGTAAATCTTCAAGCTACAAAAAATACACCATCGCGACGAGAAAAAAATCATCTTTCTATTGATATGCACTTTTATATACTTTCGACGAAATTTTTTTTCAAAATTTCTGTCCTGAAAAATCCCACGGGATTCGTAAAAAGACGAACTTTTTTTTTTCAGAATTTTCGTCCAGAAAAATCCCACGGGATTCGTAAAAAAATCCCACGGGATTCATAAAAAAATCCCACGGGATTTGTAAAAAGACGATTTTTTTTTTTTTTTTTTCAAAATTTCCGTCCAGAAAAATCCCATGGAGGTTCCTACGGGATTCGTAAAATGACGAATTTTTTTTTTTTCAAAATTTTCGTCCAGAAAAATCCCATGGGATTCGTAAGAAAATCCCACGGGATTCGTAAGAAAATCCCACGGGATTCATAAAAAAATCCCACGGGATTTGTAAAAAGACGAACTTTTTTTTTTTCTTCAAAATTTCCGTCCAGAAAAATCGCATGGGATTCGTAAAAGGTTCCCACGGGATTCGTAAAAACATCCTACGGGATTCGTAAAAAGACGAACTTTTTTTTTTCAAAATTTTCGTCCAGAAAAATCCCATGGGATTCGTAAGAAAATCCCACGGGATTTGTAAAAAGACGAACTTTTTTTTGTTCAAAATTTTCGTCCAGAAAAATCTCACGGGATTCGTAAAAAGACGAACTTTTTTTTTTTCAAAATTTTCGTCCAGAAAAATCTCACGGGATTCGTAAATAAATCCCATGAGATTCGTAAAAAAATCCCATGGGATTCGTAAAAAGACGAACTTTTTTTTTCAAAATTTCCGTCCAGAAAAATTTCACGGGATTCGTAAAAAAAATCCCATGGGATTCGTAAAAAAATCCCACGGGATTCGTAAAAAATCCACTTGTGATTTGTATAAATCCCATGGGATTCCGTATAAATCCAATGGGATTCCGTATAAACCCAACTGTTTATTTGTAAAAAAAAAGTGTTACCGTAAGAAAGTGGCAGTGTTCTCGGCTAAAATTCTCGATGTTCGCTTTTGTTTTTCTTTTTTTTTTTATCAATCATCATATTTTTATTTGCGGTAAATCACATGTGAATTACATATCAACCTATTTCAAAATACTACAAGCAACCCCTTGATTCAACATGAGCTTTGTAACCCAAAACAATCATCCATTCATTCGACACCTAACTCAAATGAGCAAACACCACACTGATATGATACACTCCTTCACATTTTTAATTATCAAATTCCCACTGATAGAGTATCCAAACTTAAGTTAGGCCGGTTAACAATGGATTAAACCTCAACATCAACTTTATTCCTAATCATACATAATTGAAAACTGTTTTAATCAACCATCACAAAAACAAAAACAAAATCATCGAAATCATAACTAAATAAAAAATTGAGAACAAAAGATACAAGGGAAACAGGGGATGATTTGATTTCAGTAGTGATCAACATTTACAATTTTACATCAACACTTTATTTAACATATTCATCACATCCCTCTATAATCTCCCTTAACTCTATATACAAAATCTTCTACTACTACTATTGATGATCATACTCATTCATCATATTCCTAATTGACATTATAAGAAGAAAAAAACAGACTCAACTCAACTTGAAAAAAAACCGATTCCTAATCATACAAATAATATGTGTGATTCTTTATTAGCCAAACACCAATTACGCCTTTCAATCACGAGCATTAACAATCTCGAATTTCACACTAATCACACACCGAATTACGAGCACAAATTATACGCATAGCGTTCAAATAAACTAGATCTCGAATTTATGACAGAAACATGCAATTAACAATCTAATCACGAGCATTAACGATAACTAACAACAATAATCACGATTATGAACATATAAGCGTTAATTATCGTTGAAATAGTGATGTACAGTTGGCTCTTGTTGAAATTTATTTCTTATTTGGGGGTTAGGGTTTTGAAATGGGGGAAGGTGAGAGAATAGTAAAACGAGAGTGTGTCTGAGTCAATGAGGGAGTGAGAAAATGAGGAAAGTGTGTGAGAGTATAAATGGACCAACCTACCCTTCTTTTTAATTAAATGGGAAGAGATCTAACCATTAGATCAAATTGAGATCAATGGCTAGAATAAAGCGGTTTGTTCTTTGGCTTTTTTTGGTTCCGTATTGAACTTTTCTCATATAGATATATCAAAACAACATACCTAGGTTACTCTTCCTCGATGAATTAAAGTATCTATATAACTCCTATGTTTTCCCCTGTTTTGGAGCTTGCACCTCTCTAGCTCAATAGAGATTTAATAAATAAAAGGGCGAATTTCATATATATCCCTCTTTTGCATCAAAATTACATATATATCCAACCTAACTTAAAAATTACATATATATCCAATGTAAAACTTAAAATTACATATATATCCAATCTAACTTAAAATTTTCATATATATCAATCTAAAACTTAATATTATCATATAAGTCCGATAAATAAAAACTTAAAATACATATTAATAACAAAGTTATTAGGGCGAGTTAACTTTTTAGTCGTTTTAGGATCAAACTAATAGTACATTTAATAAATTGGTTTTATTAGAACATACTTTTAGGACCCTTATTTGTTAAGGTCTTATTATAATAGATCCTAATAGGACACTTTACTTGAATGTCCTATTACATCCAGTCTTATAGGACGCTTGTTCGTTAAAGTTTCATTATAATAAAACCTAATAAGACACTCAATATGAAGGTCCTATTACACGAAGTTTTATAGGACTTTTATCTATTAAGGTCCTATTCAGAGAAAAACTAATAAGGCATTTGATACACAGGTCCTATTAAATTGAGTTTAATAGGACACTTGGTACACGCATGGTCCTATTACATGTTACATTATCACGCTTTCAAATATTACACTAAACTAAGATCGAGAATCAAATAGTCATTATAACTTGTGGAGGACATTCCCATGTGTTAATTTTAGATACGAAGATAAATTGCGCTCTCGTTACACGAAAATTGAATTTGAGAGATTTGGATACCTAAGGAAATTTGACCTATCAATATGTATGGGTGTCAAAGTTATCTTAACCTGACTAACCCGACTCTGAAAAAGCATATTCGGGCTGGGTTATACGGGTCATAAAATCATTATTCGAGTTAACCCGATTAAACTCTTATTAGTGTCGGGTTTTAGGTGAGAGTTCTAATCGTATTCGCGCGGGTTTCGAAAATAACCCGTGTAAAGGGGGTTTTAAAACTTTTTCATATTTTCCCTGCAGCTTTTTTATATTTTAATGTTTTAATAGGTCTTACCGGGTTAACCGTAACCCGTTTCCGACTTCCCTGAACCATTAGTAAGGTCATGTATGGGTAATGAACTATTATCTCATATAATCCTCACACATGTTTCAAACGTGACTTGAACTCACAACCTCATGGTTGATGTGCAACTGATCACATACTCCTGAACTAAAGGCATTTAGTATTTATTTTATGTTTACATTTATTTGACCGATTAGGTATGTAACATCATTAACCCAATAATAAAACTTTTATTGTTGTTTCGTCATTTTTGCTAAATGATGTTTGGAGGTAAGGTTTTTGTTAAAATAAAACGATATATTTTGTGTTTGAAACGAATATATGTTCTAGATCCGGTGTTTTCCGGTAGCGGAGTGTGAGATTTTTGTTCTTAAGGTGGTTTTTGTGAGTCTTTTGTTCAAAAATTGTGAGTTTTTCGATAAACTAAGGTTTTCTGGTGGTCAGAAAAGTTTTCCGGTTAATCGAAAAAGTTTTCCGATGAATCAGATAGGTGGTTTTGTGGCTATATTGTTACGTATAACATGGATGGCGCCATGTTTACGTAATGTACGTATTAAGGGGTGGAAGTAGCTATCCGGTTTGGTTTCCCACGTTCAGTAAGAGTCCCTTGGTGTGATCGGGGTCACGATCTGGGTACACTTCCAGAGTAGCTATTCTATTTGTGTTATATATTTGATACACAACAAATTAATATAAGGAGGTGCGATTTTGATAGTCCATCTCATTTTTTAAAAATGATAAGAAACCACATCCTATAGTGACATGTGTCCCTCACAATTAAAATCCATCTTTATTTTTAAATTGAAATATCTTATTAACTATTTATTTTAGTTATTATCTAATTATATTTTTTAAAACCTTTTGCTCTTTAATTCAATATATATTTTTATATCCATTCATGAATTTTCAGGTTTTTGCATTTTTAGTGGATTTATTTTATTTTGGTTTAATTTTTTTAATAACTTTATTGTTAATTTGAATTGATACAAACTTGATTTGCTAAAGTTATATACTTATGGAGTGAGTGTTTGACAATTAAAAGAGCGTAAAGGTCTTTGTACATGAGTAAAAGAGTGTGAGGGTCTTTGTACATGTGAGAATGATGATGTCAATATGGCGTCGCGGGAAAGCTACGGGGAACCCAAACATACACATACAAGAAACGCATAGAAATTTTGAGTATTGTGTAACGATTTTAATAAGCGGGTAAAAAATTGCGTAAAGAGCTGCGTTAACAATTCATTTATTATATTTATAATATAACTATATTTATCGTTGCCGACATGCACGAATATCCAACTACTTAATATAATATACCAATTACTCATTGTGATAGTTTCTAAAATTTTATTCCCTCCCACCCAAAATTTTGTTTCCCGCTAGTTCTCTCCCACTTTTTGGCTCCCTCTAAAAATAAGATCCACTCATATCATTATCTCCACTAACCGTCACTTCTCCTTTTCTCAAATATCCATCTGTCACACTTAAACAAATCAGTACAATACAAGAACATCGCTTATGTGAGTACAACCACGAAAGAGTGAGGATGAGTTTGTAGTGATGGTAGGTAAAATCTAAATTTCCAATCTTTTATTTTCATCAATTTAAATTTAGTAAAAACTATTATTTCATGAGATAAAATTTAACAACGAATAAAAAAAATGTCATAGTCATTGTTTCATTTGGTTTCCACATTATCAAGGGACACCGCATAGTTGCCACGTCTATGCCACATGAATGCCAAGTCAAAGCTTCATTTTGTTATGAGGTAATGGTCGTTCATCACAACATATCACTTACAAAATTGGTTACTCATGTGATTAATAAAAAGGTAAAGATCGATTTCATTTTTTTACAAACTTAAAAGTTCTTGTTGTTTTTTGACTTTTACGATTAAAGATCTAAAGCGATGTTCTTTTGGCTTCTTTTTCATGTTTGACTGGACTCGTTCTTATATGAATTGGTGAGTGATTTTTACTCATATCTTTAAGTTTAATTGCAGATATGGTATTTTGGCACAAAAAGTACGAGACTGTATACGTGTTTTGTTTAATGACTATGGTCACCCCTATTTTACTACTTACAAGAAACTATTGATTTTAGTCATTCATGGATTCCTTTGCAATAGGTAGGTATCCTGTAGGCCTAAAATGGCATAATTTTGACCACGTATTAGAAAAAAATGACGTTAGATTGTGTAAAGGAATTCTTAAAGTATATGTGTGAGTATTTGTTTTTCTTCATGTTTAGTATCTTGAGAATTAACATCTTTAGGTGAGAGTGTGATGAGACTATACAATTTGGCCGATAATATTGGTGCGCCTAGCTACAGGAGTAATCCATGGTAATTTCCTATCATTTTGGCAAGGTAATTATTTTCGTAAACTTGATATTGCCTATATAACCATAATTTTACCAACACTCTTTACTTATACTAGTATATGTTTTTTTTTTTTTTTTTTTTTTTACCATAGGTGGATTCGGATCATAAGGCAAGGATATCTTCCAGACGTTCACATGGCAATAAATGATAATTTTAGGATATCTTCCATACGTTCACATGGCAGAAAATGATAATTTTCTTACTTCATAGGAATTTTTGTACAATGACTTAGCTTATTATTATTCCTGGATTCATGTACAATTCTTAGATCATTTCTTCTGAATGATATATAATATATGTTGCAACCTTTGTATAGTAAGTAATTAATTTGAATGATAATGACTTTTTGATTTATTTGTAGTGACTATATTTTAATATTTGTGAGTAAAATGACATTGATCAATAATACATTAGGCACATAAATTAACTAAACATGGGATCAAATTTGGTTCTTACAAAGCACTTATGTATTAGGACCCTTTTCTTGGTACTAAAATAAGACTTTGTCTATTATGTTTTCGTCCTATGAAAATGTGTGTTAGAACCCCGTGAAAGTGTCCCAATACAAAACAAATTGATAAGCATATATTAGAACACCGGATAGCATCCTATAATATAGTCTATTAGGACGTCATTTTGGTCGCATAAACATCTTTATGGGACCAAGGAACTAGTTTTAAAATGTTCGAGTTTATTAGGACGCCAATAAGGGTCTTAAATATCTATTACAACCCCTTCCTATGAGACACTTTTGTTTTGGTCCTATTAGGTTAAATGTCCTATAAACTATTTTTATAGGACACTAACATGCGTCCTATAAGCCACCTTATCTTGTAGTAAATATCATTTGATTTTAAAATGACCACTATACCCTTGTTTCCCTTTTCATTATAGTCACACGTAGGGGTATTAGTCGGGTCGGGTTGGTCGAGTTCCGATCAATTCGGGTCGAGGCTAAAAACACATACCTGAACCCGACTCTATTTAGAACCTTGGTTAGTCGGGTTCGGGTCTATTTGGGTCGAGTTCTAAATAGAGTCGGGTTCGGGTATGTTTTTTAGCCTCGACCCGAATTGACCCGAACTGACCAACCCGACCCGACTAACACCCCTATGTGTAATTATAATGAAAAGAGAAACAAGTGTATAATGATCATTTTAAAATCAAATGATATTTAATATGTACTTTATGGTTTTAATTATATATAAATTGGGTATTTGAACATATATTATAATTTTAAGTTTTAGATTGGATATATATGAAAAGTTTAAGTTACGTTAGATATATATGTAATTTTAAATTTTAGGTTGGATATATATGTCATTTCTATGTTAGGTTATATGTAATTTTAATAAAAAAAGGATATATATATAAAATTCTCTCTTAATAAAATTGCTCTTTCTACAGATTTCTTATCACCTTGGTTTATGACAATTTTGTTTCACATATATCTACTCTTTATTTTACGAACAATTTTAACCATCATCTTAACATCATTTAGAATATTAAAATAGGATCTTTTTCAAAAAGAGACATTATATAAAACAAATATGCACTGTTTGACTTTGAAGTTGACAATTCCCGACATTTGACATTCCTAAAAGCTTCAAAAGTATCATCTAACTAACATAAATTAGTAAACTATGACAAGATATTTAGGGTTGTTTCTAGCTTGTTAATGTTTCAAACATAATGCTAACAATTTCTGAAATACAAACTATATCATAACAATGTGATGCCATAGCTTATAAGACTAAAAGTATGATAATAGGTCCATACAACATTTCAATAAGATTTATCTTTCATAACGTTAGACAACATTTTTTTGGGTAAAGGGTTTCCCAATAAAATATTACTCCAGAAAACATTTTTTCTTTCATAACAGTTTGCGAATAATGTACCACGTTTCTAATAGACGATTATTTTCTTAGGAAAGCCTTTGGGCTTTATTATTGGTTTGTAATTTATTGATAGGCCTAACCTGATACTAAGAATACTCTTTTAGAATTCTATATATTGTAATTATGTGTTGACAAATGGACAAGCCAAGTTATACTTCCAATATGGTATCAGAGCAAAAACCTAATAAATGTTTCGTCTCTTTCGCCGCGTAATCCACCACTCCTATTGTTGGAATCACTCCTAAACTAGATTACAAGTGTTAGCAATTAATATGTAATAGTTAGCTTAATTAGGCTTTTATGTTAGTAATTATGGCAAGGCTTATGTAGAAAGCCCATAAGCCTTGACCCAAGCCCAATACGGAAAGGAAGGGACTAGGAGTGTTGCCCTAGCTCCCTCTCCTATAAATAGCCTTGTAAACCTTCATTTGAAGGTTGGTTGTTCATTTTCTCTCAATACTCACGCATAACATTTCTTCATATCATTCGTATATTGTTTGATCTTGTTCAACCGATCTCTCTTTACCTCATTTCTTCATATTGATGCTTGTGTTACATAAATAGGAACCTAACAGTGGTATCATTCGCCAAATAGTTGGGTGAAACGATTTTTGTTTTTTGAAGTTTGTAGTGTATACGCGTGGGTTTCGGTATTACACTTTCATACGCATAAAAGCTTTCATTTTTTACACTTTAAAACTCAAGATTCTTGTTCTTTCAAGGTTATTTGATGTTAAAATTTAAGTTTTTGGCAAAAAGTTTCAAACTTTACGTGTATTTCATTGTTTTTTAGCTTGGTTTGATACATGTAGTGCTTTCTACGCGTAAGGGTAAAAAGTGTTTTTGATCATCAAGTTTCACACTTTTGTGTTATTTTGGTGATATTGAAGCTTTTTCATCATAAAAATCTGGTTTAGAATCACTTTTGGGAAAAAATCTCATTTTTGGCAAAATTCACTACAAGAAAAGGGGGCTTATAGGACGCCTATTAGTGTCCTATAAACATATTTTATAGGACCTTTAACTTAATAGGACGAAAATTAAAGTGTCCCGTAGGAAGGGGTTGTAATAGATATTTAGGACATTTATTGGCGTCCTAATAAACACGAACCTTTAAAACTAATTATTTGGTCCTATAAAAATGTTAATGCGACCAAAATGGCGTCCTAATAAACCACATTATAGGATGCTATCCGGTGTTCTAATATATGCTTAGCCATTTGTTATGTTTTAGGACACTTTCACGGGTCCTAACACACATTTTCATTGGATAGAAACATAATGAATAAAGTCTCATTTTAGTACTAAGAAAAGGGTCCTAATACACATGTGCTTTTGTTAGGACCAAATTTAGTGTTATAAAAGACATTTTGTCTCATTTTTAGTTAATAGCATTAGTGTCCTAATAAGTGACGTCATAAAACACTTCGTACCTATGCAAAATATTTAACACTACTTAATTCAAAAGAAAAAATACAAAACAATCAACTAAACTAAATTTGAAGCAAGTAAACAGAACGAATACAATTTAAGAAGTAAGAAAATATTTCATTCAATAAGAGAATTTTCAACCAAGTTATAATATCCAAGATAAAAGTCTTACAAAATTCAACATAAATACAAGGAAATAAAAGTAGCATGAACAAGTAGAGAGAGTCTTGAGCCATCAGACGACAATAACAAAAACTAAAAAAAAAGTATATATATATAAAAAATAAAAATGCAGTAGCAAATGCAACCAAAGGAAAACTAGAAACTGTTCATTTAAGCCACCATCCATCATCCATCTTCCTCACGCACCACCTACAAATAAGAAACTCATATTTGATACGGTGTAATAAAGTTTAGCCTAAACAATAGGTTATATAATGACAAGTATAACAGGGTAGCATACCGAAACAAGAGAGCAAGGCTAAGCAAGTGCTGCGCCAATAGCATCTTGAACTATAATAAACAATCCATACGTCCTCACCAAATATATTCATCTTTTTTTATAGCAACTTGAACATCTACATCACACCAATTTGGTTCAATCTCTTCACTCCCAACTACCGCATCCGGATACAATCTCATAGTTCTAAATGCTCTTAAGGTAAACTTGAAGTCCAACCTACAATTATAATTTGCATAAATAGGTGTCATAGTTTAACTAGTAAAAGGCACAAAACTTTCATTCAAATAAACACATACTCATAAGTGCTGAGGTTCATTGGCAAAAATGAGGCCCTGTGGTGATGTATGGGGAACATTTGTACCATATGAATCATTATCACTCGACCCTTGCCTATGTGCTTCGGTGCTTCCCTTCCTTTCTCCTTCTTAGAGCATAATAAAGATCTCTAACGGGACATGTTAGCCAGGCCAACCATCTTGTTCCATGCTAAATAGATATTGTGTTTATTACCTATAATCCTAGACGAAATAGCTATGTTGCAAAGCAACTAGTGTGAACCGTGAGAGGTGAGCCTTAATGTCTTATACTAAATCGCCAGTTAATATATCATATACCTGATTTCCATGTGCCGAAATCAATTGCAACTTGATCATCTCTAGGCCTCTAGCTTATAGTTTGTATTCCCATTTCCAGAGCTCTGATTTTTCTGCGATTCTTCTTCCAAATTGTGGACATCTTGAGACGATCTTGCACCTTCTTTACCTTCAGTAATCAGACTTACTTCATCACCATTGATGATGGAATTTTCGTCAACAAATGCAGGTCTTAAGATGCCGTCAATAGCAAGACCAAAAGGAGGCCAGTCCATGTAATCTATAGGAACATCTGATACAAACTGAAGCATCCCAAAAGCAAGTAACAGTAAATGCATTGGTAACTTCATATAGACTAAGCAAGTAAGAGTACATAATACCCCAGAAAAAATGCTTACATCTGCCAATTGATTAGCAAAATCAATCGGATGGGTAGAACGCATGGTCTCAAACTTTTCCCAGTCACCAACTGATCCATCAAAATCTTCATCATCTTCTAAAACAGAAACCCAGTCCTACAATATCTAAGCACTATGAAGAAAAAATGTAGATCTAGAAATTGTTTAACGGAAAGAAGACAAACTAAAGGAACAAAGCTATTACCTTTACATAGTTTCCATTCTCATCATCCTCATCTTCGTCGTCATCATCGTCGTCAATATCAATATCTTCGTCTTCAAAACCAGAATCATCGTTTAAATGAGCTAATAATGAATCCATCTCACTGACCATTTCTGATGTATCTAAACCTATTATGACTTGTTGCAGTGAGTGTGAGTTACGTGGTTAATAAACTTAGATGAATTAAAGTATCAACAAAAGTTAATATTTTGTCACCAAGTTACTCACTCTTCCTAGTTCAGTTATCATCTAATTTACAATTAATAGAGTCCCCCCAGACAACAACGAGATACATGAGAAAATTCTTCATGTCTGCCAAATGAATGGTAAACACTAAGAATACGAGATCATCATGTATATCATTGTTTGTTGATGCCAAATGTTGAATTAATCACCAATGGTGTTATTACTATCACAAAATACAACTGTTTTAGAAAGAAAATGAAAAAAGATGTTAAAGGGTTAGTTGCAAATTTGAAGCAAGTTAATAACATGGTCACACGTTTTGGGGTTCATGGTAGTTGATTCAGACAACCATCAGCTTGCAGCAATGATCAGGGCAGTAGTAGGAGGTTGCGAAGCAACTATTATAGTTTTAGAGTCTTTGTTAACATTTATTTTCTATGCCTGTTTCAAAGCCAAATAGGTGGGCAGTTGGTGGTGTCAAAGTTGACACACAAAGGGAGGGTGGCATGTGAAGAGTAACCGGAACAAGGGGTTCTGAATGAACTTGAAAGCATTGATCCTGCACTAAAAGTTCTATGTAAATATGAACTGTTATGTGACACGAGAAATTTGCAGATTGCACAATGTAGATTGGATAGATTGGGATCTCAGATTGAAAGCATGGAGAGTGGGATGGAGTGTGTTTTTAGGTATTTGGTCCGAACCAGATTATCATCTCCCAGTAACAAATGAGACATAACACAGTATGTCTTTTACGATATGTGAGTTATGACAAATGCTGGTCAGTCGTTGGGTGCTTAAACGTTTATACACTCATTAACCAAAGTTGAAACAATTGGTCCATCTATGTTGCTGACCTTTAAGGAAGTCACCAAATGTTCACATAATTCCACCATATGTGCATATGTCAAGTTGTCAACAATTAAATCAATCTATTTAAGAAATTGTGTCAAGATTAACAAGAGTAATTTTATCCAGTGATGAAACAATGGTTTTGGTTGTCTATCTACTGTACCAAAATATAAAGTAAAGATTCGGATTACGTGTACGACATTTATTTATAAATCTTAGATGTCAATTCAAAACATTTGTGCATATAACAAAACTTACTAGCACAATTATTGAGAAGACTACTAATATTAATACTAATCATATAATGATTCTTTAATTCAATTTGAACTTCACATATCTGTTGAACTTAATTCTTAACAAATTGACAAAGCTTACAAAGTAAACAAGGTTATACTAATAATTTAAACTCAAAAAAGAAAAGTTTACCTTCTAATTTTGAAGACAAAGTGAAACCCTAGCTTCAATTTGAGGTTCAACTTCTAGACCCCAAACCGTCCCTGATTTTGACATTTTATATTAAATCAATAAAACCTAAACTTAAAGGTGGGTGAATATCGTGGTGCCTTCAATTTCGTACCGCCAAAATCAGTATACTCTTCGAATCACAGGTTATAATTTTCCTAAATTAATTGGCGGGTTTATATTCCCCCCAATTTTGGTGAGTTACTGAGTATTGTAATTTACAAAATAAGTCCTTATGTAGTTATGTTACCTTTTATACATTTGTCACATTCTTTAAGCTCAACATACAAATAGGGGTGTCAAAAATGCCGACCCAGCCCGATTAAGCCTATTTGGTTCGGTTACTCTGGTCAAAAATTTTATTTGGGTTAACTCAATTAAACCAGTTCTAAATAGGGTCGGGTTCGGGTATGATTTTTTTAGCCTTAACCGAATTGACCTGAACCCGACAACCCGACTCGACTAACAATTTTACAATGTAAAACTATTGAAGTAATCATAAATCATTTTACTTATATTTGGGGTGACCAGAACCAGAATTGACCAAACCCGACTAACCCGAGTTCTAAATAGGGACAAGTTCAGGTATGTTTTTTTATCCTCAACCCGAATTGACCCGACCCGACCGCGTCAACCCGATAAACTGAATTTGTATTCAGTTATCAACGCATAGCGACGAGATCTTATAACTAAAAATAGTTATAGAGATATTGCGGTTAAGTCTTTTCGTGTAACGTATAGCAATTGGCATTGTTTAAAATTATTTAGAATAAAAAATATTTTTATGGTAAACTTAATCAATGTTTGAGTATAAAGCTCGCGCTTAATCAATGTTTCGTGCTCCTTCCTGTGTTGTTCTTGTCTCATGGCTCTCAAACGGAAGAAGACGCTTTCGGACCGAGAAAAACTGGTGATGGGGATTTGGCCCGTTTTCCATGTGAGATGCGAGACCCGAAATCCAACCAAGAGAAGACATTGTTGGATTGTGACCCAAGCGGTGTTCTCGACCTTGCTTTTTTTCATTTTCCTCTTTGATCCATGGGGATATTGGAATTGGGATGTTTCCTCGGTTTCTTGCTCGCTACTTTCTCCATAGCTCAACCGGCTTCTAGCATCCTTATGTTTTTCTGTTTGGGTCATTTCCGCCATAAAAGGAAGTAATTGTGTGTAGTGCTTCTGACAAAACTCCCGAACTACTTCCAGCGGGGCAAACCCTGGTGGAAAATCGTGTAGAGCCATTTTCTTTTATAGGGACATGGTCAATGAGTGCTTGGTTAAGGCTTATGTATACATACATGAGTCTAATCAATCTTTGGGGTATGACGCTTGGACTCATTTATAAAGCCCATTACTAGGTTCAAACTCGTTATCAATCTCGTTAAGGCTTAACTTGTTTGTTCTATTATAATAAGACCAAACAAGAGAAGCATCCCATAAAACATAATATAATAGGACCTTTATATTGAGTGCCATATTATTTACTACCATCATGAAACCATAACCAAATATGCATGCTATAAAGTTAGATGTGATAGGACCAACATATTAAAGGTCGTATTAAGTTCTACTATAACAAGACCAAACAAAAGAAGCATCCCATAAAACATAATATAATAGGACCTTTATATTAAGTGTCATATTATTTACTACCATAATGAAACCATGCTAACAAAAGTGTCCTATTAATTAGTTTATTAGGATCCACATATTAAGTGTCATATTTAAACCACTATAATATGACTCAAAATTTAATTGGTCCTATAAAACGTTTTTTAGGATCCTATATAAAAAAGTGTCCCAGAGAAAGGTCTTAAAAGCCCCCTTTTCTTGTGTGGCAATTCTTACGCATAAGTAAACCCTAGTTTTACGCGTAAGAGTTTCTAGGCTTGATCTTCAGTGCTAATTGGTTTACTCAGTGTTTTCTTACTTGGATAAGCCTGAAAACACTTCGACTTTGGATATCTTTTACACTGTAGTAACTGCACCTACACAGATTCAAAATGACTCTAGAACATCTAATGACAAACCACATGAAACTAATGTGCTTCCCTCTACTGAAACATGAATAGTTGCCTCTTTTCCCAACGCCCGCACTTCACAGCCTAGGAGCAATACAAAGAAGAATAGGAAGTTGCGATGTAAGAAAAGAACAATAAAGAATGCTGAAGTAGAAGAACACCTTAGGACTTTGAATAAAACTCAAGTTGCACCCACTTTAGATATTGCGTCTGACAAATGTAATGGAAAAAGTGATGTAACGAATGCTGAGTCTTTATGTACTCTTAATGTTTTGTTTGAAGCTTCTTGTGTTGGTTGTCGTAAAAGTATGTTTTCTGGTTGTCATGATAAATGTGTTGCTAAGGCTATCTTGAATCGTAAGCAGAATAATAGAAAACAGAATACTTCTAGGCCCACTAATGCTTCTAAGTCTGTGCTAGGTAAACCACCTCTAGTGTTCCGGCTATGATCATTGATGTACCCATAGAACCACCTTCACCTCCTAGGAAGAACATATCATCTAGTGCCTTTACTAAGACCAAAGCTAAGACTAGTTGGAGATGGCAGAAATGGTTACATAATACACTTGGATTTAAATAGATACCTAAAATCATTAATATGTGTGTTTCTACTATAACTGCTTCGGAACCCTCTAACTCTTCAGGTTCCACATCTACTTCTATTCCATCTGTGTCGTCTGTGTGTAATGCATGTGATACAGATCATCCTTTGGATTGTTGATAGCGGATGTTCCCGACACATGACAGGCAATCTCAAACTATTATCAAACTTTGTTGCAAAATTCATTGGCACTATCAGATTCGGGAATGATCACTTCGCAGCTATCATGGGCTACAGAGATTACATCAATGGTAACATCGAAATTAGCAGGGTTTATTATGTGGAAGGCCTCGGACACAATCTCTTCTCAGTTGGTCAGTTCTGTGATGGAGATTTGGAAGTTGCTTTTCGGGAGAAAACTTGTTTCATTCGTGATCTACAAGGAAACGATCTTATGTCTGGTACCCGCAATTCAAGTCTTTATACAATCTCAATGCAAGACATGATTGCTTCATCTCCCATCTGTCTACTTTCAAAGGCAACATCTACAAAATCTTGGCTATGGCACCGTCATCTCTCACATTTAAACTTTCAAACCATAACCAATCTTGCACGGTACAAACTTGTTGAAGGTCTCCCAAGATTTCGGTATTCTAAAGATCACCTTTGCTCAGCTTGAGAACAAGGGAAAAGCACTCGTGCTCACTTTCCTTCAAAGGTGGAACACAGCTCACAACATGTGCTTCATCTTCTTCACATGGATTTGTGTGGCCCGATGCGCGTGCAGACGATTAATGGAAAATGCTACATCTTGGTAATTGTAGATGACTACTCAAGATGGACTTGGGTTTATTTTCTTCGAAGTAAAGATCAAGCTCCATAGATGATCATCACCTTTCTCACGAAAATTCAAGTTCAGCTCCGGAACACAGTCAGACAAATCAGAACAGACAAAGGAACTGAATTTGTGAATCAAACTCTTCGTGTATATTATGAGAAAGTGGGAATTGAACATCAAACATCCATTGCACGAACACCGAAACAAAACGGAGTTGTTGAAAGATGAAACCGTACGTTAGTGGAAGCTGCAAGAACGATGTTAATCAATGCAAAACTTCCAGATTACATGTGGGCTGAAGCTGTGTCAACTGCATGCTACACTCAGAATCGTTCAATGATTACCAAACGCCACAACAAAACATCTTATGAGCTTATCCACAACAGTAAGCTGAATCTCAAACACTTTCATGTATTTGGATCCCTTTGTTATCCGAATAATGATCGTGATGACTTTGGTAAGCTCAAATCCAAAGCTGACATTGGAGTCTTTGTTGGATATTGTGAAAACTCTAAGGGTTTCCGGATCTGGAATCGTCATACAAGGGATATTATGGAAACGATTCATGCAAATTTCGAAGAACTTACAGAAATGGGGACATAACCGTTTAAACTTCCCTCAAACCCCATCATCAGCTGAACCTAGTTTACAACTTACTCGACGTCAAATGGAACAACTATTTGCTCCTCTGTTTAGTGATGATATTGATGAACGTGCTCCAGATGTATCAAATGTTTCCGCTGCTCAACCTGATCATAATCCAATACATGATACACCTGCTACAACAACTACTGTTGAAGAAGCACCACCAGTTGATTCTACAACAACAGTCGAACAAACCGCATCCAATGACGCTGAACCAGCTGATGATCTTCTGAACAATGAAGTACCCCCACCTGCAGATTATGATCCAAATGCGTTCTTCAATCCGTTTGCTACTGAAACTGCCACACCTGATGTTGCGGAATCATCTACAAGCCATTTGAATCCTCCCAATCTGCAGAATGTATATCAACATCAACCCTCCTCACATCTTTGGACTAAAGACCATCCTCTAGTGAACATTATTGGCAACCCGAATCAACCATTCATAACTAGACAACGACTTTAGACTGACGGTGAACATTGCATTTATGCACTTACCGTCTGCCAAGCTGAACCCAAAAACATTAAGGATGCCATGGCATATGACAACTGGATTGAATCCATGCAAGAAGAACTCAATCAGTTTAAATGTCTTGAAGTATGGGAATTGGTTGCAAAACCAACTAGAGTCTATGTTATTGGTCTCAAATGGATTTGGAAAAACAATCTGGATGCTGAAGGAACGGTTATCCGAAATAAGTCACGTCTGGTGGCTAAGGGTTATAGACAAGAAGAAGGAATTGATTACTAGGAATCATTCGCACCGATCGCTAGACTTGAGGCTGTCCGAATATTTCTCGCATTCGCGGCTCACATGAACATAACTGTCTTTCAGATGGACGTCAAAACTGCTTTTCTTAATGGACAACTGAAAGAAACGGTCTATGTTAGCCAGCCAGAAGGATTCGTTGATCCAGAGTTCCCTAATCATGTCTACAAACTGAAGAAGGCTCTCTACGGTCTCAAACAAGCCCCTCGGGCGTGGTATGATAAGTTATCATCCTTTCTTATCGCTAATAATTTCGTCAAAGGATCGGTCGACCCTACACTATTCATACAATATCACGGGGCACACATTTTAATCGTTCAAATTTATGTGGATGACATCATTTTTGGGTCAACACATCTAAAATACTCAAACGCTTTTTCAAAACTTATGAAAAAACATTTTGAAATGTCCATGATGGGTGAACTTACGTTCTTTCTAGGACTACAAGTTCATCAATCACCCCGTGGTATTTTCTTGAGTCAGTCCAAATATGCCCTTGAAATTTTAAACAAAAATGGAATGCAAAACTGTGACACCTATGCCACTCCAATGGCACATACCAAGAAACTGGACGCTGATTTGCATGGGAAATTGGTTGACCCTACCAAATACCGAAGTATCATTGGGTCTCTCATGTACCCGACAACCAGTAGACCTGATATTGCCTTTGTTGTATATCTTTGCTCCCGTTATCAGTCAAGACCAACTGAAACTCACCTCTCTGAGGCTAAAAGAATCCTCCGATACATCAAGGGAACCATTAACTTGGGGATCTGGTATCCAAAGGATTCTGGTTTTGAACTAATAGCTTTTTCAGATGCTGATCACGCAGGTTGCTTAGATTCTCGGAAAAGTACCTCAGGAGCTTTACAATTTCTTGGTGATAAACTGGTGTCATGGCAATCGAAGAAGCAGGATTATACATCGCTGTCCTCAACCGAAGAAGAATATGTAGCTATGTCGGCGTGTTGTGCTCAAGTCATTTGGATGAGAACACAACGACTATGGTTATGTATTTGACAGAATCCCGATGTACTGCGACAATCGAAGTGCTATTGCGATCTCGTGCAACTCTGTTCAACATTCGAAATCAAAGCACATCGATCTTCGATATCATTTCATCAAGGAGCATGTGGAAAAAGGTACCGTTGAATTATACTTTGTGGGTACTGAATACCAATTGGCAGACCTTCTCACCAAAGCCTTAGCTCCTGCTAGGTTTACTGAGTTGGTCCACCGAATTGGTATGCGGTGTTTGACTCCAGAGGAACTGGATGAACTTTTAAAACAATCTTAAAACCAATTAAACACCAAAACCTCCTTTTGTAAATAATTTTCAAAAACAAAATACAAAAATATAAAACTTAAAAAAATTTAAAAATATTCTTCTATCTAGTTTCTTTTAACATGGCAAGTACAATTCTTCCGTCAACACTTTACTATTTCAAAATATCAGTATTTTTACAGTCAAGTGTTGAGGGGGAGAAAGTAAATATTTTTCTGTTTCATAAAACCTTGTACTTGCATGTGACCTCATCTCGGTTGTTTCTTTGATAATGGTGGTCACATTTCTGGTTTATTGACACTCCCCGGACTCAAATTTATAAAATTTCATTATTTCTTAAGTAGAGGGGGAGTGTCGTCAAGTTTCTTTCCAAAAATCATGCATTATGTAACCAAAATGGAAGTTACGGGCGTTGGATGAAAATGGTTGAGGTGGAGGGACCAATGTTGTCAAAAGCTTAAACATTTTTTAACAAAAACATCTCCACCTAACTATCTCATTCATTTATTTCAAAGCATTTATTATTTCATCCACCCCAATCCTACGCCTATAATTCGTTCTCCCAATCCGTGCTTTAAACTCTTGATTTGTAAGTGGTTATATGATCTTAATGTGTTTACAAACATAGGTTTTTAAATTCATAAACATCCAACGGATGGATTTTGTGTTTGGATGATTTTTTGTTCTACGCGTATGCGTATGAACACAAAATCATCACTTGAGTGTTTGTGATGATTAAAATGGTGTTAAAATGTTCAAAATCATATGCTATAAACATTTCCAACATAAATTTCCACCCAGAAAATGTTTTGATCATATTTCAATATTAGGGTTTGATGATGTACCCTCCGAGTAGCTCGAAGGACACTCCTTCGAGACATGTCGAAGCCCTTCACTGCGAAGACCCAAGTTAGGATTCTGAAATATCCATAGGCGTCAAACCATTCGTTGGCACGAAGGTTACCTAAGGGGAATTCGCCATTCGAAGCGCTAAGCCCTTCGGGGTAAGGCTGACGAAGGAACAATGGATAAGGAAACCTCCTGACTTGGTCAAACCCACGATCTCCCTCTCTCTCTTAGCTTCCCCGTAAAGTTTGAGAACGTGGGCCACTAAACCCTGGCGGTTACCCACAATCATGGGATGCCCCCATGATCTCCGACAATCATGCAAGAGTGCCTCCAACCGTATTTCTTCCACTATAAATGGGTTGGACGGGCAAAGGATTATGGTATGCTCATTTCACACTCATCTCTTTACTTACACACACTTACATAACCATAACTCATACTTACTCTCACGCCGGAGGTGGTTCGCAGGGTCCAACCCCTGCGCAATCACTTAACGTAGTGTTTCATATTTCTTATTCTCAGGTTACAGGCAAGTCTTGGCTGGAACATACACCCCTCATTACTTTGATCCTCATCGAAGCCTGGTAGTGCAATCTTTTGCACAATCAGTGGCGCCATCCGTGGGACCGCAACTATTAGTCCCGTAATCACCCAGTCCTAATACCCTAACCAACTACACTACTTTTCCGGCATGGAACCAGGAAGAGAAGATTCGCCTCCACCAGGTTTCTCTACTCTGGTGCCACTCACCACAACTAACACCGATAACCTCGCCCCCATAACAGCCTCAACCTTCACCACACGATCTCGTTTGGAAACTACTCCCATGCATCACGCCTCCACATCCGCTAACCCTCCTCCAGATATCAGTCCCGCCTTCGTAGAGGCAAACTTTGAAGCCTTAGATTCTTTGCTGAGGGCTCACAAGAGACAGGTTCGCAACACGAAAATGCGGAGGGAGTTGGAATACTCCAGTGAGGAGTATGACGAGGAGATTGAAGCAGAGGACGGACCTCAACCTATGGGCAAAGGACGCTCGACCCTGCGAAATGGTTCTCCTTCTGTTAGAAGGTCAAATGGAAGGACGGTGGCTTTTGAAGAAGTACTCGGAGGAAACCCAGGAAGAAGGGAGAGAATGCATGGTGAAAGGAGGAGCGAGAACTCCAACGGAGGAAGCAACCCGCTAGGAAATGGAGGGGTAAACCTGCCTCCTTTTCTAGCAGCCCATCTAGGAAGAGAAGGGACGGGGGCTCCAGTACCTCCCTCTTATGTCTCGAGTGTTGGAGGTCCACCTCCATACTCCAACATGAACCAGTTACCCCCTCCGGGAATGAATCCCTACCTACCTGCTCAAACCTACAATACTTGCCCTCCAAGTGGTTCAATCCCTAACCAGAATTACCAGCAAATGTCCTATGGACAGATCCCTACACAATCGATGGGGGTATACCCTTCATACCAACCCTCTACTGCTTACCCTACCTATACACAGCCATTCCCTAATCCGTATAACCCTACACCTGTTTATCCACCTCCATACAACCCTTACGGTGCCGAAGCCTCTAAAGCTTGCACACCTTTCATGAAATGGATCGAGGACTACCCCTTACCTGACGGCGTAAAGATGCCTACTCATATAGGCACCTACGATGGGAAAGGTGATCCTGATAACTTTCTCCACTTATTCGAAGGCGCTATAAAAATGCAAAAGTGGGTCATGCCTGTAGCATGCCATATGTTCACTTACACGCTCAGAGACTCCGCGAGAATATGGTGGAACGGGCAGAAGTTGGGGAGCATTGTGAGTCTAGACGATCTCAAGGCTAAGTTCCGGTTACACTTTAGCCAGCAGAAGAAGTACACCAAAACTCACCTGACCGTGCACACAATCAAACAAAGGGACAGCGAAAGCACGAGGGCCTTCGTTACCAGGTACACTGATGAAACTTTGCAGATTCTAGGTTTACACGAAGATCAAAGAATCTCGGGTTTTGTGCATGGCCTTCGAATTCGAAGCTTGGTGGAGTTCCTGTCTACCGATCTTCCCAACACCTACAAGGCCTTGATAGAGAAGGCTTACACCTGGATTGAGTCTAAGGAGGTAGCAGCAAACGGGGCTCCGATAGAGCAAAGGGAAGCGTCTGACAAATTCTCTAGAGGATCCTCCTGGGAAGGATCCAAAAACAAGAAAAAGAATAGAGATCGCTTCACCCCTACAACAAAGGCTCGAACCATGGATTTCTGGCAAACTTAGTTAAATCTCCTCAAGAGATCCTAGCCACCGAGAAGGCTGCAAAGTCCTTCGATCCCCCACCTCGGATGATAACACGAGGCAAGACCAGAGACGTGTCCAAGTATTGCCATTTCCATGAGGATCATGGACATGACACGAACAACTGCAGGGAATTAAAGAAGCAGATCGAAGAGGCGGTACGATCCGGAAAGTTAGCACATCTGGTCAAAGGCATCAAGAAAGGAAAGGACAAGTTCTCCGACACTCAGCTGGGAGAATGGAAGGGGAACAAGAAGGAAACTACGCCCGCAGAAGCTCCGATACTGATGGTACACAGACATGATACCACCTTGAAAAGGAAGGAAGCAGAAGGGGAGCTGGGAAGCGTAGGGGAAATAACCTTCCCTTACGTATTAGGGCAGACACCTTCGACTGATCCCGTGATCATAAAGGTACAAATCTCAAACAGGGAAGTAAACCGAGCATATATGGATTGCGGAAGCTCCTGCGAAATCATCTATGAGCATTGTTTCCTAAAGCTCAAGTCATCTATACGTTCACGAAGGGTGGACTCAAAGGCACCGCTAGTAGGGTTCTCCGACGAACACTCATGGCCCCTGGGAGAAGTACCGTTGGAAGTCACCATAGGCGAAGGCCCCTTATCCCGCACGGAGACACTCATTTTCGTCATCGTAAGGTCAGATTCTCCTTATAATTTGTTAATAGGGAGAACAGCTATGCAAAAAATGGGAATTGTTGTCTCTACTATACATGCTGCTATTAAGTTCCAAACCCCCTTCGGAGTAGGAACTGTTCATTCTAGCTACGGAGCGGATAAGGGTGTATATGGTGTCAAAAAGATCAGAGAAGAATCGGAGGAGCCTCTGATGGCAATCCTTAGCTGTACAGATGCAGAAGAGCGAGTTGTCGTAAACCCTAGCTACCCTGAACAGACAGTGGTAGTAGGAAAGCAACTCCCGGCGAATTTCAAGGCGAAGCTCACCGAGCTGTTACGTACTAACCTTGATGTTTTTGCTTGGAAATATTTTGACATGACAGGGGTTCCAAGAACATTGCTGATAGATGGACAGTCCTTCGGGACGGAGCATAAACTCAATGAGTACAAGCACATTGAACCAATAAAGCAGAAAAGGAGAAGCCTTGCCCCCGAGAGAAACGCTGCGGCCTGCAAAGAAGTTGACGAACTTACACAAGCAGGCATCCTGAGGGAAGTCAAATACCAAACTTGGGTGGCCAACCCAGTACTGGTAAAAAAGAGCGATGGAGGGTGGCGTATGTGTGTGGATTTCACTGACATCAACAAAGCATGCCCGAAGGATTGCTACCCCCTACCAGAAATTGACTGGAAGGTGGAATCCTTGGCAGGTTTCCGGTTAAAATGCTTCTTGGATGCCTATAAAGGGTATCATCAGATCCAGATGGCAAAGGAGGACGAGGAAAAGACAGCCTTCTACACAAGTAAAGGTGTCTACTGTTACAGAAAGATGCCTTTCGGTTTGAAGAACGCAGGGGCTACTTACCAACGTCTCGTAGATAAAGCCTTCAACAAACAGATAGGCAGAAATCTAGAGGCTTTCGTTGATGACATGGTTATCAAGAGCAAGATTGAGGAGGACCTACTCCTTGATGCACAGGAAACATTCGATCAGCTCCGGGCGATTAACATGAAGCTGAACCCTAAGAAATGCTCCTTCGGGGTCGAAGAGGGACAATTCTTAGGACATTTGATCACTAAGCAAGGGATAAAAGCTAATCCCTCTAAGGTCAAAGCTATTTACGATCTCCAAGCCCCTAAGTATCTAAAAGATGTGCAGAGCCTGAATGGGAAGCTGGCAGCCTTAAGTCGGTTTCTATCAAAAGGAGCTGACAGGTCCCTACCATTCTTCAAAACACTCAAAGGATGTGCGGACAAGAAAACTTTCCAATGGAGCCAGGACGCTGAAGCGGCCTTTCAGAAGATGAAGGAGTTCATCGAAATCCTTCCAACGCTCACAGCCCCAATCAAAGGCGAAGTGTTGTTCATGTACTTGGCATCCTCAGCGGAGAGTGTTAGCGCAGTCCTTATGGCAAAACGAGACAAGCGACAGATCCCCATTTACTTTGTTAGTAGGGTCCTACAAGGAGCAGAGATCAACTATCCAACCTTGGAGAAATTAATACTCGCCTTAATTTACGCAGCAAGGAGGCTCCGACGCTATTTCCAGGCCCATCCAGTTACAATCTTAACCGATAAGCCACTAAAACAGGTCCTGTCGAAACCTGAAAAATCTGGGAGAGTGGCTAAATGGGCTATTGAGCTTGGAGAACATGAAATAGAGTTCAAAGGACGAAACTCTATCAAAGGGCAAATTCTTGCAGACTTCTTGGCCGAAACACCTTCCGAGCCGGATGTAGAAAAGGAAGAGCCCAAAACTAACCTTTCTCAAGCACAGGTTGAATGGAAGCTTTATACAGACGGAGCATCCAGTTCCGACGGCTCCGGAGCAGGTCTAGCAGCAGGATGGTGTTTTTTCGAAGCATGAAGTCAAAAGCAATGCCTCCTCGCTCGTATGCATCACTTTCGACTGGGGGGCTTGATGATGTTCCCTCCGAGTAGCTCGAAGGACACTCCTTCGAGACATGTCGAAGCCCTTCACTGCGAAGACCCAAGTTAGGATTCTGAAATATCCATAGGCATCAAACCATTCGTTGGCACGAAGGTTACCTAAGGGGAATTCGCCATTCGAAGCGCTAAGCCCTTCGGGGTAAGGCTGACGAAGGAACAATGGATAAGGAAACCTCCTGACTTGGTCAAACCCACGATCTCCCTCTCTCTCTTGGCTTCCCCGTAAAGTTTGAGAACGTGGGCCACTAAACCCTGGCGGTTACCCACAATCATGGGACGCCCCCATGATCTCCGACAATCATGCAAGAGTGCCTCCAACCGTATTTCTTCCACTATAAATGGGTTGGACGGGCAAAGGATTATGGTATGCTCATTTCACACTCATCTCTTTACTTACACACACTTACATAACCATAACTCATACTTACTCTCACGCCGGAGGTGGTTCGCAGGGTCCAACCCCTGCGCAATCACTTAACGTAGTGTTTCATATTTCTTATTCTCAGGTTACAAGCAAGTATTGGCTGGAACATACACCCCTCATTACTTTGATCCTCATCGAAGCCTGGTAGTGCAATATTTTGCACAATCAGGGTTCATACGCATGAATTAAGGGTTTTCATTTTAGAGTGTTTCTGGACAGTTAGTTGTTCTTATGATGTTGTATACATGTTTAATTGACCAAAACCATGCTTGAAACATTCCCAGAAACATCAATTTTGTGAAAATTAAGATTTAGGGTTTATGCTCATACGAATTGGGTATTTTTGATTCATGAAGGTTTTGATGTTAAAACTTGTTTAAGAAAACTCACTAGCCCTCTAAGAAATCCCAAAAAACATTTGGTACACATTCTATGGCTAAATCACTTATTCGTAGGAATTGAAACTTAGGGTTTTAGTTCTATGCGTAAGAAAAACTTACACGTAACTATGGATTATTGTGATTTCATATAAGACTGAAAGGGATTGAATAAACATGTTAATGGATGAGTTATGATTTATTTGTTTCAGGTTATTACGCGTGAAATATTCAGAATCAAGGTTAACTGTGCTCCTACGCATAAGGATCACCTTACGCGTAGAATGTTATGCGTAAGAGAAATCTTACGGTAACCTTTACGCGTAAGGTTCTACAAAGGGACTACGCGTATCCTGTGAAGGATATGCGTAAACTTGAGTCTTACGCATAAGGTTTACCCTTATGAGTAGACCTTACGCGTAATCTCCAACATATGCTTACGCGTAAGCTTTATGCTAAGGGTTCTTTTCTTACGCGTAACATTTCTTACGCGTAAGTTAAGTTCCTTCGCATAAGCTTATGCCTACGCGTATGGTTTACTGTTTACGCATAAGCTTGCAAATCCTACGCCTAAGCCTAATTTTTAACCAAATCATGAATTGTTACGCGTACAAACTTGTAAATAAATAAATCATAACGTCACGAAACCAAAATGTCACTAATAAGCTTAAATGGTTAATATGTTGTGATAATGAGTGAAAATTTGGACTTCAAAACTAAAAGTTAATAAATTCACGAAACTTTTCACGACTACTTTGGACTATTGGACAAACAAGTGACATTGGACTCGTAACATTCATCAACATAACATATTCAGTAATTGGACGATAAAATCAACTGTTAACTAACATAATGTCTTTCGATATGTTGGTTCTTTTGGCTAAATATCTTTCAGATCACGATATGGACGTTCAAATGGAAAACATTAATGCACCAAATGTTCTCTCTATGGAAGACATCTTCCCCAACGGTTACTCTATGAAGATTGTGAAGAACAACCTTAGAGTTGATTTTGACAACTTCACGTGTTCTGAGTTGTCTTGTCAGATTGCTGTGGATATTCTGAAGACTCACCCATACCAGAACATGCTCACAAATTCTGCTACTGTGCCGGAGATCTATGTTCACCAATTCTGGCACACGATACAAAAGGTCAAAGGTCAAAGTGCTGTGACGGTGACGCTTAGCAACAAACAAGTCACCATCAGTCCTGCAGATTTAAGGGCTGTTCTTCTTTTACCAACCATCGAGCCTACTGATTTCTCTGCTACTCCTACGGAAGAGGTCGTTCTCCAGTTCATAGTCGACATCGGCTATGATGAAGCTGCTAGGGTTATCACAAAACACTCCTCAGTAGATCTCAAGAATATTCCTCAACCATGGAGAACACTGTACATTATGATTGCTAAATCCGTTTCCGGACGTGACAGTGGTTATGAGCATCCGAAGCTCATGGAACTTCAAATCTTTTGGGGCATGGTCAACATGAAACACATCGAATTTGCAGCTCTGATTTGGGACTACATGATGACTTTCCTGAAAAGGCCTGGCACCAAGATACCTTATATCAGATACACAAAACTATTGATCAAAAGGATTCTTGAAACCAATCCAGATATCCCCCAAAGACTTGAAGACCCCAATAATCACTCCGTGCTACTTGAACCCACACTCAACGTGGTAAGATTCAAAGAATCAACTACAAAGAAACAGGGTGTAGTGTTGCCAAATTATCTTCTTACTGATGTTATCAAAGAACTTCAATCGTACAAATGATATCTGGTAGCAGTTGAAGCTGGAAAAGTAGGTTTCATTGATGAGAAAACTTCCGGTGTACCCGCCAAGAGGACAAGAAGATCTGGCAGTATTGGAAGTGTTGCTAGCAATGGGAGTACCAGAAGGTATCCGAAGAGGACTCACACAGTCAAAAAGAGAGTTCCTCTTACTTAAGCCATCCCTATTCCCAAACCAGAACCAAAACTAATGGACGAGGACTCGGAGGACACTGAAACAGATGAAGAGATTATCTACTCGGAATTTTCAACAGACAATACACTAACCGTTGAAAAACCTCTAAGTCCCAAGTCTGATAAAGGGAAAACTCCAGTGCTAGAGCAGGAAGAAGAGAGCTCTGAAGAAGAGCCAATGGATGAAGACAGAGACTACATAAAGGAGCTTAAGAACCTCAGACTCCAACATGTTTCTAAAGAGTTCAATCTGCAACAAACTCATGGCCCCAGAGGGTCAAGTGTTGGTGCACTAACTACACCAGTTTCCGATGCGGTTAATCAACCCGATAAGGGAACTGGTACCACCACCCATGAACAACAACAAAAGCAACTAGAGGATTCTATCATCTATGACTTTGAGGAACCGGAAATGGAGAAGAATGAAAAGATTACTGATGAAGATGTTGAGGCTGTGGCTAAAGAAAAAGCAGAAAAAGAAGCTCAAGCTCAAGCAGATGAAGAAGCTAGGGTTAAGGCAGAAGAAAAGGCTCAAGCGGAAAAGGAAGCCAATGATTATATTCTTGATAGTCCCGCACACAGCAAGGAACAAAATTCTGAGCCACCAAAGGACCCTGAGCCTCCTCATGTCTCATCTTCGTCTGACTCATCATCTCATTCTTCACCACCACCATCCAAAGGCACCACCAGATTCGCATCCAGATCGATAAAGAAGCCAACCGACACTTGGGCATCCCGAGCAAAGACAAAGATTGTTAAAGCTGTCAAGAAAGTAAGGAAGAAAAATGTCGTCAACAAGAAAATCAATCAACTCGCTGACAGAGTCAATCTTCTTCAAAATGGGATAAACGAGATGTTGAGAGAACGGGAACAGATCCAGAAGTTTCTCAATCGAGACATACAGGGTGAAATGAATAAGACGATTAAGTAATACACTCATAAGTTCCTTCTCGACACTGTTCCTGGTGTAACAAGAGAGATGTTCACCAGACAACTCTATCCGAATCTCATGCAGTTGGTCAAGCAAACAATAAAAGCAATGCCTTTAACAATAACAATCAATCCAACTGAGCCTGCAGTTGCCTCCGATGCAGAAATGGTTTCCAAGCTTGTACTACAAATGTCTCAACGATCTGCAACGTTTACTTCTGACGAAGCTAAACTGTTTGACTCATTGCTGGAATACCAACTTAAAACTTCATGCAAAGCGGCAGCTGAAAGGCCAAAGCGTCCAAGAGACGATGATGATCAGGATAAGGATAAAGAGTCCAAACGCAAGAAGAAGTCTGGTGAATCCTCCTCCATGCCTCCACCACACCCAAGGACCACCGAAAGATGATCTCCTCCACATTCTGCTGCTGCTGAGAAACCTCAGGACCCTGAGTTACCACCACAAACAGAGAAAACCGGTGATCATTTCGAATACACTGGTGGTGACGATGAAGAGATCCCTGAGCCCCAACAACAGCCCACCTCTTCTGTCACAACAAAGAAACCAGAATCATCATAAAAGCCAAAGAAAAAGAAGAAGAAGACTGTTGTTGTCTCATGGCTAGATGAAGATACTACCGAAGAATATGACTGGTTTTCTAGACTTGTTGATGCTACCCCTTCATTACCAGAAGGTCAAGAAATGGTAGATGGCCGCACAATGGAGCATGTGAAGCTTATACAGGAAAAGTTCAACGTGAAGAAGATGACTAAGGCAAAGTTGAGGTGAATCAAGAATGATGCATTTCAACTACTTAAAGACAACTCAGAAAGTGCAATTGAAGTCAAATATCATCTTGATAACATTGCACGAGCCATGTATAACAACATTGATTGGCTTAATCCTGAATCAAGCATTGACTTCACCAGACCAGACAAAGCTCCATACTACAGTGACTTGACCAAACCTCTACCTACCATTGGCCGACCGGATCAACCCAAGATCCTATTCTGCTATTTCTTCAACAACGACCTCGAGTTTCTTCTACACGGTAGCGATGTCTCCAAGAAATACGCTACATCACTCACACTCCCTTTCCCGGCAGCAATATACTCCAACAACATAGCCATCAAGGAAGACGCCACAAATATGTTTGCTGACAAAGTGGAAAAGTATGACCTCGATGCATTGTATGGGATTCATCATTGGCCTGAACCTCGAAGAATCTACTACAAAAGCTGCCAGGTTCTTAAATCCAAAAAGGAGGTGTTCAGTGATAAACGGATCATTGCCATTCAGCATGTTTCCTTGTCGTCGAAGTGGGACTACACATTCCTTAAGAAAATTGTGGTCAAACGACAAGACGAAGAGGAATATGACTTCTGTGAAGTGAATTTTCCGAGATTGTCTCTAAACGACATTGAAGATATGTATCTTGCAAAGGTACAAGGACGAATGCGACAATTCTCTACAACTATCCAACGCGAGTACATCAAGTCACTGTTAATCTTCATCAGAAGCATCGTGATCCAAGAACGTGTAGAAGACATTCAACTTGCCTTGGAATCTTATCAGAAATGTGTAAACCTCACAAAACCTCAGCTAGACCTTCCCCGACATAAACCAACTTGCTCAGTACACGCTTATCAGGAAACCATTTGGGGTAGTCTACCGAAGTGAACTACACCACAATTGCTTCATGGCGTGCAAAGAGCTTCACAAGTTTGGGGATCATACATTGAAGAAATTCAGGGACGGATTAGCTTATCGGTTATAGGAGATACATGACGGCATAGGGTCACCGAAGAGATGGAATTCAAGGGATAGAAGGGATGTAAAGAAGATCATCACGCGGATTGATGAAAGGTTGTTTAGGCGGGATCAGTTCAGAACTTTGGAGAGTTTTGTTGGTGGTCATCCAAGCATATCTCTCACAGGCTATCAACGTCCAGAACGCATTCCTGGAGTTATTGCTGGACTATCTGGGTCTCCTGGTACCCCTTGATTTGTTTCTCTTATCATTAATTGGATGTGTGATTTATATCTAACAATGGCTTGTGCACACATAAAAGTGCACAACCCGTACTTGTAATGAAAGGACCCTGTGGTACGCTTCAGTGCCATAATCCTATAAAAGGAGCGAAAGCTTCTTACTTTTGAGTAAAACTAATCAACACTTTCATTTTTCAAAGTTTTGCTCAAAAGAACAAGTACTTCCCCTTATGATTTTCAAAACCTCAAAAGTTAATATCACTTGTTGAGGGGGAGTATTTGCTTAAAAACTTTGTTCACAAATGGTTCTTCGTGGTAATCTTCCCACAAAACTCGAAATGGTCATATTCAATATCAAAATTTCATCAAAAATAACATTTATATGCCATTTTTGAGGGGGAGAAAAATTATGTGATAAGAAATATGTTGTGAATTGCAAATGAATCATCGTGCTAATGACTTAACCAATGAATTGACGAGATCCTAAATGTTAGTAACTCGAAAAGACTTGTCCGGGACGGGTAATAATTTCAAACTAGTTCGCTAGTGATGTAAACGTGTCTCGCAAAGGACTTGTCTGAGTAGAATGTACCATTCGAGAAACTCTTGGTAGACATGAACTTTGACGGGTTTGACAACCTTTCAAGGTTTGTCCACACCTTCAAGGTAGTTATTAGAGCTAGTTATCACCTAAAAGCTGACAATGTAACTCTTTAACTATGCAACGTAACCGTGTCTCGCGTGGAATTGTCTATCCTGAGTTGATCAATTCAAAAGTGCGCGCTCTTCCCTCACCGTGCAAATTTCTGTCAAAATTCTTAAGCACGTGTGGAAGGGGAGCATTTCTGCAAAATAAAAAACTCTCACAGTGGTACAAAAAGCTTTTATTCATAACCACTTTGAGAGATTTTTCATGAAAATGGTTTACGGCAACATAGGTTAGTCATGGAGTTATAAGGTGACTAAGGTTAGGAATAACCGTCCTATGATCCGCCAGAGCCGGAGGGATCTACCCAAGGACACCACCAATAGTTAGAATTAGAAGTCCTTAGGTATGATTATAAAAAGGAGAAAATGAGAATCGGAGAAAGAAGGAGTTGAAGAATTAAAAAGAAAAGTAAAGAAAAGGGTGAAAAGAAATAGCCCTCCAGATTATTCAACTTAGGGCAGACACCGGCTTCAATTCATATGCTATTGGTTGTCACTTGATGACACTGGTATTGAAGATCAAAGTCGTCATGGACCCAGTGACGCATGCACTAAACCTTCTTAGCCACTCAAGTTTCTCTCAACAGAAGCTTGTTTCATTCTCACAGGAAACCCTACGTAAACTATCAGCTTTCTCTTAGAGATTGCTGGTATTAAAGAAGGAGACCCTCTCCCTAGTCTCCGCTCAGGAAAACCAAAGCGCACTATTGAGTCTAGAGCCACGAGATTTATCAAAAGATCTCTTAGGTACACTTGACATTTCATCAATTGTCGTTCAACATTAAGGACGCAAGTGATACATTATCGAGTCCTACACAGATCTTAGCAATCTGTCAAGAACATTTATGAGAGGTTCACACATGTGATCTTCAATGATTGAATGGAAACTCCTGCCAGGGTCAACATCAAACAACCCTGACAGCAGGTCACTTCGGTAACTCCTTGTGGGTTATGCTTAGTGTGTCTCAAATGGTCTACAGTCGTGGGGTGATGCTTTGGTGTACCTCAGCGACTCATCTGATTTGTAGGTGTACTTCGGTACATCGCGTTAGTGGGACTCCAGTTCAGGAACAACCTTTGTGAGAATTAGAGTCGTGTTTTCACACAATGCTGTTAACACACTCGAAGTTCAAACTTGTAAGTGCTAGATTATTTCTAACCCATGTTTATGTTTTCTTCTTATGGATGCTCGCGGGAGGAAAAGATCGTGCAGATTCTGCACATGCTCATACCAACAACAACACTAATTGAAGTTCTCTCAAAAGGCAACACAAAGTCAGAATGATTCTTCGTCAAAGTCAAAGAATCTACAAAGTTTAAAGACTAAGAGAACTACATCAGTACTGAAATCCAACGTTAAAGAGCGTGTGAGCATGTTGGAGAAAGACGTGGAGACACTGGAGCAACGAAGCGGACCTGATACAGATAATCACAACATACTACCACTACCACCACAAAGAACAAAGATCAAAGAACAAAGATCAAAGAACAAAGATAATGAAGACGTCAAAGCTGAAAAATTTCAAAGTAAACAAGATCCCTACACTGGGGAGATTGATGGAATCAAGACACTTCTTCTCACAAGAAAGAAGAATGTCAGAAGACGTCAAAGCTACTATTACATAAGCACCTACAACGTTATCATTCATATCATTAATCACCAACACTTAGGGGGAGATTATTGGAATCACTCCTAAACTAGATTACAAGTGTTAGCAATTAATATGTAATAGTTAGCTTAATTAGGCTTTTATGTTAGTAATTATGGCAAGGCTTATGTAGAAAGCCCATAAGCCTTGACCCAAGCCCAATAAGGAAAGGAAGAGACTAGGAGTGTTGCCCTAGCTCCCTCTCCTATAAATAGCCTTGTAAACCTTCATTTGAAGGTTGGTTGTTCATTTTCTCTCAATACTCACGCATAACATTTCTTCATATCATTTGTATATTGTTTGATCTTGTTCAACCGATCTCTCTTTACCTCATTTCTTCATATTGATGTTTGTGTTACATAAATCGGAACCTAACAGTTATGCATTTTTTTATTTTAGCCAACAATTCTTGACTTTTTGGTAACAAATATCAATTGTTTAAATTGAATTGGTATCGAATATGTGTGCATCATTATAGTTGCTAATCTTCAATCTTAATTCGTCGGTTGCGTTTATTAAATAGTTGTTGCTATCTCGTTTAATTTTTCATCCCCATGTCATCTATCTCAACCAAATTGCTCCTAATACTAATTCCATGCTACAATAAGTTCATGCGATTCCACAAGCCCAAAATCTTGGCAGCCAACACCAATGTACTCCTAATAATATCACAATCCAAGCCTAACCAATCATTTACTATACATAGCCCAATACACCAACCCATCAATAAGTGTTTTTGACCTATATTCCTTCGTCTTCACCGGGTATTTCAAGAGCGGATCCATCAGTCCCATGTGCCTTTAGCACCATGACTCTTCAGGACCCGACATGGGGTATAGACACAAGTGCAACATCTTATCTCAATTTGCATCCATACCCATATGTTTGTGTTGGAGATGGTAAATTGATAAGGATTTAAAACGTACGTTTTTAGGGGGTCATTGAAGCCCTATTTTAACACATTTTATATCCGTTACTGCTTAATTTCGTTCCTTTTTACTTTTTAGGTCTTTTGGAAGCAAAATGCTGAAATAAAGCATATTTTAACGAAAAGGAGCAAGTACATAAAGAAAATGGCAAAGTCAAGATCAAAGCCTCACAAGACTGATCAACAGTACCTGACGGCGTCCCATCCAAAGGGCGACGTCGTCCCTCTATGATGACTTGATCAAAACATGCACGCGACAGCTCAGTGAAAATTCTAGTCTTACAACCTGACGGCGTCACGCTTTAATTATGGAGGGCGTCATTCACAGTTTCCACATCAGACGGCCCAGATCTAGAATCAAGACGACGTCTCAACTGAAGACCGATGGCGTCACAACTCTAAGTTGACGTCGTCTCATCGATGACTGGCCCAGACGAAACCTTAATGACGGCGAGCTGACGGCATCCCATGCAAAAGGTGACACCGTCGCAGTTGTAAATGTATATATAGAATTCGATTTTTCTGTATTTTAAGATGTAGACTTTTGGAGAAAAAACCCTAAATCATCTGTAGTCCAAATTGTACAGTATCTTAGGGTCTCATACCTTATTTTACACATCGAGATAAGTTTCTTTATCCAAATTATCATTATGTCTATCCCGTATTCGATTGATTGTGTGTATGCTTGCTTGTCTATCATGTCTAGCTAAATTTCTTGTGTGTTTTCTTAGATCTATGAAACCTAGTTATTGATTATTGTTAGGTTGTTTCTTATCTTAATTGAAATTGTCTTAGGAGTGCAACTAGGCATCTTCATTGTCATTAATGCTTGAGTACACTTTATGATGATATGGTCTATGGATGAAATAGCCTAGGCTTGCTGATTCCGTATATCATATACGAGAGATAACCTCAAAGAACTAGGGACTACGCATACCCTACGACCTTTAGGAATACAACGCATTAAGATAAAGGACGTGACAACTCAACTGACCAATAAAAGATAACTAGAGAGTAATAGTATCTAGGTAAACACGTCTTTAATCATCATACGAGCACAACTAAATTAGACATAAGCTACTCGTAGTAGTTAGATAAGTAGATAATTAGATAAGTAGAGTAATCGGTAGAAGTACCACCCCCAAACCAATTGCCCCGAGATTTTACCTTAGCTTTCTAAAAAATCATAAAAAGATAAATAAACAATCATCCTCAACCCCACCTTCTCGTCATATATTTCTTACTAGCATTCCTATTCCCCTAGAGAACGATATCAATCCCCGAGGCTTACCCCATACTACACTACAACGATTAGGTTCACTGCATAGGAGGTTGAAAAACTTGCTTGAAGAAAAGGAAGTTTCCTTTGACCCCGAACGCGCCTTTCGCGTGCATCATAAATCCATACCTGTTATCAACACCGGCAATAGCATCTTTGTAAACATCAAAGATTCACATGAATATACGAGGTCGGGATTGATGATAAGACATCTACATCTTAGAGAGAGAAAGTAGTGAGAGAAAGGTGAAAGAAAAAAGTGTTTATGAGCTTAAAAAATAAGGATGACTACACACTTTTCCACACCCCTCATGGAAAGTCATGAGGGGTATTTATATGCTTATTACAATTATTGCTTGTGTCATGTACATAATAAGTTCCTGTGGGCACAAGTATCTTACGTATCTAGTCCAGTTCACGTGTAAGACGTTATCTTCATAAAATAGCAAAGCTAACAATCTTACCTACCTTTAATCGTCCTTTATATTTACATAATGTTCTAATCACCCCTAATATCATCAAAAATCTTATTTTTCTTCGTTAATTTACTAGAAATAATAATTGTATAGTTAATTTGATGCATTTGGTTTTTGTATGAAGGATTTCTTCTCCCGCCATATCCTCCTCGGATGTGATAGTTCAGGAGATCTCTAACTAGTTAGCCATCTTTTTCCTATATTCCTCATGTTTTGCTTTCTGTTTGTCCTTTTACATGGCACCAATAACTCGGGCATCCTGGTAAAGAAGTGTTACGTTCTCTTGTTTCTCGTCAATTTTATTTCTTGTAATAAAGATAAGTCTTCTTATATTTGTCACGCTTGCCAGCTTGACAAACATGTGAGACTTTCGTTTTCTAGTTCAGATTTTGTTGTTACTCCACTCAGGTATTGCACTTCTACTATTGTTAATTCTAGTGGTTTTAAATATTATGTGTTATATCATGATCATTATTCTCATTATTTGTAGATTTATCCTTTATATACTAGATATGAAATGTTTTAAAAATTCTTACATTTTCATTTTTATGTAAATAATAAACTTAAGTGTGACATTATTGCTTTTTTGTGTGACCATGGTAGTGAGTTTGATAACAGCAATCTTTTTAATTTGTTTTCTTATAATCACATTCAATTTATATTTTATTGCTCTAAAACCTCACAACACAATGGAAAGTCGGAACAGATGATACATACAATCAATAATGTCATTCGCACCCTTCCATTCAACCTTTTGGGTCGAGCCTTACATATGGCCGCGTACTTGCTCAACCTTCTTCCTACCTCTGTGATTCAAAATAAAATAACATATAAAAATAATTTAGCAAACAACCTGACTACTCAAGTTTACGTATCTTTAGCCGTCTTTGTTACTTACATCTTTATTCACCTCATAAGCATGCACCATGTGCCATTCCTTTTATGTTTTTTGGATGTCCCGCTTATCACCACCGGTATCGATGTGCCATGAACTCTCCACCAACAAAATCATCTTTTATAGCCATGTTAGGGATTATGTGCAAAGAAACAATGGCTTTCACAGAAATGCCGAACGGCCACACCGGTGCACAGTAAATAGAATAGGCAAGTGGAAATGAGATACGAATTACGAAATGATATAAGAGTAATTAGGAAATAAAAATATTGTAGTATTTTCTTGGAGGTGTAAAACGGTAATTATCCTAAGTTAATATATTTATCAAAGATAAAAATATAAGTATTAAAAAGGCAAAACCATAAACCCTATGGGGTTAATATGGTTCGGCTGACCCTTAGGTATGAGGAGGGGTTAAGTTTGATTAATTATCAAACTTCTGTACTTATGGATAATTAGGGGTTTCCTAATCATACTAGGAAGGTATTCTTATGGCTTCTAATAACACTCTTCTAATTCCTAAATCTCTACCCTCCTCCTTCTCTTGTGCATGTGATCGAACAAACAAACTAAAGGGTCAAAACCCTTTGGTTCGTCCCACAAGTCGACTTAGTCGACTAGTATTTACCCGATTCCATACTCGCAAACTTTGCATAGGTTCATAGCCCTAGTTCTACCTGTACAGTACCGATAGATACCATGAAGTGATGATTTTCCCCAAGAAACCCTAAGGTGTTTTGTGGAACATCAAGAACAAGAAGAAGGCGTTCCATGCTAATCAAGAAAAGTAGTGGAGCTTACGTTATTGTAGGATGAACAAGTAAGTATTCGTAAACACCATTCTTTTGTGTTAGTTGGGTTATATCTCTAATTAGGAGATCTGTGTACAAGGGTTTCGACTGCATGGCTTTGATGAGTTTATTTTCCATTATGCATGTTGTATAGGTTATGCATGTTACCACCAACACCCTACAGTGGTATCAAAACCAACCTAATCATATATAACCTAGTTAGGGATCTTATTAATTGTTGTATTGCCACAAAAAATAAATCTTTAATTTGGTTATGCTAAGTGATTGTACAATAAATTGCACTACCAGGCTTCAATGATGATCAAAGGTATGAGGGGTGTATGTTCCAGCCAAGATTGTCTTTCACCTGAGAATAAGAAATACAAAGACACTACGTTAACTGATTACGCATGGGTAGGACCCTGCGAACCACCTCCGGCGTGAGAGTAAGTATGAGTTATGGTTGTATAAGTGTGTGTAAGTAAAGATATGAGTGTGAAATGAGCTTACCATAATCCATTGCCCGTCCAACCTATTTATAGTGGAAGAAATAGGGTTAGGGGCACTTCTGCGTGAATGTCGGAGATCATGGGGGGGGGGTCCCATGTTTGTGGGTAACCGCTAGGTCTTAGTGACCCACGCTATCAAACTTGGCGGGGAAGCCAGGAAATAGAGGGAGATTGTGGGTTTGACCAAGTCAGGAGGTTCTCCTATCCGTTACTCCTTCGTCAACCATACCCCGAAGGGCTTAGGGCTTTGAACGGCGAATTCCCCGTAGGTAACCTTCGTGCTTACCAATGGTTTGACGCCTATGAATATTCTAGAGACCTAACTTGGGCCTTTGAATAGAAGGGCTTCGTCACGTCTCGGAGGAGTGTCCTTCGAGCTGTTCGGAGGGTACATCATCAAGCCCCCCAGTCGAAAGTGATGCATATGAGCGAAGAGGCATTGCTTTCGACTTCATCATGCAAAAAAAATTTCCCCTCGCTGCTAAACTTATCGCTTAGGAGATAACTATGCGCCTAACTAGCGCATTTAATGCTAACTAACCTCTTTGGCTGCCCGCTACACTGATCACATATCCCCACTTTACCCGGTGACCAAAAAGACCATTTTAAGTTTTAAAAACGTTTGAAATTCGGATAAATTTAATCCCATGGACACGTGTGTGGTTTAGAAGACGGTGAAAAAGAGTATTTAAAGGGAGGTAGTTGAAACCCTAAAACATTTTACTCTCTCCGTCTCTTTTTCCACGCAGTAAACTTTTGATCGTCCATAGCTCCGAAACAAAAGGTAAACATCGCTTCTTGCTTGTAGTTTAAGAAATAAGTATGGATTCCAAGTTTATCATTAAGCAACAAAAATGTACGTTAACTGCGCAATACTTACACGACCATCTAGCTGATTACCCGATCCCACCAGAGTTTGAAATTACGTTACCCAAGTCTAATCATGGTATCTTTGATGCTCCAAAAAGTTTCGTAGGACTATACACTCATGCGTTTAGCCATTCCAACCTTAGGATTCCACTACACCCGCTTATTTTAGAGCTAATGCAATATTACAAGGTGTATATCTCTAGGTTCAACCCATTTGGTTTAGCCAAACTGACCACATTCATAGTAATGTGTAAAGCATATGGCTATGAACCAACTCTAAAGGTATTAAGGGGTTTTTTGAACTTGTATCCTGGGGGTAACTGGTTAACCTTAGCTAAAAGGCCTGAAGGAGATGTGCCAAACCTGTTTGGGAGGGTGTACACCAATATAACAGCTTGGAAGGGCAGCTTTTTCTATGTGCAAAACACTATTATCCCCCTCCCCAACTATCCGGAGCTGTTGAGTAAGGAGTACATGTTTGATGCAAAACGATACAATGACCCCTTGCCATATGAGGTACGAAGGAATCCATGCTATCAGCGTTTGGCTAGATATCCTGTTGATGTGCAAGTGTTCCCCGAGCCAATCGTGTACATGGCTGGGATTGCCCAGAGCTGGGAGGGGTCTCCTAACAAGCCTGTTATCATGTACCATGGACAAAGTATGTTTTTCTACTTCTATTTAAGTAGGACCAATGTAGCACTGATATTTATTTTTACTTGTTTCGTTTTTGCAAAAATGTCATTCAGGAACTTTATGTACCAAGATCTTGATGAAGACTTGAGCTTCATGCCAGCTGAGAATGCCGAAGAGTCCTACGGTGTTGGATCACCTTCCACATCTGTCAACAACAATGATGTAGACACTCCGCAACCAGAGCATGTTGCCACAACACCCCCACAAGCAGCGTTGGAGGGTCCCTCCTAATTGGTTGAGAACGTGACAGACTCGGATGATCCTGCAGAGGAGGATGTCCAGGTCACAGGCTCACCTGGGATAGCTGACAGACTGAAGAGCAGAAAAGGAACAGCAGGCAAAGCAATTAAGTCTACCAACAAGAGGAAGAATCCCCTTCCAGCCTCTGGATCCAGGGCAGTGAGACAGAAGAGTGTTGAGGGCAAGAAGTTTATGAAATCTGCCTTTGAGCTGCCGGATGAGACTGTGGAGATGCATGGTAAGCAATGTCCCCTTTTGAAATACATGAATTGGTAATTACAATAAGTAACTGAACTCTTGTGCACTATATTGGTCGCAAGCCTTCCAGATATGAAGGAGATTCCTAATGCTCTGTCTTGCCACCGTATCCTAGATCATGTTACCCCTTCCAAGTGGAAAGGATTGCTGGACAACATGTCCATTGAAGGGGTTTGTGATCTACGCGATAAGAGTGTTGCTAGGCAGGCAGTGTTGGAAAACCATCTAAATGGTCGAACCAGGGAACTACTCAGGGCAGTCACCAAGGCGAGACAAGAGATGGATGTCATGCTTGAAAGAGAGAAGCACAGGGACCGAGAGTATGCCGAGCTGGAGGCTAAATGTGACGAGATTGAGAGGGATGTTGAGAAGAATCTGCTCGTCCAAGATCTTCATGAAAAGATAGCCCAACTGACAGCTGAATGTGGCAAGCTCAAGTTGGAAGAGGCTAAGGTTATCAGCCTAACAGGTCAAAATGCTGTGCTCGAAACGAAGTGTGCCAGTTTGGAGAGTGAGAGGGCTAGGCTTGGAGAGGTGGAAGTGAAGTTAAGGGAGGAGGTTGATGGCTTGCAGATGAGGTACAAGATGCTGCAAAAGGACCGTGCGGAGGTCGTGTCTAAGGTGGTGCCATATATAGCAATGGAACTCTACAATAGTGATGAGTTGGGAGCACAAATGTGGAAGGTCATCAAAGCAGCTATCTTCCATGGACGGTGCTTGGCTTTGGAGGAGGCTGCTAAAATAGGTAAACCCATAGACCTCTCCAAAATTGAATGCTACCGTCCCACATCGAAAGCTGAATACGATGATGCGGGAAGTGCGTTTGCAACCGCATAGTACTCCTTCCTGGCTGAAGCTACCAAAGATCCTATGGCACCTCTAGAAGACCTCCTCTCAAAGAAGCCCCCCAAGATCAAGCCTGCGACTCCTACCAAGAAAACGGTCCTACCAAGCCTGCCTCAGTTCAACCATCTCCAACTCCATCTCCCAAGAAGCAAGAGTGAAGGCAGCCATGTTGGCAATGATTTGGTTTCAAGGGTGGCATGTACCCTTTCTAAGACAATTTTATGTTACTTTATGATGCTTGTCTGGTTCCTCAAACAATTTTAATATTTGTGATGTATGGCCTAGGCCAAAGACAACTTAAATGGGGCTTAGGCTCTTTATGTAGGTACAAGGGCACTAGCCCTTATTTTGAATGACATAGTGTGGGGGAGTACCTCTACACACTTAGCTATTATTTTTTGTTTGTCTTGTGAACTTCTCTTACGCCATTTTTCCGACGCTTAACTTTTACATCCTAAGGTTAAACAACCTCATTGTGTGTAAATTTCAACACCAAGAATATAATGACCAAATTTGATCATTGACAGAGGGTCGCGACCCACTCTATCTCTAATCCTTTAAGTAGCATGACTTTGTTTATATTTTCACAAGTGCCAAAAACTACTAGGAGAGTTAATGTGAATGTTTTGATAGGCGTAAGTGATGAGGCGTTCGTTACGCCATATGCCCTTTTATTCGACATTGAAACTCATAAACGACTTGGTTGAACAAATCTTTGTGTTTAAGAAATGAAGCAAGAGATTTGTGGGAAATGTCTTATTTATCATTGAATTGGTAGAGAGGATTACATCATTCTTGAAATGAAAACTAAGGCAACTACCAATAATGTTTGCTTTCCCTTGAGAAGCTTCTAATTACAAGAATGAAAAAGTAAAAGTACTTCTTAAACATAGAACTTTCTAAGGTTCGTACCATTCCATGTCATGTCGATGGGTTCTCCGAGAAGAGTGGCCAATTTGTAGGCTCCGTTGCCGTAGGCCTCAGCTATCATGTAGGGTCCTTCCCAAGTAGGTCCCAGATTTCCTTGGTATTCTGCTTTGCTTGCACAGTTGAGGCGTAGCACATATTCCCTAGGCTTGAAGGTGGAAGGCCTGACCATTTTTTATAGTAGCCTTCGATCTTATGCTTGTGCATGGCTTCTCGGATGGAGGCTATCTCTCTTCTTTCTTCTAGTAGATCAAGGTTCTCCCTGATCCTTTCATCATTTTGGGAGGCATCATACGTTGACACACGCTCCGTGTGCACTTAGTTCCGAAGGGATGACCGCTTCTGTTCCGTATGTTAGGCTGAAGGAGGTTTCACCATTGCTTGACTTAGGGTGTGTCCAATGAGCCCATAGTACTTGAGGGAGTTCGTCCACCCATCCATGGTGAGTTTGTCCCAGCCTTTTCTCGATCCCTTGGATGATGTCTCTGTTTGTAACCTCCACTTGTCCGTTACCTTGTGGATGGTATACGGATGTCCAAGACTTCTTTATGTTGAGCCCTTGACAGAAGTCGTAGAAGACTCCTTCAGCATGATATGATGATGTGGGGTACTCCGAATCTGTACACAATGTGCTCCCACACAAACTTCTCGATCTGTCTCCCCGTAATGGAGGCTAAAGGTTTAGCCTCTACCCACTTAGTAAAGTAATCGATTGCCACCAGCAAGAATTTGACTCCTCCAGGAGCCACTGGAATAGGTCCTACGATGTTAATTCCCCACTGGGAGAAGGGCCATGCGGATGTCACACTTGTCATGTCTTGCTTCGGCATCTTGGGAGCGTTTGAGTGTATCTGACAGGCTTCACATTTGTGAATCATTTCTGCCGCATCCCTGTGCATCGAAGGCTAGTAATAGCCTAAGTTCATTATCTTCGAGACAACCTAGTGGGGCCCTGCATGGATACCGAATGATCCTTCGTGGACTTCAACGATAATGCTTGTAGCCTGTTTGGGTCCCACACATTTTAGCCAAGGTGATAGAAATGACCTTCTATATAGGGTTTCCCTTATTAGCCGGTACTGTGGAGACTTAACCCGTATTTTCCTTGCTAGTTTGGGATCTTCAGGGAGAAGACCACTTATCAAATACTCCCTGATGGGAGTTGTCTCTCTTTCTTCATGAACCATGTCCGTAACTTCCTTGCGAACGATGGACCTTTCAGGTAGGACCTCGACAAGTACTTCTTTGGTGAGATGAGCGAAGGCCATAGAGGCTAGCTTGCTCAGTGCAACTGCCTTCTTGTTCTGATTCCTACGGACATGTTGGATGGTGTAGGAATCGAAGCTCTCCAGCATCTCCTTTATTTTTTCCAAGTACTGTTTGACGACGGGCTGCTTTGCTTCATAAGAGCCTGTCACTTGGTTAGCTACTAATTGAGAATCTACGAAAATGACATATCTTTAGCTAATCGGAGGCATGCTAATAGGGCTTCGTACTCCGCTTCATTGTTTGTGGCTTCGAACTTGAAATGAAGAGCATATGTATGCTCCTTCCCATCAGGACTGACTAGCATTAGTCCTGCTCCAGAACCATCGAAGCTTGATGTCCCGTCTGTATAAAGTTTCTAGTCATCCTGTACCTCAGTGAGTTTAGCTTCGGGCTCTGCCTTTTCTGTGTCTGGCTCGGAAGGCGTTTCTGCCTGGAAGTCTGCGAGAATTTTTCCCTTAATAGAGTTTCGACCCTTGAACTCTATTTCATGCTCCCCAAGTTCGATAGCCCGTTTAGCCACCCTTCCAGACTTTCCAGGCTTCGACAAAATCTGTTTGAGTGGTTTGTCGGTTAAAACTGTGATTGGATGGGCCTGGATGTATCGCCGGAGCCTCCTTTCTGCGTAGATTAGAGCTAGTATTAACTTCTCCAATGTTGGATAGTTGATCTCTGCCCTCTGCAAGACCCTACTGACAATGTAAATGGGGATTTGTCGCTTGTCCTATTCTGCCATAAGGACTGCGCTAATGCTCTCCATGGAGGATGCTAAGTACATGAACAACAACTCGCCTTTGATTGGGGCTATAAGTGTTGGAAGGATTTCAATGAACTCCTTCATCTTCTGAAAAGCAGCTTTTGCGTCCTGACTCCACTGAAAAGTCTTCTTATCAACGCAGCCTTTAAGTGTTTTGAAGAACGATAGGGATCTGTCACCCCCTTCGACAAAAATCGACTTAGAACAGCTAGCTTTCCATTCAGACTTTGCACATATTTTAAACATTTAAGAGCTTGGAGATCCGTAATTGTCTTGACCTTGGAGGGGTTAGCCTTTATCCCCTGCTTAGTGATCAAATGCCCTAGCAACTACCCCTCTTCTACACCGAAGGAGCATTTTTTAGGGTTCAGCTTCATGTTAATAGCCCGAAGCTGGTCGAAGGTTTCTTGCATGTCGAGGAGTAAGTCCTCCTCCATCTTGCTTTTAATAACCATGTCGTCAACGTATGCTTCGAGATTTCTGCCTATCTGTTTTTTGAAGGCTTTATCCACGAGTTGTTGGTATGTTGCCCCTGCGTTCTTCAATCCGAAGGGCATCTTTCTGTAACACTAGACACCTTTGCTTGTGTAGAAGGCTGTATTTTCCTCGTCCTCCGTCGCCATCTGGATATGAGGATACCCTTTATAGGCATCTAGGAAGCACTTTAGCCGGAAGCCTGCCAAGGATTCTACCTTCCATTCAATTTCTGGTAGAGGGTAACAATCCTTTGGGCATGCTTTGTTGATGTCCGTGAAGTCAACGCACAAGCGCCACCCTCCGTCGCTCTTTTTGACCATTACTAGGTTGGCCACCCAGGTTTGGTATTTAACTTCCCTTAGGATGCTAGCTTGTGTCAGTTCATCAACTTCTTTGCAGGCTGCAGCGTTTCTTTCGGGGGCTAGGCTCCTTCTTTTCTGTTTTATTGGCTCAATATGTTTGTATTCGTTGAGTTTATGCTCCGTACCGAAGGACTGTCCGTCTATCAGCAATGTTCTAGGGACCCCTGTCATGTCAGAATATTTCCAAGCAAAAATATCAAGGTTAGTCCGCAACAGTTCTGTGAGCTTCACCTTGAAATTCGTCAAGAGTTGCTTTCTTATCACCACCGTTTTTTCAGGGTAGCTAGGGTTAACTACAACTCGTTCTTCCGCATCTGTACAACTTAGAATTCCTATCGGAGGCTCCTCCGATTCTTCTTTGATCCTCTTGACACCATATACACCCTTATCCGCCCCATAATTGGAATGAACAGTTCCTACTCCGAAGGGGGTTTGGAACTTAATGGCAGCATGTATGGTGGAAGGTGAGTGTCTCCGTGCGGGATAAGGGGCCTTCGCCTATGGTGATTTCCAACGGTACTTCTCCAAGGGGCCATGAGTGCTCGCCGGAGAACCCTACCAGAGATGTTTTTGAGCCTACCCTTCGTGAGCGTATAGATGACTTGAGCTTTAGGAAACAATGCTCATAAATGATCTCGCAGGAGCTTCCACAACCCATGTACGCTCGGTTTACCTCCCTATTTGAGACCCGTACCTTGATGACCACGGGGTCAGTCGAAGGTGTCTGCCCCAGGATGGAAGGGAATGTTATCTCTCCTACGCTTCCCAGCTCCCCATCTGCTTCTTTCCGTTTCAAGGTCTGATCATGTCTGTGCACCATTAGTATCGGAGCCTCTGTAGGGGTAGCCTCTTTTTTGTTTCCTTTCCATTCACCCAGTTGGATGTCGGAAAACTTGTCTTTTCCCTTCTTGATGCCTTTAACCAGGTGTGCTAATTGTCCGGATCGTACCGCCTCTTCAATCTGCTTTTTTAGCTCCCTGCAGCTGTTTGTGTCGTACCCATGGTCTTCGTGAAAGTGGCAATACTTTGACATGTCCCTGGCTTTGCTTCGTGCTGACATCCGAGGTGGTGGGTCGAAGGATTTTGCGGCTTTCTCGGTAGCTAGAATCTCCTGGGGAGATTTGACCAAGTTTGTCAAGAGTCCATGATTCGAGCCTCTGTTCTTCTTCTTATTCTTGGATCCTTCCCAGGAGGACCCTCTGGAGAACTTGTCAGAGGCTTCCCTTTGCTCTATCGGAGCTCTATTTGCTGCTACTTCTTTAGACTCAATCCAAGTGTAAGTCTTCTCCATCAGTGCCTTGTAAGTGGTAGGAAGATCGGTGGACAGGAATTCCACCAAGCTTCGAGTCCGAAGGCCATGTACAAAACCAGAGATCCTCTGATCTTCGTGCAAACCTAGAATTTGCAAAGTTTCATCGGTATACCTCGTAACAAAGGCCCTTGTGCTTTCATTGTCCCTTTGCTTGATGGTATGCACGGCTAGGTGGGTCTTGGTGTACTCCTTCTGTTGGCTAAAGTGTGATCGGAACTTAGCCTTAAGATCGTCTAGACTTACAATGCTCCCCAACTTCAGTCCATTCCACCATATCCTTGCGGAGTCTCAGAGTGTGTATGTGAACATGTGGCATGCTACGGGCATGACCCACTTCTGCATCTTGATAGTGCCTTCGAACAAGTGTAAGAAGTTATTAGGATCACCTTTCTCATCGTAGGTGCCTATGTGAGTGGGCATCTTTACACCGTCAGGTAGAGGGTAGTCTTGGATCCACTTCACAAAAGGTGTGCAAGCTCCAGATGCTTTGGCATAGTAAGGGTTATATGGAGGTGGATAAACAGGTGTAGGGTTGTATGGGTTAGGAAATGGTTGTGTGTATGCAGGGTAAACTGTAGAAGGTTGATACGAAGGGTTTCCACCCATCGACTGTGTAGGAACATGTCCATAGGGCATTTGCTGGTAACTCTGGTTGGGGAGAGAACCATTCGGAGGGTAGGTGTTATAGGTTTGAGCAGGTAGGTAGGGGTTCATTCCCGGAGGGGGTAACTGATTCATACCTGAGTGTGGAGGAGGGCCTCCGACACTCGAGACATATGATGGGGGTATCGAAGCCCCCATCCCTTCTCTTCCTAAGTGAGCAGCTAGGAGAGGGGGTAGATTTACCCCTCCGTTCCCTACTGGATTGCTTCCTCCGTTAGAGTTATCGCTCCTTCTTTTACCTTGTACTCTTTCCCTTCTTCCCGGATCTCCTCCGGGACCTTCTTCAAAACCCACAGTCCTTCCATTAGGCATTCTTATGGAAGGAGAACCATTTCGTAGGGCCGAACGCCCCCTGTTAACCGGTCGAGGCCACTCATCTACCTCAATCTCTTCATCATATTCCTCACTGGAATATTCCAGTTTTCTTTGCATTTCAGTGTTGCGAACTTGCCTCTTATGGGCCCTTAGTAAAGACTCTAAGGCTTCGAAGTTTGCCTCAACGAAGGCAGGGCTAATTTCTGGAATAGGGTTAGCGGAAGTTGAGGCGTGATGTACGAGAGTGGTTTCCAAACGAGATCGTGTAGTGAAGGTGGATGCTGTTATGGGGGCGAGATTATCGGTGTTAGTTGTGTTGAGGGGGACCAGGGTAGAGAAACCTGGTGGAGGTGTATCTTCCCTTCCTGGTTCCATTCCGGAAAGGTAGCGTAATCGGTTAAGGTTTTAAGACTTGGTGATTACGGGACTAATAGTAGCGGTCCCACGGATGGCGCCACTGATTGTACAATAAATTGCACTACCAGGCTTCGATGATGATCAAAGGTTTGAGGGGTGTATGTTCCAGCCAAGATTGTCTTTCATCTGAGAATAATAAATACGAAGACACTACGTTAAGTGATTACGCATGGGTAGGACCCTGCGAACCACCTCTGTCGTGAGAGTAAGTATGAGTTATGGTTGTATAAGTGTGTGTAAGTAAAGATATGAGTGTGAAATGAGCTTACCATAATCCATTGCCCGTCCAACCTAATTATAGTGGAAGAAATAGGGTTAGGGGCACTTTTGCGTGAATGTTGGAGATCATGGGGGCGTCCCATGTTTGTGGGTAACCGCTAGGGCTTAGTGATCCACGCTCTCAAACTTGGCGGGGAAGCCAGGAAAGAGAGGGAGATCGTGGGTTTGACCAAGTCAGGAGGTTCTCCTATCTGTTACTCCTTCATCAACCATACCCCGAAGGGCTTAGGGCTTCGAATGGCGAATTCCCCGTAGGTAACCTTCGTGCTTACGAATGGTTTGACGCCTATGAATATTCTGGAGACCTAACTTGGGCCTTCGAATAGAAGGGCTCCGACATGTCTCGGAGGAGTGTCCTTCGAGCTATTTGGAAGGTACATCATCACTAAGGTTTGGTCGATTATGTTATCATGGTTTTTGTTTTTCTTGACAACTAGGGTTTTTTGGTAAAGGGTTTCCCCGATAAATGCATTACTCTAAAAAACATTTAAGTACAACAGATATGGGTGACTCCTACATCTCAGCCCGTTACATAGGGTACCTGCTTACATAACAAGCAAACTACTGCTATAACCAAAAAAAATGCTATAACTAGATTACAATTGACTCATAATAAAATAAAAAATAATCTTTTGTTTCTTTCGTCCGGGAACCTTGATATCGAAAGCATCACAGAAAGCCTGTTGATCTTCCGAAATACCATATTCCTCATACAAATCATCATCATATGGATCATAATCAATACACACTGTTTCCTTCTATTGTTCATATAATCTGTTAGTCCCATACCCACTTCCACTTTTATGGATCATAATCAGTAATCACTTCCGTTGACAACTAGGGTTTTATCACTCTTGTGATTTAATTAGGGTTTGTATGTTTTGAATGCATGAAATCAATCCATTAAGGTTTTCTAAATCAATGCATTAGGGGTTTTCTAAGTCTTGTTTTTCTTGTATGCAAGTAATCTTATTTTTATTTTATGATTTATAGTTTTAGATATTTTTGGTAAAACGTAAACCTTCCTAAGAATATGCTAAAACTGTAATTGGAAACCCTAGGCAACCAAGTTTAATCATATAGAAACACTATTACTTAGGGAAGAAAAAAAAATACTAATATAAGATTACCTAAACCCTAAGTGGGTCGATTTTATATATCCTAGCCAGATAAAGCATAAAATTTTACTCGCACAAATCTTGGTGACCAGGTTGTGAGTTTTCATAAAGTGATGTAGTTTTATATTGTTTATATTTTAAATGTTTTGGTTTTTATAGTGGCCTGCATGTTATTGTTATTCCCTCTTGTAATTCAATTTTAAGAAGCCTATACGAGGTAGGAGAACCTATGTAGTACGAAGAGGGAGGAGATCCGTTAGGAACAACGAGAAAATCACAGGCCTTCATACCTTTTGTCATGTTTAACCCATAAGATAGATCCAACATATATGTTGTATTTGTAAAATTAAAAAGTATATGTGGTATGAAGTCTAAAAGGGTATTTGTTTATTTTTTTTTAAAATGTTATAAAATATGATAACTTATAAGTTTATACCTCTTCATATAACTTATTTAAAATTCAACCACTAAAGTTTTATTGATTACCCTATTTTTTTGAGTTTCTGTTTTCGCACACTTATATTTTTATTATTATTTTTTTGTCTCAATCAAATTTTATCAAATTTTTCAAAGTTTGGCTAATATTATTAAGGGAAAATTAGTCAAATAGACCGCGCACCCTGAGGCTTATCACTTTCGGGACCACGCACTTTTGCCGAATGAAAATGGACCAGTTGCCCAACGATTTCCTGGTATCCAACCATGGGGTGCCATGTGTCCGACAAAGGTATGACCAAAGTACGTATTTTGAGAGTATATGTCATGTATTGTAAGGTATTGTTTTTTGGGCAACCAAATTGTATTTTCGGGCAACTATATACTATTGGGCAACTTGTATTTATACACGAGGATAATATGGTCATTTTACACTGGTTGTATTATAAAACTAATAACAATAACGCACACAACATCACGTACGCACACACACAATCAAACATCTTCTTGTACAATTTCTAACAGCTTCTACAATTAAACGTCTTCTTCTACATCACGCGCACACACTCACAAACCACATCTTATTCACAAAACCATCTAAACCCTAATTAATTTTACTCTATAATTCCATATGACAAAATTAAAGTTGTACAATTGTAAAATCGCAGTTCGTTCTATATTGAAGTTGCTGCCAGATATTAAACTCTGTTTGTCAAAGAATGAAAACCGCGAAAGGTTGTTCAGGAAAACAATATTTGGTCCATGGTTGGATATAAAGTCGTGCGAGAATGACTGCCTTCTGATGCATTATGGTTTGCAACACCAGGTATATGTTTCTAACATCTCTGATCCCCTCCACTAAAATTCCAAATTGGGGATCATTCGTTAAGGTTTGGCCGGAAAGAATTTTGTCTAATAACAGGGTTTCGATTTGGCAAAGTTTCAAAACCTATTAAATGATCTAGCGCATTTTTCGATCGTGTATTTCCTGAAAAAAAGAGTAATGGTATAACAAATGTACATGCAATTGATCTTTTGGAACTTGTTATTGACGGAAAAAAGGATGGGAAAAAGTGGTTATCTCTTTCTGATGACGATGCTGTTAGGGTGTGTCTGCTGGTAGCTGCAGAGCTGGTGTTTATGGGAAAAGAAGACAGGAATTGCATCCATAATCACTTATTGTCCTTGGTTGATGATTTTGAAGCCTGGAATGTATTTCCTTGGGGTGAATATATGTGGCATAAATTTTATCAAAAGGACTGTCAATATTGTTCATATTCACAGAAAAGATCATTTCTTAAAATTGAAAAAAAACCCAAAGTTCAGTGCCACATACAATCTATACGGGTTCGCTTGGGCTTTCAAGGTTAGAATTCTCAGTAGTTTGTACTAATGTATGAATGTATAGCTTTGATAACATATTTCTTTACAAAAACAAGTTATTAAAAGCTTTTGATTCTATTTTGTTGTGCTATTACTTATTCATTTCAAAAGTACCTAAAATTAATGTTGTTGTTTTATTGTTATGAAATGCTGGTGTTTTGTTCTGTATACAAGTAATATAAAAGTTACCCGTAATTTAGATAACAAATGATGCAAAAACCACTAAACTTTTTCAAACTCTAAAACCACCTAAAAGTCACTAGAAATCCAAAGATATGTAAGAGATGATCAAACCATGGCTCTTGATACCATATGTAACATATTGGATTTCATAAACACACTAAACCATAAGATCAAATAGGCGTTCAATATGATTCTAGAGAGAGAAAGTTAGGTGGGTGTAGTTTTGTGTTCCAAATCATTGTATGTGCTTGGGTTTTGATTTGGTAACCTTGAATCATCGTGGTTGGGTTGTTTTTGGATTGAAAAGTGGTGTTTTTGTGTTTTTTCTAGCTAGCGACTTGAGCCACGGATAAGTAGTCTTGGTAGTGACTTGCTTTGTAATTTGGTAGCGAGTTGTAGTTGAAGGTCTTATCGAGTTGAGCTAGCGACTTGTCTATTGAGACAAGCCGACAAATAGTACACTTAGTGGATTCTCCACTACGGGTAGCGACTTGGTGAAAGTTAGCGACTTGTACTTAAGTTTGTTAGCGACTTGGTGTTAGCGATTTGGTTCTTAGCGAGTTGCTCTTTAGCGACTTGACAACTTAGCGACTTGCTGTCAAAATTTTGCTAGCGATTTGGTGCTTAGCGAGTTGCTCTTTAGCGACTTGGTGCTTAGCGACTTGCTGTCAAAATTTTACTAGCGACTTGGTGCTTAGCGACTTGGTTCAGGTTTTCTTAGCGATTTGGTTGACTCTGTCTGTAATATGGTTTTCTCTTGATTTAGTAAAATCCCGTGAAAGAATCTATTTCCTGGTTTAATCATAGAGTTATAAAATCCCGTTTAATCTGTCAACATGTCTACAAACGTTCCTACAATCATCTCCGCTATTGCCGAGGATGTTCAAGCAGCTGGTTCAGATACTCGTCCACCCATGCTTGACAGAACTGACTACGACTCTTGGGCTCAACGAATCAGATTGTACTGTCTTGGAAAGGAAAATGGAGTCAACATTCTCAAATCCATTGATGAAGGACCGTATCGGGTTGAGACTACTAGAGACTTAATTGATACAGCTGAAGATGGAACAATGATCTATGGAATTGACAGACCAAAGACATATGATGAGCTCGATGATAAGGAGAAAAAGAGATTCGATGCTGATATCAGGGCTTCTAACATCGTACTTCAAGGTCTTCCAAAAGATATCTACAAGCTGATCAATCACAACACCGAAGCCAAGGCAATGTGGGATAATGTCAAGATGCTTCTCTCAGGTTCTGAATTAACTATGGAAGACAGAGAATCACAACTCTATGATGAATTTGAACACTTCAAGATGAAACCAGATGAGAGTGTCTATGAGTATTACGTGAGATTCCACAAGCTTGTTAATGATATGAGGAACATCAGAATGACGATGCCAAACATTCAGCTGAACTCAAAGTTTGTGAACAACATGAATCCCGAATGGCACAAGTTTGTCACCTCTGTGAAGCTAACCAAAGGATTGAAGAATACGAACTATGAGCAACTCTATGCCTTCCTTCTTCAGAATGAGAGACATGCTATGTTTGAAAAAAGGATTCTTAATCAGTTCAAAACCAACCAGGGAGAGACAAGCTCATCGAATGATTCAACTGCTTTCTACTCAAACATTGGAATCACAACCAAAGCCTCACAAGTCATACCCATGGGTAATGGTAATCACAAACTCATTCCCGACCCAATGTTCAAACAAGCTGATGCTGATGCACACATGGGAAACTTCATTAATCAACTGGCTCTCATGATCAGTCAAAACATGAACTCTCTCCCACACACCAACAACAACCTCAGAACAACATCTAATCCACACAATCAGACAACTGCCAGAGATGGAAAGGTTATGGTGCAGCCAGTTCAAGAAAGGCAGTACGAACAAGGAAGAGGTGGAGCTGGTAGAGGTTATGCTGCAAATCAGAATAGGGGAAGGAATGGAAACCAGGGTCAAGAAAAGCCAATCAAATGTTACAACTGTGGAGGTGAGGGACACATTGCAAGGAACTGCACATCGCAAAAACGCCCTCAGAATGCCGAGTACTTCAGGGATAAGATGTTGCTTGTGCAAGCTCAGGATAATGGTGCAGCTTTGGATGAAGAGGAGTTGTTGTTCTTGGCTGAGGGAAATGCTAAGACATATGATGCAGATGTGGATGAGCAACCAATTCAAGAGATAGGCCATAATCATCAGAATGCCTTTCAAGTAGCTGATTGTGATGCATACGACTCTGATGTTGATGAAGAACCCACTGCACAAACCATTTTCATGGCTAGCATTTCTCCAATGGTCTCTCCTAAAGTCTCATCATCACCACAAGCTGGTCCATCCAAAGACAAAATCATTTCGGAGGTATTAAAATTATACGATGAAGTTGATGAGCAAAAGATACATAACGAAGTACAATCAACTGTAATTATTGAGTCAGATATTGCAAATATGGGTAATATCAATGTTGTCCCATATGATCAATATGTGGAACAAAGTGAAAGTGAGATTGTACCAAGTGATGTATCTTATGCAGTCAATGATGGCTATACTTTTGACGAATACACTGCACGTGCCCCTGATGATTCTGTTATTTCTGAACTTAATGCTTATAAAGAACATGTTGCTATTTATGAACAACGTGCTAAGTTTGAATTAACCTCCCGTGAGCAGGAAATAGATGACCAAATGCGTACAACTATTAGAAAAAGTAGGTTTAGAGAAGAAGTATTGAAACAAGAGTTAAACTCCTTACAAGATAAGCTTTCTAAAACTGCTAAGCAAAAGCAAGAACTTCAAGAAAATGTTAAAATGCTTAAGCAAGAATTCAGTGTTAAGGAATCAAAACTTTTGAATGATTTTTCTAATCTAAAAACCTTGAAGAACAAGCTTGAAAATAAGTTGTACGTACAAGGAAATACCATTCAGACTGCTCACTTAATCACTAAGCATAGAGTCTTAAGCGATAAGCATAGCATTCCCCTTGTTGAGGAACCAAATCCAGAGGTCATTATGAAGGCTAGAAATGCTCATAAGGTTCTTTATGATGGCAATTAAATCCTTAAGCCTAGACAGAAACCTAGTTGCGTTAAGTGCACTGAGGAAGATAAGAAATCAGATGAAGTCACTAGGGAAAAGATGAACAAGAAACTAGATGATCCTAAATGTAAAGAGAAGAAAATAAATATCACACCCCATGATTACAAGAAGGAGAATTGGATTTCCTTGAACATGTTTAAGACTCAGACGTTGTTAACACCCGAACAAGTGTTCTGGAAAAAGGATTTAGATAAGCAAAAAGCAGAGAATCTTGTTGTAACTAACCCCCCTTTAGGAAAATGCCTTCAGTGACTGTATATCCTCCCAATACACCAATGCATTTAGTTCCTAGGACTATTGCCACTAAAAGCAAGACCTTAATCAGTCAATATGTTATTTTTCAACTATTTGTTGATTTTGAGAAAACTTGTAAGAAAAGGATCACACCCACTGGTATAACTGAAGGGGGAAGGGGTTTTTAGCAAACGAAAGAATGTTATTTAACTGAAGTCATGCCTTTCTTTAAACAACTAAAAGATCATTTTGAAAGTCTTAAAAAGGGAATGAACTTAGACATTAAAGAAATGGAAAAGGAGTTTGATGCAATGATAGTTGAGGTTAGTGACTATGAGCGAGCACTAAAATATAATGAGATTGAGAGGAAGAACTTGCATACATTGAATGACACTCTTATTTCTGAATGTATTACTCAAGATGTGTTTTTCACTGCTATAAACTGTTCCATTAATGCTTCTCAATTTCATGAATTATCTGTTGCCCTGAAAGTCTCCCATGATCGTGTCATTAAGCTTGAAAAGACTAATTCTAAACTAAATGAGAAAATTGAACTGGATGATCACGATAATTTGGTTAAACATTTTTCTAAACTAGAGGTTGAGCATTTTAATTTACAACTAAAATATCAGCATCTTAAAGAAAATGTCAAAACTTCAAATATCAAGACATCCTCAGATGCTCCAGAGTTTGATGCAGTTTTTCAAATTAACAAACGTGATGAACAGATTCAAGCTCAGTGTAACACGATCAGAAAGTTGAAAGCCCAAATCTCTCAATTAAAGGGTCAAAAGAACAATGTGACAGGCTCCCAAATGCCTCCTCCTTTAGATTCTCAGAATTCTCAAACGTTTCATCTTCAGAACTTAGTAAATGCATTACAAAAGGAAAACGAAAGTTTTCTAGAAGAAAATGAAAAGGTTAAACTTCATTTCAATGAGTTATTTGAATCAATAAAGGTCACTCGTAACAAAAATAACGAACAAATAGCTTCATTGCAAAAGGAAATTGAGAATCTGAAGAGCCAGGTAAAAGGGAAAATGCCAATGACCAATGGGGAGAATGGTGTATCAAAGGTTCACTCTTGCAATAAATATGCTTTTTCTGTGAAATATGTTCCCCCTCATCTTAGGAATAACAAACTTGCAATTCAAACATATTTCTCCTACCTTAAGGATTGTCTAGAATGTCTCCGTGAGATTGTTGAAGAGGATAAGTTAGAGAAACCACTTGATAATGCAATTGGGCATGCATGCTTATATGCCGAACGATCTCAAGAACTTCTAGAATGCTTAATCACAATATGCCCTAAGTCCTTAGGTGAGAGAGTTAATCCTTTGATTCCTTGTTCTATGCCTAGTGCCAAGCATGAAATCCATTCAATGCCCAATGTTATGAATGTGAACCTTAGTGTGCCTTCAAGTAGTTCAGATTCCAGATCTGTAAGTGCTAAGAAAGAGAACTCTAGTGTGCCTTTTAGGAGTACAAATCCCAGCACTTCTTGTGTTAAGAAAGTGAACCTTAGTGTGCCTGCATGTAGTTCAGATCCCAGCACATCTAAACAGGGGATGCAAAGAGTAGCAAAACCAACTAATGTTCCCATTCCCTCTACAGGAGTAATCAGTGACATTAAAGCAAGCAGGTCAAAGTCTCAAGACAATACAAGGAATGATAGGACCTCGCAAGCTAAGAATGTGCATTGGAAGAGAGTAGAAGACCAACCTAGGAACTTTAAGTTTGAGCCGAATAAAACGAATTGTGTTGATTCTAGTATTTGCCATAGGCGTACTGTAATTAATTCGAATTCTGATACTATTTGCAAACCTTGTAATGATGTATGCTTGAATTCTGTTACTAATCATGAATGTGGTGTGAATGTTTTGTCTAAAGCTGTCAAATCTCCAGTTAACATTGTTAAAGCATAATATCATGCTAAGAAGGCAAAAAGGCAAAGGCTAAAGAAAGTTAGAAAACAGTGGAAGCCCACAGGAAGAAAATTTAGTAAGATAGGTTATCAATGGATACCTGTTGGCCATAAGGTTAATCAGACAATGCCCACTAGAAAATGGATGCCTACTGGTAGAACTATTCCCTTAAGAAGTGAACATACTTTAAATAGGAAAAATACGGACACTAGTACTGCATCTATTCATAATAACTCCATTGATTCAATTTCTGATATGAATGTTTCTATTTCTGATGTGGGTGTTCCAATCACTGTTACTAACCAAATGGAACCCATTCTTGCATGGGGATCCCAAATATCCAATTATCCATTCTTGTCTGTGTTCAACTGCAGATCGTTCAAATCGTTCTGTGGTACCTGGACTCAGGCTGTTCCAAGCATATGACTGGAGACCGGTCGCGGCTCATGAACTTCGTGAGTAAATTCATCGGGACAGTTAGATTCGGGAACGACCATTTTGGAGCTATTATGGGTTATGGAGATTATGTGGTTGGTAAAAGTGTGATTTCCAGGGTATATTATGTGGAAGGTCTTGGTCACAATTTGTTCTCTGTTGGTCAATTCTGTGATTCCGATCTAGAAGTGGCTTTTAGAAAACATACTTGCTTCGTTAGAGAACTTGATGGTGTAGAATTATTAAGAGGAACTCGAGGTTCTAGCCTATACACCATCTCTATCGATGACATGATGAAGTCCTCTCCAATCTGCTTACTATCAAAGGCTTCTAAAACAAAGTCTTGGTTATGGCATCATCGTCTCAATCACTTGAACTTCGGCACCATAAACAACCTTTCCAGAAAGGATCTTGTCAGAGGCTTACCTAGATTAAAATATGAAAAAGATCATCTTTATTCAGCCTGCCAATTGGGTAAACGCACGAAATATGCCCACAAACCAAAACCCACAAATTCTGTAATGGAAGTTCTTCATACCCTTCATATGGATCTGTGCGGACCAATGAGAGTGCAAACGATAAATGGGAAGAAATACATTCTAGTAGTTGTTGATGACTACTCTCGATTTACTTGGGTAAAGTTTTTGAGGACATAGGATGAAACTCCAGATGTCATCATCAAACTAATCAAACAGCTTCAGGTTCGACTCAACAATACTGTCAGAATTGTTCGAACAGACAATGGCACAGAGTTTGTCAACAAAGACTTAATTTAGTTTTATGAAAGTGTTGGAATCAGTCATCAAAGAAGTGTTCCACGAACTCCTCAACCGAACGGTGTAGTTGAAAGACGAAATCGAACTCTTGTAGAAGCCGCAAGAACAATGCTTATTTATTCGAAGGTTCCAATGTTTCTATGGGCTGAAGCTATTGCCACTGAATGCTACACCCAAAATCGTTCCCTTATACACACTTCTCATGGAAAAACTCCATATGAACTTGTTCATAAACGAAAACCTGATCTCTCCTACCTTCATGTGTTTGGTGCTTTGTGCTATCCAACAAATGACAGTCAAGATTAGGTAAATTAAGAGCAAAGGCAGATATTGGAGTTTTTGTTGGGTATGCACCAAACAAGAAGGGTTACCGAATCTACAACAAGAGAACCCGAAATATCATGGAAACAATTCACGTTACGTTCGATGAGCTGACCGGTCAAATAGCTCCTGGACAACCCAGTTCTGGACCCGCACTTCAAAACAGTCCCATTGGTTCATCCCTTGTACCAAATTCCTCTCCAGCTATTCCATATGTACCTCCAACTGAAGATGATTTGAAGAAATTGTTTGATCTGATGTTTGATGAACTCTATGAGCCAAGTGCTAATGAACTGTCAATTCCCACAACAGAGGCTGCTCATATCCCTGAGAATGAAGTCAATCCTTCAGTCTCAATATCATTAAGTCAAGAAGCGCCTGCTGCTGATAACTCAGTCTCATCAACAAATCATCAATCTTCGAATGTACATCATGGAACTGTTTCTGGCATCAATGATGAAGTTAATCCCTTTGCTACTCCTGAAGATGCTCCATTTGAAAACATATTTGCTCCTGGATCATCATCAGAACCATCTTCTTCAAGAGACATCGACTCTGCTACCTCAGTCCCACAACAACTGCCACATGAACACCTTAGAAAATGGACTCACGATCATCCATTAGACAACATCATTTGAAATCCCTCTCGTCCAGTATCAAGACGGAAACAACTTGCAACCGATGCCTTATGGTGCTTCTTCAACTCCGTACTCTCTAAGATCGAACCAAAAGATGTTAAAACCGCCATGAATGAAGACAGCTGGTTCAATGCCATGCAAGAAGAAATTCATGAGTTTGATCGACTTGATGTATGGGAATTAGTACCTGCTCCAGATTGTGCTATGATCATTGCTCTAAAATGGATCTTCAAAGTGAAACTTGATGAGCATGGTGATGTCTTAAAGAACAAGGCTCGATTGGTTGCTAAAGGATACCGTCAAGAGGAGGGTATTGACTTTGAAGAATCATTTGCTCCTGTTGCTTGTATCGAGGCAATCAGAATCTTCTTGGCTAATGCTGCTAGTAAGAACATGGTAGTCTATCAGATGGATGTAAAGACGACATTTCTGAACGGAGATCTTAAAGAATTCGTCTATGTCAGCCAACCTGAAGGCTTTGTGAATCCAGAGCATCCTACTCACGTCTATCATTTGAAGAAGGCTCTTTACGGTTTAAAGCAAGCTCCAAGGGCATGGTATGATACATTATCAAAGTTTCTTCTATCTACCGGATTCAGCAAAGGAGCAGTTGATCCAACATTGTTCACCAGGAAGTCAGGCAAACATTTAATTCATGTTCAAATTTATGTTGATGATATCATCTTTGCCTCGACTGACCCCAATGAGTGTGACCGTTTTTCAAATGAAATGGGTTCTAAATTTCAAATGTCAATGATGGGACAAATGTCATTTTTCTTGGGATTACAAATTTCACAAAGTCCCGGAGGCATTTTCATAAATCAATCTAAATATGCAAATGAGATTTTAATGAAATTTGGATTTGATTCAAGTGACCCTGTTGACACTCCCATGATAGAGCGTACTAAACTTGATGAGGACCACTCAGGGATCATGGTAGATCAAACGAATTATCGGAGTATGATTGGATCCCTGATGTACCTCACAGCTAGTAGACCAGACATCTTGTTCGCTGTGTGCATGTGTGCCAGATACCAGGCTAAGCCTACTAAAAAGCACCTTGAAGCAGTTAAACGGGTCTTTCGGTATCTCCAAGGTACCATCAATATGGGACTTTGGTACCCGAAAGACACCGGTATGTCACTAACAGCCTATGCAGATGCTGATCATGCAGGATGTCAAGATACTCGTCGAAGTACTTCTGGAGGTGCTCAGTTTTTGGGTGATAAGCTTGTGAGTTGGTCTTCAAAGAAGCAAATGAGTACTTTTATTTCCTCTACAGAGGCGGAATACATAGCCATGTCATCTTGTTGTGCTCAAATCCTATGGATGAGATCCCAATTATCTGACTATGGCTTTGAATTCAACAAAATCCCTCTGTACTGGGATAATAAAAGTGCTATTGCTCTCTCATGCAACAACGTACAACACTCAAGAGCAAAGCACCTCGACATTCGACATCATTTCATCAGGGAGCAAGTTGAAAACGGTGTGGTGGAACTTTACTTTGTGAGGACTGAATACCAGTTAGCAGACATCTTCATCAAAGCTCTTCCTAGAGAACGTTTTGAGTTTATTCTTCCACGACTGGGTCTTAAGAGCCTACAACCAGAAACACTCAAACTTCTTCAAGAGGAAGAAGAGGAGTAAAAGATTTCCTTCATCTATCCCCTGTAAATATTTTTTCGAAAAACAAAATAGAAAAATATAAAACTTTCAAAATCCATAAAAAATTTGAAAAATTCGAAAAATCTTCATAAAATATTGTCATTTTGTCATGTTTCTCTGGATTCGATAATATCTAGGGTCTTGATGTTGTCATTCAAAGAATGACACGGGACTTTAGATGTTGTGCGAATCTAAAAAAAAATGTGGGAGAAAGAGAAAAAAAAATGGTTTATTGTCATTTCAGGCAGTAACCCGCTTTTCAAAGATTGAATAGAGCCATACTTTATCTTGGTTTTCAAATTTCATGCTCTGATTCTTTAAACTAATCCTTACTATCTAATGAAAACTAATTGTTTTGAAAAATAACTCGGACTCTATTTTTGATAATCATCTGGACTTAAAAGTTTGTCAAAATATCTATCTCTCAATCAACAACTTATGTCATTGATTGAGGGGGAGAATGATATCAATTAAATCATAAAGTTATTTGTCATAAAATTATTTTCAAAAGATAATCATGCATGTTTATTCAATGGAGTTTAAAGTCTCAAAATCCGATCCTTATCAGTTAAAACGTTTTTCATAATCAAGTCACAATTCTCCCTAAATGCTTTCAAATTCAATTTAAATCTACAGAGATCACAAATCTCAAATGATTTGATAATTGTGATTTAAATTGGATTTAAACTGATAATTCGGTAAATGGTTTTATAAGGATGTACAAGCTCTCCTTCACACATGTGCCAAACGATTTCAAATTTTCCATGCACATGTTGAGGGGGAGCATCTATTTTAAACCACAAAGATCTGAAACGTGATCAATTTATATCAATGTGCAGGTTCCCTCTTGTATGTGCAAAACTATTTCAAACCTCAAGGCACATATTGATGGGGAGCAAGTTTATGAAAACCTCATCCTTCCCTTATATGCTTTATCGACTTGTTTTGATCAGGGAAGTGATGCTGATATCTTTTAGAAATTGGTAATCAAAGAAGTTAATTCTTTCTCTTGCCTCCGTGTGCAAAACGATTTCATACATTTGATGCACATGTTGAGGGGGAGCTCTTGTTCTAAAAATATCAAAACAATTCAGGTACAAAATGCTTTGATAATATAACACAAGTATCTGGATTGATTGTCAAATGGTTTTCAATTGGTTCCAATGGCAGATGAACAATACCAAATAGACCGACCAACTTTACTTTATGAATGGTGATATAAGGATGATAAGGTTAGGTATTTGTTCCCATGATCCGCCAGAACTGGAGGGATCTACCCAGGGACAATCCACTAGTTAGTGTAGAAGTCCTTAGGTATATTGAAAAAAGGAGAAAAATGAGATATGGGAAGAGTGCGGACTAAGACTGAACTAGTACTGGAATAAACCCAACAAGGTTCTAGTTATGAAGTGTCGGTAAGCACTGAAGGGGTTGAAGAATAAAAAAGAATTGAATGAGAAAAAGGGTGAAAATAAATAGCTCTCCAATTATTCAACCTTAGGGCAGATACCGGGTTCAATTCATATGCTACTGGTGGTTACCAAGGTAACATCGGTATTGAAGACAAGATGTCATGGACCCAGTGACGCACTGCACTTCAACTTCCCAAACCACTCAAGTTCTTCTTAAAAGGGCTTGTTTCAATCTCACGGGGAACCTACATAATCTATCGACTTTCTCTTAGAGATTGTTGATATTGAAGAAGGAGACCCTCTCCCTAGTCTCCGGCACAGGAACCAAATATGCACAAATTGAGTCTAGAGCCACGAGATCATCAATAAATCTCATTAGGACACTGTCAATGAAGACTCTCTGTTTCACACAATGTGGAAAGAGAGATTATATCTTGAGTCCTACGCATTATCCTTGTGGTATTGCCAGAACATCCGAGTGATATGCAAACATATTCACAATGAAGATGGAAAGCCTTCTGGAGCCAACATCAAACAAGCTCCTGGTGGGTGGCATGTGAGATCTATTCAATAGATCAACCATGTGACAACTGGATAGAAACAATGGGGCGATTCAATCTTTTGAATCAATCCTGGTTCAGGTTATGGATTGACGGATACCTTTGAAAAACCGGCCATTGTGCTTAAAAACTCTTTTCTTTAGCACATCGACCGTGTACGAATATTTCAAATCAAAAGGTGTTTTATGATTGATAATTGATTTTCATTAAAACCTTCGTTGTATTGCAAAAACAATTTCTATTGAGCAATACATGATTGTTTTTCAAATCTCTTTTCATCAATCAGTGAATCTCTATTCGCTGGTTCACTCACTCCGTGTTGTATTCTTTGAGATGTTCCGGTTTGAGAACAGCTAGAGCAGCTGCGAAACCCTGTCAAGGAAATTCTTCGGAACTATACCTGATCACAGGCAATACTTGTACTGATCAATGGGGAACCGTGGGCCGTGTACCTCAATTCAACGAAAGTGATCAAAGACACTTTTGTGCGACTTATTGCTAATTGTTGTATGCAGGTACGCCCTACGTTTGCAGCTGATCAGAATGAAGCGGTCAATCCATAGCCGCATGCTCACTCAACACATTCATCTCAAAAGAAATCATGATTAGTGCATCAATGACTCTGATATTTTCACTCCATGCTTCTGCTACGCTGCTGCCAATATCATGAATCAACGAAAGCTTCTGCTACTCTGATGAGAATATTTCATGATCCAGAATGTGAGCATGTCGGTCCGAAAGTCACAACATCACATAATACCAACACCACAATGGATATCTCAGAGATTTCTTGTCAGCTGATGATCTCAAAACTGGCTCAAAACTCATTATCACGTGGATCAGTAAAAAGACCTCCACTTGGATTAACCTAACATGCAATGTGAAGAATCAATGACTACGAGCTTCAGAGCAAAGTACAACATCAAGAATGCAAGAACAATTTTTTAATGTAATATCTATTTGTATTCAATATATGTTTAATGTGTGTTTGAGGTGACCTCCCTTAGGGGGAGATTGTTAGGATTTAGTAAATCCAGAACATAAAGAGTCGGTCACCTCAAGTATATGTAATCGTTAGAAAGCTCGTAGTCGTAGATTATTATAAGTTAAGTAGTATTTAGTTTAAGTAACACCGTGGAGGACGGACGGGTCTTTACCCACTGTATGCCTGATCCACAGCCCGATAGGTGGCGTTTTATGTAAAGACTATAAATACTCTCTACCTTCCAAGGTAGAGAGTTGGAGCTCATAATAAGACTTTTCTTTCTCTCACTAAAGTTCCCTAAACCTCTAACTTTCTCTCTCTAGAATCATATTGAACGCCTATTTGATCTTATGGTTTAGTGTGTTTATGAAATCCAATATGTTACACACAGTCTTACATTGCTTACCCCACTAACTTGTACCTGAATTTGTTCACAGTATATGAGTAATTTTTTTTTTGTTTTATTTTTAGTTTTTGTTGTTGTTGTTAGGATTCAACTCCCATTGCTGAACTTTCTGCAACACAAGCTGAAATGAAGCAACCGTGGTGTATTGCCAGCACCCAATTTATAGATGGTTTGTCTGTTCCAGAGACAGCCGATGGTTACAAGACTGCAGAGCATTGGAATGAATTCTCGGACGATTTCAATTTAAACTTGTGCATGGACGATTTCAATTTAAATGTTGCACAAACTGGAACTACTCATTCGACAGGGGGTCTATTTCGTGAGTTATTGGATTTGAAAAAAAAAGTTTTGATGATAGAAAACGGCATTCATTTGGTCAGAAACACACCTTTTGTACTTGATGTGTTTATGACTGTGAAAAGCAGACTTTCAAAAGTACAACAACTATTGGGTCTTAATAATTATGCTGTTGTTGATCCTGAACATACTAAAAGTTGTGCCACCACAAACGACCCTGACGTTACTCCCGATGATCCGAAGGTTTGTATTTACTTTTCAGTTTACCTCCAATGTTTATACCAAACTCAAATAATCGTTCGTGTCCACACTTATATCAAACATTGGTTGATACAGGCCATGTCGTCTCATATTGTAGGCCCTAACGGGGATAAGGTTGTCTATGCGGACCATGCAACGGACATTGACAATGGTGATGGGCTTAAAGAAACGCAACCATGTAACCTTGGTATGCTTGTTGAAGCTTGTGCCATGACCCAAAAATGTCCTGTTATGGAATATGGAGGTGAAAGTAGTACTCAACTTCCACCAGTTGCACCTAAAGAGGAAAATAAAATACCCGGTGACCCCATTATTGTAGGTTATATTTCAGTTACAGTTTAAATATCAGCTATAGCATACGTCCCTACTTATGTATATATATTTAAAATTCAGCAGGAACCGGATTGTGGTAATGATTGGTCGTCTTACATAAACGATGAAAAAGTTTCGGGTGATAATTCTCTAGATGCAATGGATTGTGATAACGAATAGTAAGATGTGGTTCAGAAACAATTGGCTTGCCAACCTGAACCCGTTAACAATATTGATTGTGTGCAGACAGAAGTAGGAACACCCACCAACAAAGCTCATGAGGTATCTACATTCTCAGTAAAACATCGCCGATAAATAAAATAGTTAATGTGCTGTTTTGTAACATACTATATTCTCAAATGTTAGTTTAAAGACAACAACCTGCCATATGTAAATGTGGTTGGCCAAAATGACACTCATGTTTCCTCCCAAGATAATGTCAACAAAAGCATCGATACAAAATTGTGTCTTCCGTCTTTAGATTTAATGGATTGTGATGATCAACAAGGGGATGTGGTTGACAAAAATTCGTTTGCTGTGGTTAGCCTAGAAGATACACCAACAAAGAAAGACGCTGAAACCCCTGAATCTCAGGTTAAACCCAAGAAAGTGTCATTTGCAAATGTGGTAGGTCCTAATGACAAACCTCTGTTGGAAGATCTTTTCTCCGATATGAATATGAACAAAAGAAAGAGAGTAAAATTGAACGACAACCTTAGTAAAATAAGGCGCACTATACAAACTTACGCGACGTTGTTTGGGTCTGTCAATTCGGAAAATGGGGTATCAAAAACATCAGCTACTCCTTGCCGCCGTGTTACAAGATCGCAGGGTGTCATTAACGAGGCTATTATCCCGGCTGCCGTTTCAGATGTACATCACCTTATTAAATTGTAATTGAAACGAATCTTTTTTTTTTCTGCTTATCTTTCAACTTTGTTTTCAGGAAACATCTGGAAACCCCATAACGTGTCCAGTTAGTCGATTCTATTCGCCCACAATTGAATCGTTTGTAGAGGTAGGTTCTGTTTGTTAATCCAATAATATCATTATCATTGTGTGTATGTTATTGAATATATTTATTTTTTAGGAACTTTTACGACACCCGAAATGCAACAAGAAGAAGGTTACTGTTCCTGATTACCTTCGCAAGTATTTGAAGCTTAAAGAACCATTAATTTATAGGTTTCCTTGGGGCTCCGGTGCGGTTATTGCATATAGGGATTTTTGGGTAGCCTTGGCATGTGTTGAAGACTGCACCGGCGGGTGGCTTAATGAGTTAGTGAGTAAACCTGATGCCTAGCTGGTCTACTGCACTTGTTTATTATTTCGTTTTGTTACTTATGAAATGAATGTTTACAGTTTTGATTTGCTTTATCTGTCCGCAGCACTTGGATGCATGGGTTGAATTGATGTGGTTGTTTAGACCAGCTGATGCAGATTGGGCTTTGGCAGGGTGTACTTTTTGCAATCAAATCCTAGGTGGCAACATGCCTACCACTTATTCAAATGGCACAACATACCCTGTGGCTTGGCGAGATGTTGCAAAGGTCATTTTGGCAGACTCTTACCGTACATATACCACTACTGTTATAAACAGCTTATAATATCCTGCATTTGTTTTATATATCAGGTGTATTTTCCCATGAATGAAAATACAAAACACTGGGTACTTTATGAGCTCCATATCCGCACTGGAGTTGTTTACATTTATGACTCTCTTGGGTCAGCCTCAGGAGGTGAACAGTGGTTGCGAGGTTCCAAGAGAAAGTTACAAACACAACTTAAATCGTACCTAACAAACGCTGGGGTACTGCATAGTAAGGGCATATCACCGGGGGATTATAAAATCACATACAAATGTCCAAAAGTACCAAAACAATCGGAGTTGTATGGTGACTGCGGAGTATGGGTGTGCATTATTTTGTACAGATTGCTCCGTAACCAGCCTCTGGAAGTAGACGACTCTCTTCAAACAGCTTTAGCTTACCATGAACGGATGCTTGAATACTTCTGGAAGCACAAGGTTGAATACATAATTTGATAGCGGTCTTTAAAGGTACTATCCTTAATGTCCGTTTGACCCATAATTATTGTCTAATATTGACATGTGAAGTATTTTTCTTTCAACGTATACTGTAGGTATTTTTACTTCTATTATATATTAGTCGATTATTAAAATATTTTTTTACCTCAACGGCATTTCTTTAGTTAATACCCGTGCACATATACAAAAAAGCCTATGCTTTGCAAACCACTTCTATATATTATGGGTTATGTATACTTTATTAATTTATTTGGTATATACTAGCAGAATTTAATATTTGGTTGCCCTATAGTACATTACGGTACATGTCCTTAAATGTATTCTTTTGCCAATCTCTTTCTTCAATACAAATCTTTCTTAATTTGTTTAACAACATCTTTCTTTCTTCTTTTGGTCTATTCACTTCATATATTTATCCCAATCTTTCTGCTTTTGTTTAACAAAATGTCCAACTATATCCCACTGGATGTTCAACTAGATATCATTCGCAGGCTACCTCCTAAGTCTATACACCAGCTACGTAGTGTTTGCAAGTTATGGAAGGCTAGTACAGATTGTGGTTTTTTCATCTCTAATTACGGTGTTCGTCGTAACGATGAGTGTTTTTTTACGCTTACATTTGATCAGGGTCACAAAGGTTTTATGTTATCTTTTAATGAACAGCTGACCGCTACGGTACTTAGTACAGATTTAATGCTTTCATCTATGATTGCAGTTGGCAATTCTCATGGTCTTTCGTGTTTTGTTTATGGCTCTAATCTAATGTATGTTATTTGGAACCCGACAATCCAAAAATCACTTGCAGTACATGTCCCATTTTACACGCATCAAATTGAAGGTAAAAAGATTTGTTTTGGTTTTGCCGTCAGTCCGGACACTCTTGACCCGACGATCGTGAAGGTCTCCTATCCTGTTTTCCAAAGTGGTTTCTGTTATGTTTATGTCTTTTCTTTCAACTCGTTAAGGTGGACATGCCTTGAAATTTTCCACCCCCCTCGTGAAACTATCAAATTGAAACGTCAAAGTCAAGCAGTTGTAGGTCATTTTATCTATTGGACTGGTAGTGAAAAGTTAACTAATGAGGACGGTGTTACATACAAGATTTATATGTTGATTTCGTTTGATTTGGTAACCAACCAATTTAAAGTTATAGACCTTCCGCAAATTTTAAAAAATGAACTCCCAGTTCCATTCTATGTTTTCGATCTTGGAACCTCACTAGTGATTTCTGGTATGATCATTGATGAAGATATGCCATTGTTTTGTGGATGGGTGTTGGACGTGAATGGTTTTGCCATAAGATCATTTAGAAGCCTCTTTGCCATCTCCACCCTATTATTTGTTCGTTGGCTTGGGTTTACAAAGGATCAGGCTCAAATAGTGGAAGCGTACACTGGCAACCATTTGGGTCACTCGCTATTCCTGTACAAAAAAGAACTTGAATTATTTGTCAGCATGGGAATTTTAGGAGATACGGGATCTTTCTACATCGCCCCATACAAAGAATATCTTCTTTTGTTAAATCATACAGACTGTGCTATCTATAGTATGTTTTATTTATAACTTACCATTCTATTCATGTTCCTTTTAAACATTATCACTTGATTTGGTTAATGATATATCAATGCCATTATCAACAGGTTTGTTCGGCTGAAGTTACGGATCAGGCTAAATGGGAATGAAGGTTTGTGGTTTTAGTACGCTGTCTGTGTGGGAAGGAAGCATTGGACTGTTTAGATTTTTTTTAGTCGATGAATGTTATCAATCAAGTGGTTATATAATATGTAACAATTAAAGTTATAACCATGTAGTAATTGTAATATGTAGTTGGTTGTCTGTATCAAACGTTGTATGTCAACGTATTTACTATTTCATCTCTTCTGTTATCCCATTATCCATTTTTTTTAATCTGGGCAACAAGCAGTTGTTACCCAAAATAATTTTGGCAACCTATTTTTGTTCTTAGGGCAACTTGTTTTCCATACGAACTACTTTTATAAACCCACGACTCCTTCTAGACGTACATTTCGTATTCTACAACCTACTAATAACTACCAACTTGAGACAATGCACACTTCCAAAAATAGAGGTTTAACATTCAACACTAGTACAAATTAACTAGCAGTTGTAAGTTTACTACAAGCAGTGGTAAACGAATGTCCCTGTTCAGCCCCACAAAAGCAGTAGTAAAAAACAACTAGCAGTTGTAACTTAATTTAAGTAATCGAGCATAAAAGCAGTGTAGCATTTTTTTTATGTTTACAAACGTCGTATAAAGCTCAAAATAATCCACTCAAACCAATGTCACTCTACACATCTGATAACCTGATGCCGTTGTGAAGATGTTCTTTAAAAAATAATCCAAGTGAAGTTGTTGATGTTTTTAGAATGAGTGATGGTCTTTAAAATTGTTTCGTCCGTTAACATAAAAATCTGTTTTAAATCCCAGTTTAGCGAAGGATCTACTATAGAAGGTGACTAAACGAACAAAACCTAGTACTCCTTAAGAAGAATAATAATTAACGAACAGTTATTCTCACTAAACACCTCGATATGTTGTTAATACACGAATACTCTGAATAGTATTGGCGTTTACAACCTTGAAGTGTATCGACTCTAGATATCACCAAAACTTATATATAACTCAAACCTAGGACCTCCTTTAATAAGACAAGGAGTCCTTTACAAAATGCACTAAGTACTGTACAAGATAAATATACTTACAATACTTATCTAATACAAAACATCCTACCGAAGACATTCTTGAATATTACATATTCATCCCACACAATCATACTAGCAGTGACAAGTACATTAGCAGTGGTATGCGACTTTTACTGCCACTGGTTTGTGTATTGCTGACACTCTTCTTTTCAGCTGGCTTTCCTGGTGGCTTTTCCGGTGCAGGTCTTTTGCCTTTAGCCTTTTCTTGAAGGAGTTCCGGTGGCTTGCTTTCTCGTGGCCCCGGCTTATTCAACCCATGGGATTCCCCGAGGAATTAGATAGGCCTTTCAATATCAATGGGCCTTTCAGGGGGTTTCCCGTCTAAATACGCCCCTCTACGCGGTACAGGAAGGGCTTTTGGTAATGTAGCTTCCCAACCCGCGCAGGTTTTATTTTATCCCGGCTCCCGCAAGCTGGTCATTTTTTCCATAGACCCAGTCTATCCAACCAGATATGCCTGAATTAGTAGACGCACACTTGAATGGGGGCCGGGCTGCACCAACAGAGGAAGAAGGCATAGCTTTCATCCTCAGTTGTTTGACTTTCTTAGGGAAGTTTCTTGTTAGTTAGGGGTTGGTTTACGTATTTCATTGCCCCTAACTTCCTTTTGTCGCCCTTCCCTACGGGATCCATCTGCCGAACATATTTTGTCACTCCTATGACCCAATTCCCATGATTTATTTCATTCTTCCGCTCTCGAACGCCGAGGTTACAAAGGAAATGCCTGCACTTTCAAGATCCCATATTGCTAATGAGAGTCTGCTAGGTTTAAACTCCCACCTTTGGTATGCATATGGTCCTGGCAGACTACCACAACTTGAATGGACATGGCTTTTGGGTGAAGGTGTTCTGTGGATGTTCGCGGAGATGGGTTATTAGTCGTCATTTTAGAACGACTATGTGACACCCTAGGCAAATCCCACATCGGCTGTGGCCTGGAGAGATGCTGGGCTCATAAGATAACATTCGCCTTACAATGACACAACGCGTTTTGTGGTCTACTGCGGGTGGAGTTCTTAGGAACTGGCAGTTAAGCGTGCTCATGTGAGAGTAGTACTGGCTTGGGTGACCTGCCGGGAAGTCTTCAAATGAGGCCACAAAAACAAAGCCGTGAGCTTACGGGCAAAGCGGACAATATTGTGGTCAGATAAGGCGGGGTGTTACAAGTGGTATCAGAGCCACTCCTGAGCCGTTCGGGATGGTGGGGCAAACCTCATCGAGGACGATGAGTCCCTAAGGGGGGGTGATTGTGACACCCTTGGCAAATCCCACATCGGCTGTGGCCTGGAGAGATGCTGGGCTCATAAGATAACATTCGCCTTACAATGACACAACGCGTTTTGTGGTCTACTGCGGGTGGAGTTCTTAGGAACTGGCAGTTAAGCGTGCTCATGTGAGAGTAGTACTGGCTTGGGTGACCTGCCGGGAAGTCTTCAATTGAGGCCACAAAAACAAAGCCGTGAGCCTACGGGCAAAGCAGACAATATTGTGGTCAGATAAGGCGGGGTGTTACAAGTTGTATCAGAGCCACTCCTGAGCCGTTCGGGATGGTGGGGCAAACCTCATCGAGGACGATGAGTCCCTAAGGGGGGGTGATTGTGACACCCTAGGCAAATCCCATATACATGAATGACTTACAAGGAAAATACAAAATCCAATATGTCTAAAATAAAATGAAATCTCCAACAATATCCCAACAAAATAAATCCAAATAATAAGGTATCTAGGGTTGGTCCACTCAAATAATCCAACTCTCAGCCCATCAAAGCCCATCTTCAAACCTAACACCTGCCGCAGGAAAAGAAATGCGGCTGAGCTTAAAAAGCCCAGTGAACAGATATAACAAAGCGAAAGCTAAATAAAATCTGAAATGCGAAATGAAACAAAGGAAACGGATAACAAAGTCGCAGCGAAATAAGAACAATGAGTCAATGAGGATCCTGCAGAACACAATTTTACAGATACCCAAAACGAACAGATAACAAGGAGAACGAAGCAAAGCAAAGCATCGATAACATATAAACAAGCACATACAAACCAGACATACAAGAACTGAAACATAAGCAAACATAGCAGACGTCATATCCACACAACATATACCGCATACAATCAATTTAGGAAATCAGAAGACATACAAGCCAAACAGACATCTACAGGAAAGCGGAAGCAATTAATTAAATAAGTGAGCATGGCAATTCACACAGGTCAAAACCTTTAGTTGAAAACATAACCGATATCATAGCAGCAGTCAAAACATGGCAGTCACACGTAACAAGTAGGAATATAGTAAGAACATTATAAGTAAATGAATTAAAGACATAGTAGAGCAATTAAACAAGTTAACAAGACAGACGTCATAAGTAGAACTATTTCCCAATCAAACCGTAGCATAAATATAAATGCAAACATGGCAGGTCAACAACAAGCAGATAGGGACACCACGGATAGTCATAGTCCACGAGATTAATCGAACGAGGTACAAAAGATAAACAGATCAACAATCGATTTCACACAAGCACGGTTACCAGACACATCAAAGGATCACATAACATTAAGATAGCATATCATCAGATGTCAACAGGTAAATCTTATATCGCATACATACATATCATACAGAGAAATCAGTAGTCATATAAACATGAATATCATAATCAAATCCAATAACATATAATAACCCGGTACGTGAATGGAACGATAATCGGAATTAACGGAATGAGAGTGTGACAGATCAAAGAAATGGAATATATATATCTTGGTAGTAGAGTAAGTCATATAAGGGTACACATAATATGGTGCGTTGGGGAATGTAGCAGGTACAACATAGGTATATCAAAAGTGTAAGGGTTATCAGCAATCTACCCGAGCCCAGAAACATATCATATCATATCATATCATAAGTAGCCATTGTATTCGGAGGGGTGACCTCGGAATACCATACATAATAGGAGGGGAGACCTCAGTAACAAATGGAGTAGCTAACTCCCAAAATTGTGAAGACGCGGATTGCACCCGACATCATTCACCAAACAAAGCTCCAATCAGATTAAATCCCTCGAAACAAATCAAATCTAGGATGCATCCATACGCCCCCCAAAACAAATAATGGCCAAATCATATACATATAGTGAGCTCATAATCAAATCAAAATGGGGACGGTGTGCAACATCACTCGTGCACACTGGAGTCATGCCATTGGTGCATCAATGACACGGTCAGGTTACCTTCCTGACTAGGAAACAAATTTTGGCTCGGGTATCAGACTGAAGGGTCAAAGCATATACATATCATAAGGGTTCATATCATATTTCATATCAAAGTTTCATATCAATGTTTCATATCAAAGGTCCATATCAAAGATTCGTATCAAAGGTTCATATCAAAGGTTCGTATCAAAGGTTCATATCAAAGGTTCATAATCAGAAGGTTCACATCAGTGGTTCACATTAAACAGTTCACATATGAGCTTCAATCAAAGGGAGCATAGCAAAGTTATAGAGAAACCTTAAATAAAAGGCTCAGAGCAAAGGATAACAGTTCAAAACCAATATCGAAAGATGTAAACGAATCATGAGAAACCCCTACTGAAAAGGGATAGAATATCTGTACCTTATTCGAAGCAAAACACAATGAAAGTAAAATCAAGAAAGAGATCAATCCCGTCGCCCGGAACCTAATTGTGACACCCTAGGCAAATCCCACATCGGCTGTGGCCTGGAGAGATGCTGGGCTCATAAGATAACATTCGCCTAACAATGACACAACGCGTTTTGTGGTCTACTGCGGGTGGAGTTCTTAGGAACTGGCAGTTAAGCGTGCTCATGTGAGAGTAGTACTGGCTTGGGTGACCTGCCGGGAAGTCTTCAAATGAGGCCACAAAAACAAAGTCGTGAGCCTACGGGCAAAGCGGACAATATTGTGGTCAGATAAGGCGGGGTGTTACAAGTGGTATCAGAGCCACTCCTGAGCCGTTCGGGATGGTGGGGCAAACCTCATCGAGGACGATGAGTCCCTAAGGGGGGGGGGGTGATTGTGACACCCTAGGCAAATCCCACATCGGCTGTGGCCTGGAGAGATGCTGGGCTCATAAGATAACATTCGCCTTACAATGACACAACACGTTTTGTGGTCTACTGCGGGTGGAGTTCTTAGGAACTGGCAGTTAAGCGTGCTCATGTGAGAGTAGTACTGGCTTGGGTGACCTGCCGGGAAGTCTTCAAATGAGGCCACAAAAACAAAGCCGTGAGCCTACGGGCAAAGCGGACAATATTGTGGTCAGATAAGGCGGGGTGTTACAGACTAACTGTTATTAGTAGTCATTTTAGAACATGTTTCAGTTGTCGCAGCATCAGCTTTGCGATTTTTTTTGGGGGGTAAAGGTTTAGGCTATGTATGGGCTTTTTGGAAACGGTCGTGCGTGGGCAACGAGTTGTTGTTGACGTCCGTATGTATTCTTTTTGTACTGTGTACCATCTGTATCTTTTTCTGAATAACATCTTCAACTTCTCTTTGGTTTTTTAAAATATTCCCCTTGATTTACCTCGCGTATTTATAGCGAGGATTTTACTGTTCGTGCACGCGTTATCATTAATTTTCATTAACTGTTTTGTTGGTAGGCACGTGCCTAGGCTCCTACACTGTTGCTGCTATATTTGACATAAAATTACTTGGGAAGGAACATGAATCTTTACATGCATATTTTCTCTCCTTTTTGGTATTTGAATATAAATGATTACGTAAACACAAACAAATTTGCTTTTTGCGAGGAAACTAGCGGTGGTTTTTGCGACACTAGAAGTGGGTAGAACGAGGTTAGCAGTGGTTAGATCAACGTTAGCAGTGGTTGGGGATTTACGTATGAACAGACTTAAGAATTTGTTCAAAACCTTTAGCCTCCTTTCGCGGCAGCAGTTGTAATTCTTAATCGAGTTTGTATCCCCAATTCAATCCAAATTAATTTGTACTAAAAACTTACTTTTTTAACACTTGTAGCAGTTGTTACTAATTTTTTGGCGCATATATCCCCAAATGTGCTGTTAAAATTATGTCCTTTTTTTTCTTTTTTTTTTTAACTTTTGTATTTATTTAATTTTTTTTAATGATATAATAAGGGTTATTATTCTAACACATAAATAAGCATGTAACTCAACACGTCATCATATTCTATTATCGAGACACAAAAATTCTTACTACCATTATTAATCGTCTCATTGGCTTGCATTCCCCAAACAAGTTACCCACCCACACTATGACTTTTTTTTAACTAAATAAAATTTCATCTTCATATTACTACTTTATTAGTAAATTTTTTATTTTTGTAAAGTGACTTACTATCTCGCACACAGTTTGAATAACTACGCAAACAAATATATACTAGTAACATAAAAGGGATCACATCCATAGGTTAACATGACATACACAGACTATACAAAGATGAGATAAGTGACTCCAAAATATAACAACGATCCCCTAATAAACAAAAGGCAGCAGCTTCCATGTAATTAATACAAAGCACATCAAATCTCCATTGACTCCAACTTTTCAATTAAACCATTCAGCTCTTTAACACGGTCATGTTTTCTAAACCAAGAATACAGAAGTTTAGAACTCTCAGCCAGATCCTCATTTTGCATCCTTACCAGGTGATTAATAGTTGGCAACCAACAATCCGAACCGCATAAAAGCTCCACTTCCGCTATTATTTGTTGTCTACGGTTGACACGACCCCTAATTTCAACAGCATTCCTCCTATGATCTGCTTCATCACGTAAAGCAACTTCCAATTCACCTCTGTAGTACGCGATCATAATATCTTTTAACAACTTTGAGCCACAAAACATTGGTAATTCATCACATAAAACCATGCCAGCAGACATCGTTATGTTTGCTTTTCTAATACTATCACTAATAGAGATACCAAAAACTGTTTTTGTTACATAGCGTCATATATAGACACGAAATTTCTGACAAACTAGTTATGACAATTGTCTGTTTCCAATGGACAAGTGGATCACACCAAATAAGTACCCACCCACAATTTGTTTTTTTATAGTATCTTCCTATTTTTTTCAAATATTTTTTATGACGTGTTTGCTAGTGCATAGCTAGCAAATGGTACTTTGGGCACCTAAATTGTGTACTCATGGCAACTATATTTTGGGCAACTAAATTGTGTACTCGTGGCAACTAGTTTAAATAGTAGTACTTTTAGTCAAGTGGTGATGTATGCAACAAGGGGCTGGGGTTTGACTGGATTTAATTTACATCTTTCCATTTTTTAAACTATTTTGATGACTAGTTTGCTAGTGCATACCTAGCAAATGGTACTTTGGGCAACTAAATAGTGTACTCATGGCAACTAGTTTACGTAGTAGTACTTTTAGTCAAGTGGTGATGTATGCAACAAGGGGCTGGGGTTTCACTGGATTTAATTTACATCTTTCTATTTTTATAAACTCTTTTTTATGACGACTTTGCTAGTGCATAGCTAGCAAATGGTACTTTGGGCAACTAAATAGTGTACTCATGGCAACTACGATAGTACTTTTAGTCCAGTTGTGATGTATGCAAAAACGGGTTGGGATTGAGTGGATATAATTTTCATTTAGTCATATTTTATTAGTTATACGTGTATTCATGTAAACTGGCCAACTAGTTACAAAACTTGACAAATTTATTTGAGTAAAAAAAAATACAATACACATTTGGGTAAATCAAACATACAATATACCTAGCGAATTATTTTTTAATGTGTCAACGTTTGGAATAAATTTATGCCAAGTTCCCTCTTCTTGTATTGTTATTCCCAAAAAAAAATCAAACCTGCAAAGTGCAAGAAAAAAGAAAAGAAATAAAAAAACAAAATAAAAAAAAAACAATAAAAAGTTACATATTGCAAGTAAGTAAGCATAGAATATGAATAAGTGTCCATAAAAAATGAAGGTAAATCCGGCAATTCTTACGTTTCCAGTTTTATCTTATTTTATTTTATTATTATTTGTAATTTATTTTTTGTAATTTATTATTTTTTTTGTCCTCCTGGTTTCATATATATACACGTAATTTGTTTGACGTGGTTTCGTTTTTAATCTTAATGAAGTAAACTGTAGTATATGTAATAATAAAAAAGCGGGAAAATGAAAAGGCATGTATGTGAAAGGTTGGTCATTTAATGCTACTTCTTGTGGTAGACAAAATGCTAGGGTGACTGTCAACTCAACGGACGCATCAGTTTTGTACACTGACACAACACTAATTATATTATAACTTAAACTAAACCTTCTATTTAAAAAACACACATAGCAATCAAAGGGGGGGGGGGGGAAATAAAACATACAAAAAAAACTGAAAAAAGGATGACTACACCTATGCCATTCTGTGAAGAACTTGCTGGTGTTGTAGGATCTAGTTTTGTTAGAGATATGATGACTGTTCATTTTCGAAGGGATGTGACTGTTGTCATGGTGGATGAAGCAGAGTTGATGAAGAAGGCTCAAGAAATCAGGGCACGTGTGGCTGAAAGGGATTATGTTATTGGAGAGTTGGAGCTTTTATACCCATTTGAATCTTGTGTGGAATGTATTTCAGAATTAACCAAGCTGCAAACCGAAGATCTGACAGAAGGATATTGGTCAATGTAATGAAGAAGCAGAAGCGAGCCCAGGAGCTTCTGTCATTCATAGAGAAGCTGGAAGGCATGGTGTACTGATTCGGTTAATTGTTGTCTTGGCGGTGACGATGTGACAACTCGCAATTTCAGGTCATTTCTCAAAACAATTCATGCTTCACCATTTCAACATTTATCGTAAACTAGGTTTACGTGTTCCAAATTCGCGTAACCTTAATGGTTTAGCGGCGAATTCATGATCATATCATCACGAACATTTCATATGGACTAAGTTTAGTCTACATTTCATTAACATCATTTGCATCATGTTAGTTCATTCATGACTTAGCATTTCACATTAAACGCGTAAATTTTATATTAAATAAACGTTATCGCGTGAGTTATTATTTTAAACATTTCATCCGCTACTTCCAAAAATGATTCCAATATATTTTTATACTTACATTTAGTTTATAAAAACTATATTCTTAGTTTACCTAGTGTTTTAAATTTATTTTGTATATAAATCGTTAAATTTATATTATTACGACGTTTTTCTTAAAAACTGCACGATAATTATTATATCACTCAAATTTTACAAGGAATGTATTTTTACAACTTTTATGATCTCATTATACTCTACTTTGATCTATTAAAAATTTCTTTTACCTAAAATTTCCTTAAATACACTAATGTATACAAAACCTTACAAGTTATTATTATTTACACATTTACTTACACTTTGTAACAATTTTATACATTATAAATTAAAAAAAAAAAAAGATATTTTTGCCAATCCTTCCCCCCTTGGCCGACCAAGGGGAGGGTGGCATTTATTATAGTTGGTAATTTCTTTTCTTTGATAGTATAAGTCTACACTCCACTCTTTCACTCACTTCATTCTTCTCATAATTCACAAGTTAATAATAGCTTTTCTCTCTTTGTTCTTCACCTCAAAAACCGGCCACATAAGGAGTGCAAGAAATCATCACAATTTTTTTTACAAGCTCAAGTTATCACAATCTAGATTACACTCTTATTAAGGTTTTGAAATAAAAACCTAGGGTGTTTAAGTTAATCCTTGTTCTAATCACCTCATCATAGTAGCTTGTAAGCATATTACTCTCATTTTACATCTTTCATTTTCATTTCATATTTATTTCATCATTTTTCTAGCAAACATGCAAGACTTGTGTATATTTATACCATTTTTACATTGATTTTTAGAGTTTATATGTAAAAGGTCATCCTATAATTATTCCCTTGTTATATATTGGTCTTGATGATGTCTAGGAACCCATGACACCCTAAGAAGGTGTATGGTAGGATTAGTATAGCTTTGGAGTTGATTTGAAGGGATTGGAATAGGTTTAGTACGAGAAAAACTATTTTCGACAAGTTATAAAAGTGGTCTGATCTCGTTTTGTTTTTCTGGAAAATCCGACAGTAGGCACGAATTTTTGGCCTAGATATTTAGAAAATATACTTTAAAACGAATCCGTGGCCGCTTGAACGGATTAAAACGGAGTTATAACGAAGAAGTTATGAATTTTTCAAGTTTGACGACGAAATATATAATTTCTGAAAATTTCAGCAAAGTGTTTTTGTTTTGTACGAGTAAAAAACGAGTCCTAAGCTTGATAAATTATTTCGACTTATCAAAAATATATTAGTATACTTTGATACGAAGCTAAGGACGTATAATACGTAGAAAACGGATTTGAAACGACTAAGATATGCACGTTTTCATAAAATTGCCGTAACTATATTTTTTAGAGAAACTATATTATTTTTACGAGACAAGTGTTACGGTAACTAAAACGACCATGTTGAAGGCTGTTTTTAACGATGATGTGGAACTTTTTGTAATGAGATGTCTTCTAATAAAATCGAGATCACCAATCATATTTTCCAAAACGAACAACCGTTTGTATAGCGGAGTTGTAATAAATTATTTACGGTTGCTTAAACTTTGCCGAAACTCATTTTTACACAACATTTGGACAAAAATCACCATCTTTAACCTTTATTATCTTTATGCTCGAGACCTCTATGACGAAAACTCCTGTACTAAAACTTCTAGATTTTGATACAAGCTTTCCAAAACCGTCGAGTTCGTTTCCTAACAATCGACGTACACCATTTTACGACTAGCTTTTCGAAGCCATTTTTGTCAATTTCACGAAATTTCCGACGACATTATTTTACGACGAAAAGTTAAAATTTCACTATAAATCATTAAGAAACTATTGTAGGATGACATTTTGACGTAAATACTTGTAAAGTAATTTAAGAATGGTCAAGACGTCAAAAGAGTATTTTTCGACGATAAGTATTATTTTTCAAAACTCGCAAATGGTATAAATAACATACGAAATGCATGCATAACATTACATCATAACTCATTACATATCATATCATTCGTAATAGGTCCAGATTAAAGTATCACGCTATACCTCAGTGTACTCACTCTTGTCATCATACCAATTTATCAAGTGAGTTTTCATAGCCCCGATTTATTCAAGTTTTACTTATTTGAAACCTACGGGGGAGAATACATTGCACAACATTTTTATTACGATACCAAGTATGTTAAATTCATTTACATTGCTTGAGTTACCGCGTTGCCAATTAAATGTCCCCATTTCATATGCATGAGCCGTTAATTTCCTAGAAGCGTGTGTGAGTGGATAGATCTATCGAGGGTGACACCTCCATCCGGGTTGGTGAATCCCAACTAGTCATACGGATGCATTTCATTCATAAACATTATTAGAGTTGTTTGGCAAGACACTCTGTTGGGGCGAACATCAGTCGGAGCTTCGGTATCATGCGCTTAAGCAATTGTAACATTTTTTTGTGACATCATTGTCATACCTGATTTATACTTGTGGTAGTCGTATTAACATTTACATAAACCTATGAACTCACCAACCTTGTGTTGACACTTTTAGCAATGTATTTTCAGGTAACTAAGGCATTATCATCATGGCATGGTTAAGGAACCCCCTTTTGAGTCGCGGCGTCGACTTATATCATTGTACATTATGGCACTTTCTTTCAAAACATCGTTTGGACTTGTAATATATTTGTATTTCCGCAAACTTTATAAACTTTTGGGACCTATGTTGTAACTCTGAACGCTTTTATTAAATATCCAACGATGTGTTTTTAAAACGACACTTTAGGTCGTTCAATATTACTGTGATTGTGGTGCTATGACAGTCAATCCCCAGGAATTCCATTCCGCTGCAAAACAGGTAAATTGAGGGTGTGACAGATTGGCATCAGAGCTTCAGTTATAGAGAACTAGGTTGCATCATTGACCCTAGACTATAACTACATTATCATAGCATCTCATCATTTCATCATAAGTGCATGTTCACTTTACATGCGGTTTATACGTACATTTTTCGAGTTATTTACTTTCATTTCATATCGATTGTCACATGGATGCCTTTAAATGCCCATTCTATTATTCTTTCTTCATACTCTAATGTGGAGAATTTCTTGTCGTTCCCTATCATAATTTTTACATCAACTGATTCATCACCGATAACGTCGAATGCCGAGGTAAACCTTTAAGGAGGGCAAAGTCACTCTCACTCCTTTGCTGCACCACTAACATGTCGAGTTACACGTTATTCACACACTAAGCCACTAAACCATCATACATTTGAAACACTTACGACATCTCATAACCCATCTTTGTGGAATCCATCATTCATTTTTTTTTAAAAAGATAACCTCAAATCTATTATCTCATATCACCTCTCTTTAGAGCGCATATTTTAACATGGGATTTTGCTACGTCTCACATTTCCTCTTGTTTTGAAGAAGATATGGCACCGAAGAAAGCTACACCTGAAATGACTCAAGCGGCTATTCAAAAGTTGGTAAGGGATAGCATAGCTGATGCTCTAAGGATTGAAAGGGAAACGGTGGCTGCTGCTACTGCTGAGGCCGCGGCTGCTGCTGAAGCCGCTAGGCTTGCTGCTGCTGCAGGAAATGCAGGAGGGTCCGGAGTTAAAATCTGTTCGTATAAGGATTTCAAAAGTGGAGATCCCACTAATTTTAGAAGTACCGAAGGAGCCACTGCCATGGTTAGATGGTTCGAGAAATTGGAGTCCGTGTTTTTGCTATGTAATTGCCCGGATGATAGCAAGGTCAAGTTTGCTACAAGTACATTACTTGATGGAGCGTTGTCGTGGTGGAACTCATATGCTCAACCGATGGGAATGGAGAATGCTTTCAAGCTCACTTGGGAGCAATTCAAAGGTTTGGTAACAAAGAAGTTTTGTCCGCGTACGGAGGTGAAGAAGTTGGAGACCGAATTCTATGAGTTGGTAACTATTGGGTATGACATTGATACTTACATTCGAAGGTTTCAAGAATTGGCCGTGTTATGCCCATCTATGGTTTCAGATAATGAGAAGCTACTGGAGGCTTTCATTGAAGGACTTCCCGAGATTATCCAAGGTGATGTGACTTCTTTTGACCCGCAAACGATTGAGGAATCTATTCGAGTGTCTCAAAAGCTCATGGCACAAGTAGTAAAGAGGGGCAACATCACCAACACCAACCGTAACAACAATACCAACAACCGCAACAACTACCACAATAACCAAAACAACAACAACAACGACGATAACCAAATCAACAACAACAAAAGAAAATGGGAAAATGACCAAGGAGGTTATAATAACAACAACCAAAACCGTAACACTAACCATCATCAACAACAGAATAGAAGGCAAGAAGCTGCTATGGTTTATGTTGCTGCACCTAGAGAAGGTAGAGGTTATGCTGGAACACACCCACTATGTAATCAATGTAATTTCCATCACTCGGGTCCTTGCCCTGCCAAGTGCCACAAATGCCAAAAACCGGGATATCTAGCCAAGGATTGTAAAGGTAAAGCCATAGTCACGTGCTTCGGATGTGGGGAGCAAGGACACTATCGGAATCAATGTCCTCAAAACCAAGGTCAACAAGTTGAAGGTGCTCATGGGAATGCATACATGTTAGGAGGAGGAGAAGCTCGTCAAGGTATCAACGACGCGGAAGACTGAAGAAGTTCGGAAACTAACAGTCTTATTTTCCCTATGTACTATGTCGTACTTAGTTTATGTTTTCCATCGTATCCGAATCTTTATAACCTAGGATGTATTTCTGTTTGATAAACCACTCGTTGTAAAATATTCTCATCTATCGTACTTTATCTTCTTTCCGATTTGTTATTACTTACGAGAATTTTAATTCCTTTTACTTTAACTATCATTTTAACGACACAGATTAAATCGTTGTAAACATCGAGAGTTATAACAACTAAACCGAACGTCACATCATCGTTCCTTAATTATACATAGCCTAGCTAACTATGTCTAATTCTGGAGGGATCATGTTATGTTGGGAGCAGTTATTTATAAATCTTAGTGCAAGCAAAATGTTCACATGTTCCAATTCAAAGTGTTACTCATCGGAGATACTCATCCAATATTTTTTTTCTACTACTATGTTTTATACGCTCTCAATCATCGATAATCGTAACGGCACTTCTCCATGTCTTCTTTCCTCGATATTCATCATAAACTCAAAAATTCGATAGACTAACACGAACTGAATTCAGGGACTGAATTCCTTTTTGGATGGGCGAATGTGACAACTCGCAATTTCAGGTCATTTCTCAAAACAATTCATGCTTCACCATTTCAACATTTATCGTAAACTAGGTTTACGTGTTCCAAATTCGCGTAACCTTAATGGTTTAGCGGCGAATTCATGATCATATCATCACGAACATTTCATATGGACTAAGTTTAGTCTACATTTCATTAACATCATTTGCATCATGTTAGTTCATTCATGACTTAGCATTTCACATTAAACGCGTAAATTTTATATTAAATAAACGTTATCGCGTGAGTTATTATTTTGAACATTTCATCCGCTGCTTCCAAAAATGATTCCAATATATTTTTATACTTACATTTAGTTTATAAAAACTATATTCTTAGTTTACCTAGTGTTTTAAATTTATTTTGTATATAAATCGTTAAATTTATATTATTACGACGTTTTTCTTAAAAACTGCACGATAATTATTATATCACTCAAATTTTACAAGGAATGTATTTTTACAACTTTTATGATCTCATTATACTCTACTTTGATCTATTAAAAATTTCTTTTACCTAAAATTTCCTTAAATACACTAATGTATACAAAACCTTACAAGTTATTATTATTTACACATTTACTTACACTTTGTAACAATTTTATACATTATAAATTAAAAAAAAAATATATATTTTTGCCAATCCCTCCCCCCTTGGCCGACCAAGGGGAGGGTGGCATTTATTATAGTTGGTAATTTCTTTTCTTTGATAGTATAAGTCTACACTCCACTCTTTCACTCACTTCATTCTTCTCATAATTCACAAGTTAATAATAGCTTTTCTCTCTTTGTTCTTCACCTCAAAAACCGGCCACATAAGGAGTGCAAGAAATCATCACAATTTTTTTTACAAGCTCAAGTTATCACAATCTAGATTACACTCTTATTAAGGTTTTGAAATAAAAACCTATGGTGTTTAAGTTAATCCTTGTTCTAATCACCTCATCATAGTAGCTTGTAAGCATATTACTCTCATTTTACATCTTTCATTTTCATTTCATATTTATTTCATCATTTTTCTAGCAAACATGCAAGACTTGTGTATATTTATACCATTTTTACATTGATTTTTAGAGTTTATATATAAAAGGCCATCCTATAATTATTCCCTTGTTATATATTGGTCTTGATGATGTCTAGGAACCCATGACACCCTAAGAAGGTGTATGGTAGGATTAGTATAGCTTTGGAGTTGATTTGAAGGGATTGGAATAGGTTTAGTACGAGAAAAACTATTTTCGACAAGTTATAAAAGTGGTCTGATCTCGTTTTGTTTTTCTGGAAAATCCGACAGTAGGCACGAATTTTTGGCCTAGATATTTAGAAAGTATACTTTAAAACGAATCCGTGGCCGCTTGAACGGATTAAAACGGAGTTATAACGAAGAAGTTATGAATTTTTCAAGTTTGACGACGAAATATATAATTTCTGAAAATTTCAGCAAAGTGTTTTTGTTTTGTACGAGTCAAAAACGAGTCCTAAGCTTGATAAATTATTTCGACTTATCAAAAATATATTAGTATACTTTGATACGAAGCTAAGGACGTATAATACGTAGAAAACGGATTTGAAACGACTAAAATATGCACGTTTTCATAAAATTGCCGTAACTATATTTTTTAGAGAAACTATATTATTTTTACGAGACAAGTGTTACGGTAACTAAAACGACCATGTTGAAGGCTGTTTTTAACGATGATGTGGAACTTTTTGTAACGAGATGTCTTCTAATAAAATCGAGATCACCAATCATATTTTCCAAAACGACCAACCGTTTGTATAGCGGAGTTGTAATAAATTATTTACGGTTGCTTAAACTTTGCCGAAACTCATTTTTACACAACATTTGGACAAAAATCACCATCTTTAACCTTTATTATCTTTATGCTCGAGACCTCTATGACGAAAACTCCTGTACTAAAACTTCTAGATTTTGATACAAGCTTTCTAAAACCGTCGAGTTCGTTTCCTAACAATCGACGTACACCATTTTACGACTAGCTTTTCGAAGCCATTTTTGTCAATTTCACGAAATTTCCGACGACATTATTTTACGACGAAAAGTTAAAATTTCACTATAAATCATTAAGAAACTATTGTAGGATGACATTTTGACGTAAATACTTTTAAAGTAATTTAAGAATGGTCAAGACGTCAAAAGAGTATTTTTCGACGATAAGTATTATTTTTCAAAACTCGCAAATGGTATAAATAACATACGAAATGCATGCATAACATTACATCATAACTCATTACATATCATATCATTCGTAATAGGTCCAGATTAAAGTATCACGCTATACCTCAGTGTACTCACTCTTGTCATCATACCAATTTATCAAGTGAGTTTTCATAGCCCCGATTTATTCAAGTTTTACTTATTTGAAACCTACGGGGGAGAATACATTGCACAACATTTTTATTACGATACCAAGTATGTTAAATTCATTTACATTGCTTGAGTTACCGCGTTGCCAATTAAATGTCCCCATTTCATATGCATGAGCCGTTAATTTCCTAGAAGCGTGTGTGAGTGGATAGATCTATCGAGGGTGACACCTCCATCCGGGTTGGTGAATCCCAACTAGTCATACGGATGCATTTCATTCATAAACATTATTAGAGTTGTTTGGCAAGACACTCTGTTGGGGCGAACATCAGTCGGAGCTTCGGTATCATGCGCTTAAGCAATTGTAACATTTTTTTGTGACATCATTGTCATACCTGATTTATACTTGTGGTAGTCGTATTAACATTTACATAAACCTATGAACTCACCAACCTTGTGTTGACACTTTTAGCAATGTATTTTGAGGTAACTAAGGCATTATCATCATGGCATGGTTAAGGAACCCCCTTTTGAGTCGCGGCGTCGACTTATATCATTGTACATTATGGCACTTTCTTTCAAAACATCGTTTGGACTTGTAATATATTTGTATTTCCGCAAACTTTATAAACTTTTGGGACCTATGTTGTAACTCTGAACGCTTTTATTAAATATCCAACGATGTGTTTTTAAAATGACACTTTAGGTCGTTCAATATTACTGTGATTGTGGTGCTATGACAGTCAATCCCCAGGAATTCCATTCCGCTGCAAAACAGGTAAATTGGGGGTGTGACAGACGATGTCTTGTTTATGTTGGTATTTCTATTTCTAGTCATGTATCTTGTGTTGAATTTTAGTTTGACTGCTGTTGTGAAATGTTGGTCTAGGCTTTAGCAAATGGATGTAAAATATTTGAATAAATAAAAGCCATGGTTTCTGTTAAATATTTATATTATGGTCACCTTTAATTGTGCCTGCATCTCATGATCTATTCTGAAAGAATACCGCCTCCATTGTTTCAAGAATAAATCTGTTTGAGCGGCTCTTATTGTGGACCTGTTTACCTGGTTAATGCAAGTAAATCTCATTATTAAAATATGCATATGGGAATGTAACGTTTCAAACAAACAAAGTGTATCAAGTAAACGACACAAAAAAATCATGTTGTTGGTTTCCGACATGTCATATAAAACATAAACCCTAACAATTAGAATGAACCACTAGAGTTAAAGGGGTATAATGAGCATACCTATAAAACATAAACCCTAATAACAATTTGAATAACTTTGAATTAAATAAAAAATTTACTAATAGAATATAAAATATAAAAGTGCACAGTTATTTATATTCATGTATAAATATATGAACGAATACGGTAACAAAGTACATACGGGAGAGTACAACAAACCTGGATTTGTTTCTAAAAATAGACGAAAAGGACAATGATATATTTTTATTTGGATTCTTCGTTGAAAGTGACCTAGTGTATAACAAGGAATGTGGGGATGTTGATTGTTGGAACTTGGGACCATAAACTGATGTGTGGGGTATAAAAGGTTTAAGTGTTTGTCATTCTAGGTCCCTCATGTATCTTACGGCTGTCACACTAACGACTAAAAACTGCTAGTTAAAGTTAGAACTGCTAGTGCTGAAGACAATTTATCATATAAACGTGTTGTCACTACATGTTGGCTAAGGTTTCTGAATTAAGACTTAATAATGTTATTACATGTTAGTACTGTTAGTGCTGAAGACCAAATAATATAAACATGTTGTTACTACATGTTTTCTAAGGTTTTTACTCCTGCTATAACAATGTTGGCTGGCCTTTAATTTGACTAGTCACAAGGTAATTGAATATTTTAGAAACAGTGTGTGTTACTCTTCAATTAAATTCTCCAACCAACTAGTATGGCATACCATTCAAGTGTAATAAATGAAGAGGAAAAATACAGATGGTTATGCTAGTAGACGTTCTTATATAAATCGTGAATTCTATTCTTTTCATTATAACATCGAAACCGGTTGAGAAAATGGTATGCATTGGTTGCAGGATGGAAAGAGAAAACAAGTATGATTGACCTTAGATGCAAGGCGTGCATCGAATAGATAAATCATGTGGTATTGTTGTCCAATGAATTTTTACGAAAGCGACAACAATACTCTTTGTGGGGTTGATGCATATAGACTTGGTGGTGTACATGTTATCCGGGAAAAAACAACTGCAGTTCGTAGAGGTGAAGGTGTGATGGTGTGATGGGGCTAGCGGTGGTTCAGTGAGTATCAGAGGTAGAAGTGAGACTACATCAACAGCTGATGAAATTCATGATTCTATGTGTACAGAACCCAGTGACCTTAGTGATGAAGAAACCCAACCACTTGCAAGTCGAATAACAAGTGAACCGCCTAAAAATGACCGAGCAATTGAACAAGCTGTAATTGATACACCTAGGTAATGACATGCTCGTCATTGAACAAGTGAGCCACGACCTATTCTCGTTATATGTTGTATTTCATAATATATGTAGACTAAATTGTATTATGTATTTGTTATGTTATGCCAATGCAAGCACTTATTTAGTTAGCAAAAAATGGGTAAATCCAAACACTAGATAGACAAGATGCAAACTGTATAATCAAGCTGCAAAACTGTCAAATACAATTTTTTTAGTGTTTTTTATTTATTTATTTATTTATTTTTTATTTTTTTTTGAGGTGAAAGTGGGTAAATACTAACAAGGCTGGATAAAGCACTAAAGCAGGAAGAGATAGTTACCATGCACGTGCCCAAAACATAGTTGAACGCGTGTACACCCACCAAAAAATGCTGACTATTGAAAGGCAAAAAAAAAGTTATTTACAGTCCCCCAATAAAATGAAGTTGCCCATATATGATAAGTTTCTACTTTGTTTAGTTATCTAAAAAAAATGAAGTTGCCCTATAGGATTGCTATCCTAAAACAGAGATGCCCCATCAAGGTTGCCATGATATACATCATACTATAAAGCATTCATACACAGTATTATGTAAACGGAAACCAAACGTAGATCAAAAAACAGGTGCATACTACGATAACCCCAAAGCAGATGGTTACACAAAAAAATCGCATGTTAATTTTATGTAATTGTTGAACATTTTTTTTGGTAATCATAAGAAGCACCAACAAAAAAATGTTTTACAATTACATAACATCGCCTTACAAAAAAGGCTAAACTAGACAAACTATTTTGAGTTTTAAGTTATGTTAACACCCCAGTTTCTAAACGTTATCGGCAGCATGAGCATGCTGCATAAAAATACCTACACTCCAACCTTCCATTCCTTAAAAACCAAGTTGCTTTTAATCCCGCACCTCCTCAACGGCGGTCTCTTGTTAGAGCCTTTAAATGCCTCGACATCTTGAACTTCCGTAAGCCCGATCTTGGTATTTGAAAGCAGTGCCTCCTTGCATAAGGTTTTCTAGAGACCTTATGACAAGAACTGTCCTTAACGGAAGAAGAAGAAGCCCCAACATCCATAGATACAGACCCAAGAAATACCCCATAGTACCATTCATCGTCACTGAATCCAATGTCAGCATCAATAATTTCGCTAACCAAAAAATCCATGAATAGATTCTTTCCTTGACATTCAATTCCTTGACTTCTAGTTTGGAACACAGGGCTTCTTAGGGGAGGTGACCGCCTTTATTCCTCCTCCCATGCAGCAATATCAGAGGCAGAATTAGAAGTAGCAAGCTCCACAAGTCTATCATGTATTGCTATCCTGGCACGCGTTGGCTCATCAAGAAGATCCACAATTAGGTTATCATAATAGAAACATGCTAAGTTATTAGGTGCATGTGCAATGTACAAGCCGATCAACCCACATTCCTCGGCAAGTTCAAACATCCTTTTAATGTCATTATCGCATTCAACAACTGTCAAACCAGTTGAAAGAGAAAATAGTGGCCTACATAAATACAAATCCCGTATCTCACACTCTAACTTGTAGGCCAAAAAGTCAAGCATTTGGTTAAAGTTCATCCTTGTGGACTTACTGAACGTTTGCACAAGGGTGCGCCCATACGCGTAAGTTAATTTGGGCAACCGAATGAACTCACCATCGTAGTGAATCTCAACTACAAGATTCTCAGATACATAGCGTGTAGTACTCCTGTAATAAAGGTAAATAAATGTATACAAATGAGATTAGCAAGTATGGACAAAAACCTAGTAAGGGCAAGTGACAATCACGAAAGGTAATGGCAGTCATACCTTGGCTTGAAATCAAATAAGGCAACTGTGTACAAATGTGATCTAGATGAAGATTTGATATATATTAGGAAAGGTTGTATTATTATTTTACTATTAATAATGTAGTTATTAATAGTATGAAAACTATGATCCGTTTATTTTAATATGGAAATAGTAATAGAGAAATTTTTGGTTAATTTGTTATAAGTTTTTATGTGTAGTGTATTTGTGTAATGATATGTGGGAATAAATTAATTGACAAACCTATGTGTGGCCCTTTTTAAATTTTTCTTGGAATGGACAGCCAAATGTCATGATTAAATGGACGTCCAAATGAAGAATAAATGAACTGGAGTTGTAGAGTTTTAAAAAGAAAGATTATCTGTACTGTACAACAAATTTAGATGTAAAATGTGTACATACTTTTACGTCGTGTCTCCCATTGTTTTTTTAATGAATGTTACACGTACACAAGGTTGCTGCATGCAAGGTATTGTATGATTATTGGTTTATGTATGCATGTTATAAGTGTCTTTAGTGTAGTAAATAGTTGTTATGAATCCATTGTCTAGTCATTAATTGCTTATGTGTGAATGAATATATCAATAGATGGTGCATGATAAAACAATGAAAGTGCTGTTGGAGATAAGTTTAAAACTGTTAGTACAAACGATAAAATCTATGTTTATAAAAAAACTGACTCGTCTTCTCGCGATACACTAGCGCGACGTCAGCGGGATCATCAACGTGCAACGATAGACCATGTACCAATCGATATAAAAATATACAAACCCACACACCACAATCACCAAAAATCCCCTTGCTTAGGAACGTTTTCGGCTAACCTAAATGAAATCTTATAGTCATTCGGATATATTCCAGTCTTATCAAAAACGTTTTCTTGCTCTAGAACAACTGGTAGTTTGACCTGTAGAATAACATAAACTGTTAAAATAAATAGACGGGTGATCTTGTAAGAGGCTTGTCAGAAAAATGTTAGTATTATATAATCGAAATAACCACGTTTGTCACCAAATTATTGATGAAATAAAGCTGTTTGTTCAAGCCGGATTAAATATGATATCTAGTGTCATGTTGTAAATTATATATGTGTTCAAAAGTATTATATGTTTTTTATTCGTGATTCATAAACAATGTTCGAACATTTGACATGTTCTTCGAAATATTTTTATGCATAATAGATTTCATTTCAATACATTAAAGGATAACAAAATACATCAACGTAGCAACGACATTCATGAAGATACCAAAACACAAAATATGACAATCACAGAACGTGAGAGAGACCACATAACAAGGTAGGAGTAGAGGATTAATAACTTTTGCGCAGCTTTGCCAGAAAGGAGATTTTTTTGAGAACTTGGAGCTGAGTCTCACTCATTAGCCTCATCAGCGTCCTGTTTTTCTCAAGCTCCTCGTCCTGAATTGCACGTAGGATTTCCAAAACAGCACTGGCAAGCCTGGACCCAACCACGCACTCCAACTGCTTGATTTGCTCGGCCCTCACAGTGCAACGACGAGTTAGGTCGATCACCTTTGCATGCATGTCACTTAAGAACTTGAAGTCACGTTCATTGTCACGCACAAACACGTTGTTAACCATGTCTTTAAGTAAGTTATCCATTTCTTTTGTAGTAAATTGTGCTGTGGCTAGTGTGTGTCCCCTGACAAAAGTTGTATGATATTGGGATATATGTTGTCCGTTTATATAACCCAAATGGGGTGGGGGAAAGAACAGGGGGTGGGGGTGACATGGAGTTTATTTTGAATTGAAGTCTATCTGAATTAATGTGGATAGTCAAGTGGTGAATAGTTGAGTCATGTCAAGTAATTACTGATGCACATTCGGCCAAGTTTAATTAATGAAGCTTCTCTTGTACTCAACCGATTCCTGGCCACAAGATAACCATTTTGGGCAACTAGTTTCAGTTTGGGGGCAACTAAACCAGTTTGAATTTTGTTTAGTTCCAAATGCAACAAAATTTTACGTCCCTTGGGTTAGAAAAATTATTAATTGAGTATGTTTTGTAAATAGACGCCATTAAACAGGTTTATATTGATTACTTTTTGGTTACATCAACTAACACACATATGCTATTATTAGATGTACATATCATTTTTATTTATACACTACCATAATATAACTTGGACTTTTATATCATAAAGTCTGACTAAGTGTGCACTTGGCTGTGCTATTTCAATATTGAATGGATATTTTGTAAAAAACCCAAATCGGGGATGCACATAAGTAGGACAAACTTTATTAATGAGGAAAGGAAGTAATGAAATGATGGTGGTAGCTAGTGGCATGTACTTGAAGGGAACTAGTCTATTAATTTTTCAACTTTAACTATTGCACAAAAAAGGCACAAAGAAACTTGTGTCCAACAAGTTACTTGTTTTTGGGCAAGCACATACATACGATGGGCAACTAAATCATATGTGGCCCTATTAAATCATGAACCTTATGTGCAGTTGTAAATTAAAAGTAATCAAGCTTGCTAGCTAAGTATATATTTCCTATATCGTATTATATGTGCGGGACACAATGTAAATTAAAATTAGGAAAATAAATTGTTAAAATACGAAAGCAAGCAGATTTATGTACTTTATTTTTGGTTGGTTCTAGTTAATGTACACATATTTTAGATAATATGTTGTTGGTTGTGGTATTCGTTTGATGTTACTACTATAGAGTATAGACAAGTAAGTATAACAAATATTTATGAGAAACTATGTTGTTGGTTGTGGTAAATAAAAATTGGGATTTAAAATAAGAAGGACGGTTTATTAATGGTGAATAGATGTAAGGAAATGATGGTGGTACATAGTTGCATGTGCTTGAAGGGAACTAGTGTGCACAAAACTCAAAGTCAAACTACTACAACACAACACCCAAGAAACTTTGGCCAACAATAAATTTATTCTTGGGCAACTAGACACAAATAATGGGCAACTACTCACAAGCATGGTGTATTCATGTCTGGTCACAAAGTATACCAAATTACTGTATAAGTTTATTTATGTATGTGTTGTCCGTAATTGTATCATATATGTTGGTTATAAGAAGCATGGTGTCTGGTCACAAAGTATAACAAACAAGTAATAATATGAGTGGGTTATAATAAGAAGATACCTGTAAGCACTCCCTAACACGGACATACCATACACGTGACTCATAGTCACGCGTGTCGCCGCTATCATAGAATGTTACAACTCCTGTAGGTATGTTAAATTGGGCAAGACACCAGTGTTTAACAGTATCGTTGAGTGGAATAAAAACCTAAAAGAAAGTTGGCTGTGTATTAGGATATAGTTAGTCAACGTATGAAATTAATAAAAGTGACTTTTTATTTATGTGGTCAAAGGTAAATACAAGAATACAATTGTCGTGTTTGTATGTGCTGTTGACATGGCTTACGGCTGGTAAGCAATATGTTACTTACTAATGGACGTTTTAGATAATGGAGAACGTTTTCATGTGCGGTCTTGGGTTGTATAGAAACTACTGCTTTTGGGAAACTCATCTGCTTATGTAGTTCCTGATATGTTGCTCCAACTGTTAACTACTGCTTGTGTTACCATAACTGCTGCTAGGGTAATCAATATACTGTTAGGATCGAACGATTACAAATGGAGGGGCTCAGTTTTTGGAAAGCAGACTTATCTCATGGCAGTGTAAGACGCAAACAATTATGGCGAATTCCACCACTGAAGGTGAGTATGAAGCTGCTGCACGTTCTAGAACTACGTTGAAGGATCGACTAGTCATTCAAGGCTTTAAATCAACTAGTTTTGGATTGCAAATTTCATGCATACTTGGTCTCAAGTCTCAAGATGTTTTCTTCAAAACTTTGTAACAAATGTAGTACTGATATCGAAAATCTTAGTACGGCTAGTGTGTATGATTCAACTGCTTGTTCTTTTTGTTAAATCCTGCTAGTGGATATCATGTTTTTGTGGTTGGGTTACAATTATAAGTTATAACTACTATGTTTATGAGCACTAGGATTTTTTTGGGCTTTGCTGCTGGACCTTTTAGTGTAAAAAAAAATAAAAAAAAAATAAAAAAAAAGAAAAAAAACGAAAAAAAAACAATGAATTGAAACATTAAATAAATAAATAAATAAATAAATAAAAATAATAATAACATTATGTAAAAAAAATTATAATAACTTGGTTGGAAGATTGGAGTGCAAAACTGTTCCAACTGCTAGCTTGCATGGAGAAACTGCTAGCGTTACGAAAACACTGCTAGTTAGCTTATCATGAGGATACCATGAAAATTATTGTTGGGAATTCTCTAAATAAGGATTCTGCTGAAGTTCATGTATTCTGCTGAAGAAGTGTTTCTTCAAAAGTAGTAAAACCGTGTAGCTTGTTTCTGCGGATATAGTTATTCCGCGTATTTTATAGTTAATTAGGATATGCATGAGCTTTATTAGGAAGTGATAATGTATATCTTCTTTTAGTTTTATGATTATACGTTTCTTGTGAAACGGTTTAGGGTTCCTTATCTATAAAAGGAACACATTAGTATGTATGATGTACGAGTTTGAAAAACAGGTTTTTAGTATTATTGAAAGACCCATAGAGGATCAAAGTATTCTTATTTATCTGTGTTGTTACTTGTGTTTGTTTTCCGCTTTAGAATACAAGTAATAGAGACTTTCTATTAGTTTGTTTATGATTACATAAACATTACTCACGAGCGCTCAAAGATCTATCAAGGTCTTAGGTTCAACAAGTTGTTTCAGAGCCTTGGGAGAGTCTCTATGATACTAAGAAAATCTTTTACGTTACACCCTCACAACCAAAACAACCATAACAATGCCTGGGTCAGACAATGAAACTGAAGTTACTCAGAATCAAAACACAACACATCTTTGCAACAACTCAATCTCACAAATAGCAATGCAAAGTTCCCATATCTCAAGAAGGAGGAGTATGAATTGTGGGCTATGAAGATGCAGAATTGGATCTCCAATATTGACTGGAATCTTTGGGAAGTTGTTCGTAAGGGTAACAGTTTGAAGAAGTGTGTCAAAGATGCTGATGGTATTATTACCATTGTTGGTCCCAAAACTGCTGAAGAGATACTAGCTGTGCAGAGAGAGAATAAAGTCAGAACTATTCTCCTTCAGGCTATACCAGATTATCACATGGGTGACTTTCACTACATGGAGGATGCTAAGGACATCTGGGTGGTACAGTAAAATTCAAGATATTTACTGAAGATACTTTTCCACTTGAGTTGATTCTGCTGATTGACTTCCATCAGCAGATTGACCATTCCTTCTGCTGAAGCATTATATTTAAAATTGGTTGGAGTTACATTACACGTCATATTTGGTCAACGATTTGTTACGATATTGTTTGACCATAATTGGGTAACTTCTACTTATACACTAATTCGCATAATCTTCGCCCAAAATCAACTGATTCCCTCTTCAATCAATTTAAACACATTTCATTTGCTTGATTCATAACCTATTCTCACAATTTATTACATGGCGGCACTTCCATTTAAGAAAGATCACAACAAAGTTGCTTTTCTGGGGAAAGCAAAGGGACATGAACTGTATGAACCTATGGTGGATTTCTTGAAGCATTCCAAGATTCATTATGCTCTAACACATTCTCCAAATGTGATCTTTGAATCGTTGGTTACACAATTTTGACACAGAAATTGTAGCGACGATTGATGGAACTGAGTATGTGGTGACTGAGGATTTGATTAGAACACAACTTCATTTGGATGATTAAGGTGGGGTATATCACACTAACACTGAAGAGATACTTGCTGGGTTAAGAGCTGTTGGTTACCAAAGTACTAACACAGATATGTGGCACAAGAATAAGTTTTGCCCCATGTGGAGGTTTTTGGTGCATACCTTACTTCAGTGCATAAGCAACAAGTCAGGCGGATGGGATCAATTTTCTACTCAATTGGGTTGTGGTATTGTATGTCTTTCACAGGGTTTAACTTATAATTTCTCTAAGTTTATTTTTAATAATATGCTTTAAAATATTCAAAAGAAAAAGCATAAGTTTCTAATGTACCCCAGGTTTTTACAAATGATATTAGACATAACAACCCAAGACAGAGTCTTTTGCCCCATAGGAGCTCTTAGTGCTAAACTGTTTGCTTCCATGAAAACTCATTATGTTGAGGCACATCACCCTTTGCTAGAAGATATGTTGCCACATGGCAATGATGCTGCTGATGGTAATCCATCAGTTACCATTGATGAGGGACCTTCCTTAGCTGCTGAAGCATCCAATGTTTCTCCTGACCAACCTCCACCTACTCCTTTACCTGTGTCACCTAGTCCTAGTCCACCACCTACTCATGTTGCTCCTGATGAGCTTGAACCTGATTTTACTAGACTGCTCACACCTAGTCCAGTTAGAGAGCCTTTTGATGAAAGCTCTCCTATCTTTGAGCATGTATATGTTTCTCCTGAAAGGCCCAATGAAGCTCCCATTACCACTGAGCAATCTGCTGGTGGAGCTGAGGACCCTATTACACTTACCTCTGTATATGCTTTACTGAACAGGTATGTGAAAGAAGTTGATGATCTCAGAACGGAGCTTGCAGATACCAAATCCACACTTGGTGGTGAGATTGTCGTGTTGAAAAAAAAGGTTCAGGAGTTATAAGCAAAACTTGGGCAGAACATCAAAAGGAAGTTTGTGGTTTCCTCTGAGGAAGAGCAAGCGGATATACATTTGGATTCTCTTGAGTTATTGGCTAATGTTGCTCAACAGACTCATGATTCTTCTCCCATTGCTGTTGAATCCTCAAAGGAACCTATTCAGTTTAAACGAAGAAGGAGAAGACAGTATTTGAGAAAGGATTCCACTGAATCTTCTAAGCTGCCAAGTGTTGATGATGCTACTATTACTGGTGATCATCCTCTGACTGACGCACACATGGTTGATGTTGCCTCTGAACAAGGTCATGAATCATCTTTGCAAGAACAACCATGTCCTATATCTTCAGTAGATACTCATGAAATATTTGTTGCTGGGAGAACCTTTGTTGTGGAGCCTGATGCTGCTATATCTTCTACACCTGTTGAAGATCCTTCTCAACATGTTCCTCCTGATGCTGCAATGCGTGTTCCTTCTGAGAATATTGACACAGTTCCAATTGTTGATATTTCTCATGATGATTCTTCTCATGAGCATGCTACTAATGTTCCTGCTATGGATATTTCTGACACAGGGAAAGGGGTTATGGTTGATGAAGATCTTGGTTCAGATCTTGTAACAGAAATGGAAAGGTTAGAGCAAGGTCGAATGCTAAAAGAGTATGAAGATTTGATGAAGAGTCAAGCATTGGCACAAAAGATAGCAGATCAGTTTACTACAACTTTGCCTCCTGAGAGATAAAGAGAATTGGATGCACAATCTATTAATTTTACTGATGAGCAATGGGATTCGTATACTCTTCAAGCTGCTTCTAATCCTACTCTTGCTCAAAGCATTTTAGGAGCTAATTTTAATGGTCAAAACTTTGCTGCATAAATGATGGCTATTGGACAACAAAAGAAGAAAGCTGCAGCTGAAAAGAGAAAAGCTATTGATGTACTAAGGGCTAAAGCTAAGAGGGAGAAACCACAGACTGCAGCACAGAAGAAAACTTATATGTGACATGTGGTGTATAATCAGAGCTCTGCTCTATATCAATATGGTTTGACAAAGAAGCAAGTCTGGGCTTTATCTGACTCTGACTTGACCAGTATGTACAATAAGATCATGAAGCATATTCCACCAGCTTCTAAAGTGAAAAGGATTGCGGGTGGTATGGATGCTCCAAAAGCCAAAAGACCCAAGAAAGTTGAGATTGTGGATTCTTTTGATGATGATAGAGCACAGCTGAGCACTCATGCTGTTTCTGTTGAGGAACCTACTTAAGGTGTACATTCTTCTGAGAGAGTACAATCTGGTGAACCTATTGTTGTTTCTACTGAAGCCTCACCCAGTGCTGCTGATACATCGATGGATCCAAAGGAGACTACTAGCACTATTGAGCCTGATATTATTCCTTCTTCTACATCTGTTGCACAAGAAGGATTACATATGTCTACATCTGATGCAGACATGGTTAGGAGAGCTGAACAAGAAGCTGCTAGAGCTAAACAGGCCAGAAAAGAACTTGATAAATTGAATGAAGAGGGTGGTTTTGTTCAAATTCCCTCTGTTTCTACCTCTTCTCGTCCTGCTGAAGATGCCTCTGGTGCATCTGAGAAGGTACCTTTTTCTTTTTCTATGGGTATTTATGTACCTGGTAGGAAAGGGAAAAGGATGTCCAAAAGGAGACACATTGCCATCAGGAGATCTGTGAGATTAGCTGGGAAGAAGGCCTCTGGATTTCATAAATCTCACAAGGGTTGTTCTTCTAAGCATTTGGACCTTAAGGCTGCTGATACAACATTTCTCAAAGTGGGTTCTTCTGCAACTTTTCCTGAGGGTTCTTATTGTGTGTTGACACAATGGATATTGACTGATGGACAGCTTAACACCATATATAGGTTGGATAACTCTTCTATGCAGTTTACTTTCTTGAAAGACATCCTTCATTTGGTGGATAGGCAAGATTTGATTACTCTCCATGGACTTGTCACACAGTATTATGCCACTCATACACCACAGGGTTATGGTTTGTACTTATTGGGAGATCTTCAAGTTCTTTTTGATTCTCAGTCTCCAAATGGTAAAGGGTATTCAATTTGGAAGAATTCACATAAGTGGAAGGTTGATACTTGGAGATTTTACCCTATTCCAAATGTGCATGTTGTGGAGACAAAGTGTGGACTTTCTGTCTGTATGTTTTCTGATCAGCATTATCCTTTGTCCATTAAACTGCTGAAACGTATGCTTCGAAGGAAATTGGAAGTTCCTCCTGATCCAGTGGGGAATGATATGACACATGCTGAACAATTGATTGGGTTGATCAAGTCAAAGCTTCTACAACACAAAGCTTCTTCTTGATTCTGGTATTTTGTATCCTTTCATTCTTTGTTTATATGTATTTCTTTCTTTCTTTGTTTTATTATTCTTAGTTAAAAAAAATTAAAAATATATATATATATATTTCTTTGTATCTTCAGTTTTGTTGTATATAACTTTTTGATGGTTATCAACTCACCAGATGTGACTTGTGTACATCCAAGAGTTGGCTAGTCCAAAGGGTACAACTTTGGTAAAGACACATCAAATCTGTTGATAGCTGTAATGGTTTGCTCAAAATCATAGGGTATGCAACTCACCCATGCTTAATTGCTGAGGGTTGTATGGTCATCAATTCACCATGGCTTATTCCTTTTTGGAATCTAAGAATTGGCTAGCCCACAAGTATATGGCTTGTGGTAAAGGCAGTGGAATACCATATTTGGTACTCAATTCACCAAAGGTGATTCTTTCACCTAAGAATTGACTAGTCCTGAGCAAACGACTACAGGTAAAGAAATTTCAAACCCGTTTATAGCTGCTGATTTGCTAAAAATCGATGGTTATCAGTGTACCATAGTTTTCGAACTTAAACATTTGGCTACTCCAGTAGTAATGGCTATTGGTAAAGAGACATCAAATCCATTATTTTCAATGATTCACCTCTCACATGAGTTAACACACCTGGATGTGATGAGAATAGTATGAAACTAATATGTTTTGATGTACACTTTGTCATTTGTTTTTTTTTTGGGTAAAGGATTTCCCCGGTAAATATATTACTCCAAAAAACATTTAAGTACAAAGGATATGAGTGAAGTCCCATATCTCAGCCCGTTACATAGGCGGTAAAGCTAACATAACAAGACACTTCCTATCCTTAAAACAGTAAAACAACCACTACTCACTAGATTACAGTTGACACAAAACCAAGCATAACCTAACGTCTAGATTGCTTACTACCACGACCTTGGAGCTTGATATCATACATGTCAGAAAAAGCATCCAATTGCCCTGGTAAATCATAGACCTGATCCGCATAATCATCATAATAATCTTCAAGCTCAAGACCGCCGCCATTTGATGCGAGAAATTTAGCCATAGGATTATCCAGCTCAAGCACCCACTCATCATCACTGTCAGACACAATCACATCCCCCACTTTAGAGAATGGGTTACCCACCATAGAATACGGAGAGGAAGAAGAACTAGGCTTAGTAGCCGTATCATGCGCCTTTTCTTTCAAATCAACCTTTTTAAGAGGTTTACCATCATCATCCACAAGAGTAACTTTCCCCTCAATAATTAGCTTTTCAAGCTCCTCAATTTTTCCAACAATAGGAGTAGTACTAGTACCACCATTTCTACCCTTAGCAGAGCTACCATCTTTGGTCACGTCAACAGTAACACTAGGAATATCAGCCTCATCAGTATCAACCATATTAAGAGCATCAAACGGATTTGATGTAGCAATATTCGTCCCACTTGTACTAGCCACTTCAGTAATCTTCTTCTTTGTAGCATTCGGCTTCTTCGACACAGGCTGATACACCTGCTTCTTATTTTTAGAAGGGCTAAATTTAGCCCCTTTTCCCACCTCAATACCACGAAACGCCTACCTTTGAGGCATTTGGAACCCATCATTCTTTTGTGCTTGATGTTTAAGGTCAACAGGCACACGTTTGGGACATTGGGTCTCATCATGGCCAAAAACCATACAAACACCACAACGAGGTGGTTTCCACTCATATTCTACTCTGACAGTATGCAATACCTCCCCTTCACCATCCCAACTTGGCACAGCAATAACCATTGTCCCCTTAAGCTCCCGATCCGCCTTGATGTCAATCAAAGCTCGAGCATAATCAAAACGCCCCCATGACTGCAAACACATAGAGCTCGTGTATGCATCAAGCATAATAGGGGTACCGAGTTTGGTAGCCATGGCACTCAATCCATCTTCAGTAAAAGCAGCAATAGGAATATCATGTAGTTTCACCCAGACAGGGATCGAACCCAAATCCTCTTTAATAAAACTCGTCCTGGGGGTCCACTTCTTCAAAATAATAGGAACGGATCGAATAAACCAAGGTCCATTCTCTAACACTCCATTTAATCCCTCAATAGAGGCAAATTTGAAGAAAAATAAACCCTTAGAATTCATCATAGAACGTACCACACCAAACTTTTTCCATGCGTTCTTCACGTAGTTACCAACTACGGGAAATGCAACCCTCTTGCCAATAAAATACCCGAAAAGAGTATTATCAAACTTAGAATTTGCTTCCAAGACAGATGACAAAGGAATGTTTACCTCGGCCTTCTCATTAAGAGGCTTGCCCGTATCAAGAGCGCGGAAATTAACTTTGCGGGTAGCAGAAGTAGATCCCACCTTACTTGCAAATGTAGGAGCTTTCAAACCATCGTTGACCTGCTCATCCCCTTCCTTAGTCACATTCGGATTACCAAACAAAGCCACCTTAGGCATAGAAGTTTTAAAGGATTAACTTCCAGCCATATCATCAAGATTACTTTGTCATTTGTTGTTGCAAAGATCAGAGGTTTCAAGGTTTTGCATCATAGAGATGTGTGTGTTTTGTTTCTTTGTTGCTGATGTTCGAATACAATCCTATTGTTCTCAAGTGTTAACCATCTATCAAGAATCTTGAACTTAACCATGTCAAATTCAAGATTAGGGGAGGATTGTTGGGAATTCTCTAAATAAGAATTCTGCTGAAGATACTGCTGACGGATTCTGCTAAAGTTCGTGGATTCTGCTAAAGAAGTGTTTCTTCGGAAGTAGTAAAACCGTGTTGCTTGATTCTGGGGATATAGTTATTCCGCGTATTTTATAGTTAGTTAGGATATGCATGAGCTTTATTAGGAAGTGATAATGTATATCTTCTTTTAGTTTTATGATTATACGTTTCTTGTGAAACGGTTTAGGGTTCCTTATCTATAAAAGGAACACATTAGTATGTATGATGTACGAGTTTAAAAAACAAGTTTTTAGTATTATTGAAAGATCCATAGAGGATCAAAGTATTCTTAGTTATCTGTGTTGTTACTTGTGTTTGTTTTCCGCTTTAGAATACAAGTAATAGAGACTTTCTATTAGTGTGTTTATGATTACATAAACATTACTAACGATTCACGAGCGCTCAAAGATCTATCAAGGTCTTAGGTTCAACACTTATAAAGGAATTGACGGATAAATGTACTACAATGGAGTCTAAGATCACTGGCATACAACAAATAACCGCTTCTCAGGATGACACAATCCGAAAGTTGCAGCACAGGGAAAGAGGTTCGGCGCGACAAGGGAGGCCAAGGGTTAACAGATGTAAAAGATATTGCTGATTTTGAAACCCCATTTAGCGATCAAGGATAAGCTTCAAAGGAGAAATAAGAGAATTGCATATACGGCAAAAAAATTGTCGATTATGGTTCAGATTCTGAGATGGAGCATACAGATTATAGCACTTTGGAAGCATCGTCCAAAAAGAAGGTATTTTTTGCCTAAGAAGAAACTTGATGATTTGGATTGTAAATATCAAATTTAGGGGAGGATTGTTTGGTTTTTTGGTTCTGTTGGACGAATTATTCAAAGTATGCATCAAATAGCATCTTTTAACAGAAACCACGGCTAGTGGCAATGGAAGAACTGCTGATAGATCAAAATCTGTGGATAAAGTTTGTGAGTATCAAGTTTGTTAATACCTAAAGGAAAGTTTATGATTTGAGGGACAAATATCAAGTTTGTTCATACTTTAAAAGATGTCGTTTTTAAAGTTGCTATCATGAACTACTTGATTATTGAGTAGCCGTAAATGGTAAAAATAGGAGGAAATGAAAAGTAAATGTATTACCTGTTCAACATCATTCCAGGGCATGGGATACCTCGTCCCGTCTGCATAAAACACGGGCATGCCATTTTGAAGAAGAATCTGAACAAAGTAACTACTAACCATCACCCAGTTAGCATTCTGAGGTCGTGCGTGCCACATGTAGTCAACCCATAGGTCTATATGCTGCGCATTTGCCGCAAATAAAATACCATTTTAAGAAATGGTGAAAATCAACAACAGGGTAAAAAAGAAAATCTGAATAAGAATGCGTATATAAACTAAGCTCCTCAGTTAGCCAACCTTTTCTAGCAGGGTCTAAGAAAACTAAGCGAAGCCAGAAATTGCGGTCTACAGTATAATCATCTGACCATGGAAATTTACACCGGTGTCTATCAGGATCACAGAGGAATTCTTCAATCTCATCACACAACCAAAGAGTTTCGACAGAATGAAACCAACTACTTAGATCCTAGAAAACAGGTTCAATGTATTAGTTTGACAGAGCATTATTGATAAGCAAGTATATTGACAAGTTTGTAAAAAGTATCACAATACCTCTACCCAAGGTTTCACTCTGTTAAGCTCCTCAGCAATAGTTGGGTCGTTCATGTTAGGACCGTGTTTTTTTATTTTACGCCGTTTAACTTGCAGATTGTTTTGTGGCGAAACAGGTTCCATGAGAATCCTCTTGTCGGGTGGTAACCGACTTAAAGCCTTTTGAAAATGTGACGAATTCATAAATGCGCGTCGTTTTTTCTTCTTCTCCTCCTCCAACTTCAACATGTCAGCTTCTTCCAACCGCAACCTATTAGCCTCTTCCAGCCTTAAGATGTTGGCCTCAGCATTCAGCTTCTCTTCTTCCAACTGTAACCTTTCTTCCTCTGCCAACGCGAATCTCAATTCCTCTAAAAGGAGATACTCCTGGAACAGACTAGCGCTGATGACATTTGTATATAACGGCCATACAACTAAATGCAAAGAAGAAATATTAACCTGAGCAACGTCCACGTCAGATTCCGGCAAGTCGATCAGTTTGAGATAAATGCTGTTAAGTGAATCGGAAAAGGTAGTCCTTGTGTTTGGAAAATGTGACTCAAAATCAAGTTTGTCCTATAAAAAATATGCATGAAATTTCTAAAAATAAACAATGGCAGCGAGAAATAACTATAGATTAATTGAAAGGAATACCCGAAGACCACCAGTTCTGTCATGTGCAAGAACCTGTGAAGGTCTAAGTCTTAGGAAATTCCGGCAGGTGATGTTAAAAAAAAAAGTGAATCTACTATTCTTATATTATAATGAATATAAAGAGAAGCTGAATAATACACTCAAGTTTAAAAACTTGGCGATTCAGACCGGAAATTACATGATCCTTAAGGCTTTTTGTTCTGGAACTACTTCCACTCTTGCATTGTTTTGAATTTACTTTCAAACCAGTTTTCGCACGTTGCCGTGACTTTTCAAGCCTCGAAAAGTAGGTATCAACAAGGCTGTGCTGGGTCCTGACCGGCGGTCTGGGAACGTAGTCATTGAAAAAATCTTGGCTATCTATCCACCATGCACATTGGAACTCATGTATAGTAGGTCTCAGATAAGTAACTGTAGTTGAATCCTAAAGTTCAGTAATGGTTCAAAAAAAAATATATGGTTTAGTTAATTACTTTGTGTTGGGAATTAAGGTAAACTACTGATTCTGCCGAAGCATCTGCCGAATGGATTCTGCCGAAGAAGAAAGGATTCTGCTGAAGCACCACTTCAGCAGAAGTGTTAAAGCAGATATCGTGTTGCTGCTGAAGATGTGAATCCACGTAGGAGAGATAAGCTCAGTATAGAGTAAAAGTCAGCGCCGTATGTATAGGTTGGCGCCGTATTATGTAGAGCTTACTCAGAATAAACAATATGATTAACAAAACAAAATGATTAGTTGCATGCTTGTCTAAAATGCATGCTTAGTCTATGTTAGTATTAGGAGCGTAAATTGTCAACGCTCGTTAGGGTTTCTTGCCTATATAAGAAACCATAATAGTTTGTAATAGATAAGTTTTTAAGCTCAAGTCTTTCAAGTCTTGTAAACTATCCGAAACATAGAGTTTCTATAATCAAAAGATCCATAGAGGATCAAAGAGTTCTTAGTTAATATAACTTGTATTTACTTTCCGCTTCAAAATACGAGTTGTAGAGATCTTCCATTAGTTTGCTTGTGATTACATCGGCAATACTAACGATCTCCGAGTGCTTAAGATCTATCAAGGTCTTTGGTATTCAACAAGTGGTATCAGAGCCTCGGGAAAGTCTCTACGATACTAAGAACCATTCTCTCCTCATACAAACTAACATTCATTCACCATGCCTGGATCCGATAATGAAAATGAAGTCACCAACACAAACAACAACAACACCACTTCCATGCAACAGCTCAGTCTCACAAATAGCAATGGTAAATTTCCTTATTTAAAGAGGGAAGAGTATGAACTTTGGACTATGAAGATGGAAAACTGGATTTCCAATATTGATTGGAATCTGTGGGAGGTAGTAAAGAAAGGAAACAGTCTAAAGAAAATGATTCCTGACAGGGATGGGAAGTTTATCATGGCTCCACCAAAAACTGCTGAAGAAGTGCTGGCTATGCAGAGAGAGCATAAAGTAAAAACTATTCTGCTTCAAGCCATTCCAGAAGATCATCTGTGTGATTTTCATCATATGGATGATGCAAAAGACATATGGATGGCTCTCAAAGCAAGGTTCGGTGGAAATGAAGAATCAAAGAGAATGAGGAAGTCCATGCTAAGACAACAGTTTCAGGACTTCAATATATCAGAAGAAGAAGGTATCCACAAGGGATACGACAGGTTCCATAGGATCTTGAGTCAGCTGAATCAGCTGAATGCTAAACCGGATAATGAAGATTGCAACTCAAAGTTCTTGCGGTCCTTGCCGCCATCATGGTTGCATGTTAGTATAGCACTCAAGGCTAAAGGAGGGTTGGACATGCTCACTTTTGATGAGCTGTACAACAGACTCAGAACTCTTGAACCAGATGTCAGGACTCCCTACCGAACATCATCTTCTGGCCATGCAGCTTTTGTTGGAACATCTCACTCCAACACAATGGTACCTGCTCCAAGTTCCAACTACTTTCCATCATCTCCTAGTTCCAACTACTTCCCATCATCTTGCACTCCCACTCCACCACATAACCCTCGTCCCACTCCACCATGTTCTCAAACTAGGACTAGTAGTGTGATGGAGGATGTTATTCACTCATTTGTTGCTGATTATGATACTCAGCAGTATCTTGCATATGAAGACTTTGATCAGTTGGACCCTCTTGAAATGGAGGAGATGAAACTGAAAATGCAGGTGGCATTGCTGTCAGTGGACATCAAAAGGTTTGAAGAGAAGGCTGGAAGGAAGTTTTTTTTCAAGGGAAAGGAACCAGCACGCTTTGACAGGAGGAAAGTCAAGTGTTTCACTTGTCATCAGATGGGGCATTTCTCAAGAGAATGCAAGGACAGAAAGAGTGGAGATGGAGCTAACTACCTTTCATATCAGCAGAAACAGCAGGAAACTGGAGCTTCAGCAGCTCTCCTCACCATGGACGAACAGGTCAACTGGACTGCACATGAACCTGTTAATGAGGAAGCTCATGATACTGACAAGCTTGGATTGCTTGCAAGGTGTACTTCGGATGAAAGGCATGATCAGTTTGCCTTGATGGGACTATCTCAGGTACACAATTGTATATTTGGTTGTAGTCTAAGATACAATGAACTTAAAGAAGAATTTGATGCTATGAAACCTAAGTTTGATGCATGCTATATTGATAATGAAGCTCATAAACTTGCATTAAAAACTGTAGAAAGACAAAAAGTATGGTTTCAAAAGAATCAAATAGCTTATGAAGAAAAGATAAAGGTGTTACAGTTTGATCTAGAAGTTGCTAATAATTACTTAAAACTGTCTGAGAAAGCTAAGGATGAAGCTGTGTCTGAGAACCTAGAGCTTAAGGCAAAACTGGCTGAGGAAATAGCTAGACATAAGGAATGGTTAATATCAGGTGATAATCTGGCTAGAGAACTCTATAACAGTCAATCAGTAACCTCTGGCGTAGGATTAGGCTTTCAAAAATATGTAGGAGTAGAAGCTAGGTATGATGGTCGTAAATCCACACCTGCAGGATTAGCTAACTTTGTAAAAGAAGGTAATATGCATGCTGTCCCTGGTCCTATTAGAGATGAATTTATGCCCACAGACCTATCCATCACTGTTGACTTTGATGGATCACATCATCTATATGGCAAAAAGTCAAAAGACTTGCCAGACCCTGATACCTCATCTAATGACTTTGTCTCTTGCTCTGACAGTGACAATTCATCGGATCAAGGGTCTACTTCATATGAAAGCTGTGATTCAAATGAGAAGTCTGACCTTCCCAAGCCTGAGCCAACACCCAAGCCTGCACCCCAGTCTACTTACAAGCCTTCTAAGGAAACTGCTGAGGAATCCACTTCCAAGATAGTTTCTTCTGAAGACTTGTCTTTTACATCTTTGAATAATCAGTCTGTTAAAAACAATTCCTTGAATGTATCTGTCTTAAGTACTTCTGCATATAATCAAACTTCTCCCTATTTGAATAAATCTTCCAAGAAGAAAACATGTTTTGTATGTGGAAGTAAATTTCATTTGATTAAGGATTGTGATTTTTATGAACAAAGATTGGGTGCATGTACTACTCACCAGAACCATAGATCTAGGTGGACCAATGTTGCTAATATTCCACCTTATGTCCCACAAGCTACTTATACTGACTCTCATTGGAGAGATTCTGTTACCAGACCTAATGTGCAACCAACTAGCCCATACTTTAAACATGGTTATTGGCCTACATATGTTGACTCTATGTATGCTGGGATGGGATATGGGGGCACTGCTGTGAAGCCCTCAGCAGGTTGTTCTTGGACTAACAAGGGACCCAATCATCAATGGAGGACCAAGAACAATGGTGGATCCTTTAAATCTTCATGTCCTAAACCTGTGATCCACAAGGCAGGTTCAAGTCAGTAATGACTTGAACCTCCATCGATTTCTAACCTTTTGTACATATTTTATTGTTGTTTGTAGGATCATCCCCTTAAGCATAAGAATATTGGTATTGTTGATAGTGGTTGTTCCAGAAGCATGTCTGGAAATAGAGATATGATGCACAACTTTGTTCCCATAGAAGGAGGAGGCAATGTAACTTTTGGAGGAAGTGATGGAAGTATCACGGGGAAGGGGACCATAAAGACACCTCATCTGGATTTTGAAAATGTGTACTTTGTTAAGGAACTTCAGCATTTCAACCTGTTCTCTGTCTCACAAATCTGTGACACTAAGAACAAAGTTCTCTTCACTGAGAATGAATGTCTTGTGCTGTCTAAAGACTTCAAACTCCCAGAAGAAACTTCAATCCTGCTGAAAGTTCCTCGAACTCACAATTTATACACATTCAACCTAAATGAAGTGCAACCAGGTGGTGACCTCACTTGTTTGGTGGCTAAACCATCTCTTGATGAGTCCACTAAATGGCATAGGAGGATGGCTCATGTGAATTTCAAAACAATTAACAAACTCTCAAAAATGGGTCTTGTTGAAGGTCTTCCCACCAAAGTATTCACAAATGATCATAATTGTGTCGCTTGCAACAAAGGAAAACAACACAGAGCTTCTTACAAAGCTATCAATGCTATGAGCATCATTACTGAACACCACAAAACTCAACTCCAGAACATTACCTCTGGGACAACTCGTGTATCGTGCAACACGGTTGTCGAAGTCAGGTCTTGTATCACCCCTCAAATCTTAGACGTTCGTACCTAGAACGTCGGAGATAATTCCAGGATAAGAAAGAAAGTCGGTGGGGTAAAACAACACCCCAAGAACCTAATGATATCAGGGAAAAATATGGGAAACTGGGTGTCTCAAGATAATCTTAACGTAAAAATTTGAGACAGGGTAATAGTGTGGCTTATGGGAACTGGAAAAACAAGTTGACTAAAAGTTGCTCGCACTACTTAAGTCAGTCGTGAACTCTACAAAGTAGAAACCAAGACTCTTTCTTTTGGGTTGTTTTAGACGATATCGGTAGTCACTATTGGTTTGTCTTCTTGAATACTAGTTACGAAGACTGAACTCAACCTGGTTTGTCTAGGTACACCTCGTTGACTTCTCCAAGTCATTACTACGAGTATCGTAACTATCGAAACATTCTTCGAGACACAACAAAAGGAAACAACGTTCGCTGTGTTAATACTAGTAAACACTTATGAAACCACCCTTCTGGAAGTTGTTCTGGGTAAAAACTCTCAAACAATTAACAAAACTTTAAGTGTACTCGGTAGGAGGATACGGTAAATCACCTGAGTAGTTCTCTA